>CM060466.1:23063574-23601074 GCA_030544235.1 Lepturacanthus savala
AGCCTTACATCTTTTCAACGTCTACTCTCTGCCACCAACTGAGTCAATAAACAAACAAGTATATCTCTGTGCTCTATGGGCATGAAATTAAATCTGTATCCAATGTTTAGAAATGGGGCCTGTTCAGATGTTATTATTTTTAAATTATTATTTTCAATAGATACGTGCTCTAAACCGAAAGTGGTACCATTGTGTTGTGCATTTATGGCATTGGATAGGAATTACCAGTCAACCCCCATAACCCTAAGAAATCTCACTCCTCATGCCTAAACCTAAAAAACCTACCCAACAAAGCATTAAATAACCAATCAGAGACAGAGTAGGTCAGGTCATGCCTTTGCCTGAAAAAAAATGCAGCTTTCCATCCAAGGATGTCAGAACATTCTTATAAAAGGTCAGCTAACAATGGTCGCCAACTGCTGCTTTAAACCAAAAATACATGAGTGGTTGTGGTTGCTTAGTAGGTGCCACAGTAGCACAACCTCTCAGCCAGAAATTCACCTGGATGAAAATGAAAAGCTTCAAGTTTTTAGTTGTAGTTTGCAGTTGTTAGTTTGTTGTTACAAGCCAGTCAGATATTTTCGGGTTTTGTTAATGTAGATATCAGAAATCACAATGACTTTACAACCTGCACAGCATAGGATCACCCCCTATCCTTAGACCCTCTATTCAAATACGCCACAAAGCAGCCCTTTAATGGAAGAAAGTGAAAATCAACAGAGGACAGATGCCTGTTTTATATTCAAAAACACAAGAGGCTTTAATTATCACACATGCTGGGGACTACGCACAAGCTGATCATGTAAGTTATTATGAAGTTATTATAAGCTAATCAATTATTAACAACCAGATCATGGAAATTATTCATCATCTTATTTTTCTTCTGTGAACTTCCTATTACAAAATACAAAGTAATTTGCTTTTATTTAGATGTGAACCACTACCAGTCATGGTGATACATATGGTAATTCAGACCAAAAATTATGGTTATGATTTAAAACACATAAATCAACTTAATTCAGCCAGTGGAACCAACATTGGTGCAGGGGCGTGTCAGTGGAGACTCCTCACAAAATCATTATAATTAAATGTTGTAATGTAGATAATACCTGAACACAGTTTTAAGAATTAATAGTATGCCAGTGCACTGTTCATTCTTTGTATTGTGTTGGCTGGTATTCTCTCTGCTCTTGTCTTTTGTCTGAAGTCAGTGTCTGCTAAACCTCAGTATACCTGTTTTAACTAATATATTGAAGGATTCAATTGCATTGTATTCACACACAGACCCCAGTCCTCAGAGGCACAGCTCCTACAGCACATGTACCGAGCATTAGCATAATTTTCCATATTCTGTCTCCTCACACAGCCACTGCTTCTATCCTACAGGACTTGTAATGTGAAGTACACATTTCATCATAACTCATAACTCTTCAGAGGCAGGTCTTCTGCAGTCATCCCAGATTATGAGTCATCCACTCAAACCCGATACAGTATGTATGTGTGCGTGTGTGTGATTTCTTTATACACACGCGCATATATATTTTTACATCCCTGCATTGCAGCGACAGAGAATTTGTGACCCTGTTCAGCTTCACTTGGAGATAAAAGAAATAACTCAGATAAGTCATATCAAATGGCTCTGAAAGACGTCGGGAGGGGGGAAGACGGATTGTGTCCATGGCATTGATGAGTCAGTGTCTCTGTAACTAAAAAATAAATTCCCCCTCAGCCAGTGATTAGTTGGGGAACAGTTGGTGAGCGATGCGCACATAAGCGCCGCATATGGCTGTGATCGAGCCGCATGAGGTTCTTTTAGTAGCTCATCCCTTTTTTTCCCCCCTCTCCCAGCAGCGTCAGAGGGGAATTCTGACATGAGAAGGGATCAAACAGCACATAAAAGCTACATCAATAGTACGGGGCTACAAAATGATAAACAGAGCAGCCTCCTTTGCTGTAAATTCACAGCGTGCATCCATCTTTGTAAAGGCACAGGTTAATGTACGGCCGGATGAATCCTATTGATGTGTGATTCGATGCGCTACTCAGAGGTGAGATGAGAGATTGATCTGAAAGTGAAAGACAGCGTGAGGGGAAGTGGGTAAACACCGAGGTTTATACAGAAAAATACCGCTTTCTCTCTTTCCTCCCTTTAACCAGCTTCTCTCTCTCTCCAGTGAGATTACTGTTCCCATGGCAACGCGGCTGATTGCATGAAAATTGCTGTGGTTGTGGGTGCCATGGCAACACATTACATTACATTATGCTGGTGTTAAGAGCCTCCCCGCGTCCCTATGTTGCAGTATTGCGTATGCTTACACATGCCAGCCAGTCATCATGACACATGAACACACACACACACGCACACACACACACACACACACACACACACGGGCTGTTGCTGGTCACATGGTCGCCATGACGTCAGGGCAGCAACAAGTTGGACATCGAGAGCCTCCACCTACGCCGCCTTGATCTTTTCGGTGCCCTATTCAAACTGAGCTTATGCTTAGGGGGCTAATCCCATGTTACACGCGCATTACAGCACTTCCAGCGCGCTAGCCAGCCAGCCTGCAGCAATCAGCATTTCATGGAGGCTTGAGTCATATTATTGACTTGCTCAAAGCATGTAGCCTACTTAGGTCTGTGTGTGTGCGCGCGCGTGTGTGAGTGAGTGGGATATAAATATAGTCGAGTACTTTCTACACATAGAAGTACTAGATGTTCTAGTAGGAGGTCCTTGCGAGTGAATCTTGGGTGAGTTTTCAGGCCCGCTGCTCTGCACCTTCTTTAAAAAAATCCGCACACAGACACACACAGCCCCTCACTCCTTGCATTCAGATAAGATATTTATTTCTCCGGTGGATTGTTTCAGGGGCAGAGCGTCTCCATGGTGATGGCAGCCCACGGATCAGGACGAGGGAAAGTGCGGGAAGGAGGCGGCAGCGAGAGAGAGAGGGAGATGATTCCAGTTTATCTGCCACTGCCGTTCACTTGTTGACACACATATATGCTGATGTATTCACACAAGCGGTTAATACACTCGCCTTCTTTACTCCTTCCCTCTCTTCCGACTTTCACTGCACGTTTCTTGCTGCACCCTCCCTGCTCTCACTTACTGTCAGGTGCTCCGTGTGCTCAGTCTTTATCTTTCTTAGTCTATCAGGTGGTGTAATTGTTTTACCAGGCTTCAAACTGGGTCAACTTTTTGAACATGAAATCAATTAAAGCTAAGGACAGATGCACGAAAAGCAGTGTCCTTGTTTGCAGTTAATCATGAAGTTGTGATGATGAATCATGTTTTTCTCGATTCATCATCGCACTTTGTAAACAACATGTATGTGACTTACCTGTCTTGTTGTACATAGAATACATGGAACATATTAGTAAAGAACAAATAATAATAATCTATTTATATAGCTGCTTTTAGTCAACAATTTTAAAACAAACAGCAAGAGCAAAATGAGAAAAAATACAAATGAAATACCAATAATAAAAAATAATACTTAATAATTTACAGTATATACAAATATAATTAACACAAATATTAACCACATAAAATAAGAAGAGTGTAATCAAGGATAACCTGAGCAGATGTAACTAAGAGCATATTGTAAAACTCCAGGGCGTCAGACATTATGCACAGCCACCTTCACATATTATTTTCTTAACTTAACTTAACGAAACACATTCCACAGAAGAACATTGCCATTACACTGTCAAAGTATTTGCATTAAACATTTGCCAGTACTGAGTCATTACATATACCAGCTGTGCATGTTCATGTTTGAAAGGTTGTGGCTTGGTATTACAGTATTCAAGGCATTTGAGAATATTTGTTAAGTAATACACCTGGTGTGTGATTATGTGTGATTTAACAATTTAAGGCATTTAGTGATGAACCTCTGCAGAGCACTTTAGCTTCTTTCAGCTCATGGTTTTGGTTTTCAGGCACCAGAACATTACTGTTTTACTTTACAGGAGGCAGCTCTAAAGCTAGATGTTGTGATCTAATGTGGTGATAGCATGTTAAATCTGTGCTTACAGCTTGTCTGCTATGTCCCCAATAATGTTTAATAATGTAAAATGCTCAAATCCTTCAAAATCCGTAAGAGAATTTGACATTTCTAAATCAAACTTGACTTCTATTTCTCAGGTACCTCATGAATGTGACATTTGAAGGCCGTAACCTGTCATTTAGTGAAGAGGGCCACCAGATGTTTCCCAAACTGGTCATCATTCTCCTAGACCAGGACAGACAGTGGGACAGGGTAAATATCCTCTCTACTTCTACTTCTCTACTCTTCCTGCCTCTCCTCTTTTTTTTTCATTTAAAAAAATGTTTACAACCTCTGATATGTCTGTCCCTCATGTTTTGTTTTTCTTTTGGAGTGACTCCCTGCCACTTATAGGACCTGCACCAATAGCCTGTATATATCACACAGTCTCCCTCCCCCTCTGTCATGCAGGTTGGCAAGTGGGAGAGAGGCTCTTTGACGATGAGGTACCATGTGTGGCCTCGTTTTGAGCTGTACTCAGGAGCGGAGGAGCGGGAGGACCACCTGTCCATTGTGACTCTGGAGGAGGCACCATTTGTCATTGTGGAGGATGTGGACCCGCTCAGTGGAACCTGCATGAGGAACACCGTGCCTTGCCGTAAACAGCTCAAACTCAAGTGAGAATTTAAAGTTGGATTTGGGGAGGGTTTTTTTTCCCCCGAAGACATTATTTTTTCTCTCAAAGGAGTAAAATATGAATTATTTAAAACCTTCTTGGTATAATGTGTAAACCTCTGCATGTATTCAAAGTCACCGGTAGTAATAAAAAGCCATTAAAGATTATCTTTACTTCAGCAGAACTCAAATTTAACACTAAGGAAATACGGAAAATGATCAATAAGGCAACAAATATATTATTTTGAGAGTAATGCTAAGTCAAGAATATTTTTACATTTGTCATCTTCTCTTTTTTGTTTTTGGCTTGTTTATTTGTCTGCCTCCCTATGTGTCTTTATATTTTTTCTCTTCATTGGATTTTTGGAATATTGTAGCATCTATTTCTTCATCTCATAACCTTCGGTGTCCTGTGATTATCTCCACTTGCCTCCCTGCTGCTAAATAGATCATTGTCCCGGTTTCTGTTTTCCTCCCTTTGTTGCCTCTTCACCCTGACCCTCTTGCTATCCACTTCTCCTTGGTGTGTTATTATGAATTTCTCCTTATTTGCCGCCTCTTCTATCACTACCTGAAATCTCCTGAGGGTGTCCTACATCTTCTGGTTCAGTGTGTTTTTTTATTGACTGATCTTCACCTGGTTCTCTCTCCTATTCTCTTCTTCCCTCGGTCTATGTCTTCGAAGACATTTTCACACATAGCATTTAGATAAGCAGCAATATGCCAGAGAGAATATGCAGGATTTTGTTGTTCCTTGATGTGCTGATGAAAGAAATCACAACCTGACATGTCATCTCTTGCATAAAAAGGATTTTATTACAAAAAGATCAGTGTCAAAAATTTGTCGAATCTGAGAGTATCATTGAATTACAGATCTGTCTTTGTGCAGTCAAACCAAACCCTCTTATATATGTTTTATTACCCAAAAGCAAACCTCCAGGATATCCTCTGTCCAAATGGTCAGTTTTCTTAAGGCTATCTGGCCTTTAACTTTGATCTTGATTTCATGCCATTTGTCCAAAGAACACAGATGTTCCACAAGATATCAGCTCTCACAAGATCTACACATGGAATCTCATCTTACAAGACAGGCTTGGACAGTACACTACAATTTCCTTTCAGTTCTAACACCATGAGCTTTTAGAAACCTCTATCTCCTCAAAAAGCATAAATAAGTGTACAAAGCCATGTCGTCAAACCCTTGTGTTCTCCTTATCCCATGTAATATGGAACATACTAGGTCAGTAATTTTGAAGGTTGTCCACTTGCATGAGCTCACAATCCTGTAACTGTCTATAAATTCGCCCGTGCGTGAATACAAAACACGCTCAAACAAACACATTTGTCCTCAGTCTGGCACTGGCAGCATCCTCTAACTGTGCCGAAGCTGCCATTGTCTTGTTACCCACAGCTGATGCACCTGTATCTGCTGTGAGCCATAACAACCCCACTGATTGATGACACACAATTTCATCAAATTTGTGACACAATGTGCATTATCCTCAGTCTCGTAAACCCTTATGTGTGTTAGAATAAAATCATGCTTGTAAAATGTAGATGTAAATGGACACTATGCTGAAAAATATGGCTCCAGAAAATCACCTAAATCCACCTTTTGACAATTTCCTTTTTTATTTGTCACATTGCTTTTTCACAGTCTGTATACATGTGGAGTAATAAAGCATTTGGTATTATTATCTGTTTCTAACTGTGTTTTAACTCATACTTGTCTTACTTTGAGCTGCATTTTATGTTATCAAAGGTCTAAAACTGATGAGTATAATAGCTTGACAAATGGTTAATAAATACTTTTTAGGGCATCTATTTAATTGTATTTAGAAACATCAGTTGCAACTTAACAATAACATCCAGATAATGTTTATAGATAGTATATCTAGTATATCTATAGATATAGTTTAAAAAAATATTATTATTGACCAGTGATAAACAATAAAATAACTAATAACAAAAGTTTAATAAATTATCTATCAACCATTGACAAAAATGATTATCATACATAGTTTTGAACCCCATCTTTTTGGACTTTAACACAAATGACTGTTGAAACTTCTTCTCCCATTCACCCATCTTTTCTCCCACTCTCCCCTCCCTCTCCATTCATCCTGCCAGCAACCAGACAGGTGATTCAGGGATTTATATCAAGCGCTGCTGCAAGGGATTTTGTATTGACATCCTTAAGAAGATCGCCAAGGCGGTCAAGTTCACTTACGACCTCTACCTGGTCACCAACGGCAAACATGGCAAGAAAGTTAATGGGACGTGGAATGGCATGGTTGGAGAGGTAAAGTCATCTCTTCCCTTAACACACAATCACTCTGTGTAATTATGTTCCCGTGGCTGTGTCACTGATGTGCCGCAAACAGATGTCTACACATATTTGTTTTTATCTGTACGTAAAGGGGAGGAAATGCTGTTGTGATAAATCTAGTCCAAGACCAGAGAGAAGCAACACCTTCGCGTCGGCTGTAAACAGCTTAAAAATACCCTCAATGACAGTTTAGTCGATTTCATACAGAATTGCTGGCACATTGGCTGATCATAGATTTCACAGCTGGCAGAACACCGGATACCTCGCAATACAACCATTATTGAACCTGCAGAGAGACTAAACAAGACATTATACATCAAACAAAATCATATTTGGTGTGTTTTTTCTTGACTTTTGTTGAATATAGTTCACAGACATCAGTATATTCACTACAATTGTAGACCTGTCTGATTAATGCTGTCCATTTAGCATGTCTTACATAGTGTTCTTTACAGCAACCGTTTTGATGTGATATATTTCATCATGAAATTGTACTAGCTACTAGCTTCCCTGCTAGAAAGTAGTTCTCCTGGATAATGGGAATTAATTATATGGATGTTAAAATATTAAACCAATCCCTTAGTGTTGACCAGTTGAATGCAATGATGTTGTGGGGCTACGCAAAAATTAGACCTAACTCTCTTAATGCTATTCACTGCTGATTAAAGCAGGGCTGGGCAACTGGTCCTGGAGGGCCGGTGTGGGTGCAGGTTTTTGTTCCAACCAAGCAGTAACACACCTGATTCTACTAATGAAGGTCCTCAGCAAGGGCTCTAGGGGTTGATTAGTAGAATCTAGTGTGTTACCGCTTGGTTGGAACAAAAACCTGCACCCACACCGGCCCTACAGAACCAAGAGTTGCCTGCCCCTGGATTAAAGTATACAACAGATACGTATTCATGTCTGAATTATCTTTCTTTTCAACTTTCTTTATTATTCCTTATGTTATTATTTATTTACCATATTTATCTTTGTTTTTGTTTCATTGGTTCCCTCTTTTCCTTTTCTCTTCCAGCACAACAGTGACTCAATTGTTCTTTAAAGCTGCAGTGAGGGATGTCTGTCTCCCTCTGTTGGCAGGGAAAAAGTATTTACACAAACAATAAATATATATGGTTGCTGCTGTAAAACAGTAGATTTATTGTTTAAAGCCTCACACAACCCCCACAAAACAATTTGTTTCACTGTCAGAATTATGGCCTGCAGGGAGTGTCTCCACAGACACAAGATTAAAAAACCCAGTCTACTGTGAAATACAAAGAGATTCACCTGCTGGTGACAGACTTAATCAGCATTGTGTGAACTTGTTTGGCAAGGGCTAGAATGGATTGGGCATTCATTTATATGTAAAAAGCTCAGCACTTCAGCTTTAAAATGTAAAGAACAAACATTTAAACAAGCAAGAAAATGTGTAATACATTAATAATAATAACACAACCACAAACAGGGAGAGTTGTTTTGGCATCGAAATGATGGGGCTGATTATATTGTCTGAACGTCTCTCCCTTCCTGTTTGTTTCTGGCTGTCTCTGTCATGGCATCAAGCACTTGGTTCCCACAACCTTGCCTAGAGAGGAAGACAATAAAGCTCCTAATCAGAGATTGAGAAAGGCAAATGGGGAGAGAGAGAGAGAGAGAGAGAGAGAGAGAGACACTGTGGTTGCAAGAGAGAGGAAGAGAGGGAGAAAGCAGCCTCAGGGAAGGACCCACTTCTCTCCTGCATATATTACTGTATACGTTAGACATCTAGCACAATACATTACAAATCGATGTGATGTCCAACCTAATTGATTATGGTGTAGAATCGGCTTTATTATCATCTTAAGAACATAGATGAGTTATTATGCCTGGGGTGATATAGCTACCTACTGTAAATCGTGTTGTAAAATTCTTGAAATATACATCAGTATGAAGGAAAGTCTATGCAAAAATGTGGAGCGAGCACGCATGGATGCATTAGTCCATGTCCTTAAATGCCTAAACAAGCAGCTAATGATTTCTTTTGAATCGAGGGGAAAACGGGACACAGGAAAATAGAATGAGAGAGAGAGGAAGAGAGAACGAAAAGAGAGCAGACCGCTATGAAAAACTGTGACAAACAAAAAAAAAAAAAACAGTGCGTGGGATTCCTGCAAACTCTGGCATACATACTGTATCCCTTATTAACACAGGCGTTTGTGCTACAATTTTATTCATTGCCTGAGGCTTCGGGAACTTGGGGATAAATATATCACCTGAGCACACTCAGAGGAGGCCGGATTGGTGGGGAGTCATACACTGACCCAGTGTAGTAATGATCCTCTTTTCCTTCTGCCTCAATTTTTTCCCAAAATAACCTGTTAAAAACTCAGCAGACACCGTGGCTCCACATATGAGCTGCAGAGTTAAGTTACTCTTCCCCATCACAGTGATTTTTACCAATCTTCTTCAGCACTATTCTGGGAGTATTCAGCACTCTATGCCCACTGACCTTCCATGATTCCCTCCTGTCGCCGTGTGCTTGTCTGTGTTTGACCCACAGGTGGTGTTAAAGAATGCTCACATGGCGGTGGGTTCGCTCACCATCAACGAAGAGAGATCAGAGGTCATCGACTTCTCTGTGCCGTTCATCGAGACGGGCATCAGTGTCATGGTCTCACGTAGCAACGGGACGGTCTCCCCCTCGGCCTTTCTCGGTGAGGAAGGAGTTCAGGAGTTCATGAAAATCGAGAATCACAATCAGAAATGTAGAATCGCACAAAAAGAATTAGTATTGTACTGTATGTGAATATTAAAAAGCAGGATACGAAGCGAGAGGCAGAATGAATCAATCAATGAGCTCATCAATCCATTCACACCTTCCTACTTTCCTTTTGAGTGGTGCTTGTTAGCATTTGCATGAACTCAGATGAAATCCATAGAAGTGCAGCGCTACACAGTAGTTCACATATAGTGTCTGAATACAAATAATCATGTTAATACTGGGGGGAGGGGTTGTTTTTCATAATTTAGTTAAATATAGTATAATGAGCTTCCTTTCATTGTCTTCCCACCCTTGCTCCCTCCACTTCCTCTCCTCCTGCACCCTGCTGTGACCCCCCCCCCCCTTTTGTCTTTCAGAGCCCTTCAGTGCTGATGTGTGGGTGATGATGTTTGTTATGTTGCTGATGGTGTCAGCCGTGGCTGTGTTTGTGTTTGAGTACTTCAGCCCAGTGGGTTACAATCGCTGTCTGGCAGATGGCCGAGGTGAGAGGAGTGTACACTCACACACACACACACACACACACACACACACACACACACACACACACACACACACACACACACACACACACACACACACACACACATGCATGCACATATGCACACTTGCCTCAGACCTAGTAAAAATCCATGATCCAAATAGGAGACAATGAGGTACATTCTTTCTTTACTATTCAAAGGGACTTGCTGGGCATTTTTTTCCCCTTTATTTTTTTTTTTACCTTGAATGCTTCATTCAAATAGAGTCCTCCGTGTGCTAAATTACCTTGACAATCCCTTCTGAATGAGTGCCACTAGAGCACTGGGACTTTCTACACCACATCTTGGAGTGCCTCTCTACATCTACAGTCACTTAAGCTCTTTTACTAATAAAAAAGGATCATTGACAAGAAACAGATTGGTGATCTTAAGTATTCTGAGCATCACAATGCAAACAAAGGCTCCTCTGTTCTTGCATTGCGACGTCTTTGTTTATTGTGCCATTCATAAATATTACACCAGCGTTCTACCACTGCATCAAGGGTTGTAAAAAAGGATGAATAAACTTTAGTAGATCTATTACCGTATATTGAAAATATGTGCCAGGTTTAATGGTGTCTGACAGTACACAACTAGACAACACCATTGAATCAACTTTGCCCATCAAAGTCAATCGTTTAGATTCAATCTATTTTTTTTTCTCCAGGTATTTTACACCCAGCTCTATTTGACTCTCAGGATTGCATTAGCCCGCCACAATGGCAGCCACTCAAGATAAAATCAGAGAAGTGTCATATTGCTGGTCACAGCCTTTTTGTCATGAACCAGGGGGGATAAGAGTAATGGTGTCTGGTTTGGAGTTTCCTACAGAAAGTGTTTTCTGAATGTCTTATGTCAAAAAAACCTCCCTGGTCCATGTGCAAAGGATGTGCGATTTAATCACTATGTTATGCAAGGCTGTTGTCCTATACTGCTGCTCCAGCTGTAGCATAATTGTAGCCTGCCGTGTGTTCATCTTCCCCCTTCCCCCTTCTCTTTCTTTCTCCCTGTCTCAAAGAGCTACAGTAGGTAGTGTTCCCATCCTACCACCTTGTCATACTGCCATAGAAGTAGGTGGATCCAAGTTAGTCTGTAACGGCTGGTTGTCACGGTGGCGGCTGGAAGAGCGGATGTGGACTGTAGAGCATGTTGCGTGATCACTGACAAACTAAAGGATGGGAATAAATCGAGTCTTTGTCACCGCCATCCATCAAATGCCTCCCGCAGCAGTGGTTATGAGTAAATGCAGATACATAAAGTGAGGTGGTATCAGGGCGTTCCTTCTCTCTACCTCTCTGTCACTGTTTTCCAGAGCCCGGCGGTCCCTCCTTCACCATTGGTAAGGCCATCTGGCTGCTTTGGGGTCTGGTTTTCAACAACTCCGTTCCGGTGCAGAATCCCAAAGGTACCACCAGTAAGATCATGGTATCGGTTTGGGCCTTCTTCGCTGTCATCTTCCTGGCCTCCTACACTGCCAACCTGGCTGCCTTCATGATCCAGGAGGAGTATGTCGATCAGGTGTCGGGCTTGTCAGACAAAAAGGTGCGATTTGAGGCAATGTCAGGTTTTGTGGGGTGGAGGAGCAGGTGTGTGAAAGTACATAACGTGGGGCGGTGTAAAACTCCTGTGTTAAGAACCAGCATACTGTCTAAATCACACATGGGAGCGGCATTTCGCTGGCTTTATTTGGTTCAGTATAAGAAGGCAAGAAATATAAGCACAATTGTTGCAGGATGTTTGTGTAAAATGTGCTTGATGCTGAGTATGTGTGGACGGCTTCTTCTCATTGGTGGAGCAGATACGGATCTGTACATGTGTGTGATTCAAGGCTTTTTAAACTTATTCAATTAAATGCTCAGTTCGTAAAAGGTCAAAATATGACAAGTCACAAGTTCTGAGAACTCAAAGTGATGTTTGCGTGTATTGTATAAAAAAAAAAAAAAAAAAAACAAAGACAGAAAAACTAAGTTGGGAAACCTTGGCTGACTTCTGATAGGGGTGAGAGGAAGATATGAGGAGGCTTATGAAAAGCCAAAACAAGTAACACAATGTACCCAAACATAGATTGGAAGAAAACACAACATCAAGGACTTTGACACACCATTACAAACACAAGAGACACTTGCTCACTTATGAAGGATGGAAAATGGAAATTGTGCGGGCACACGAGTGGTCTATTAAGCTAAACCCTTTTGTCAATTGACAAAAAAAATGCAACTTGTAAAATGAACATGACAAGAAAATGAAAAATATTGTGGAAAATGGGGGCAGGGCTCGATAAGCTTTGGCTTCTCCTACTTCCCTTTGTGCCATGTTTGATGTGTATTGAGACGATAATGATGTGTAATGTGAAGTGATGAATCGGCATGCCCAAAATAAATGAACAAATTAAATTAAATTGTTCCACCAATGCAAAGATTATCAATTCAAAATGACCTAAAACACAGAAACAAGTAATAAATCCTCACATTTGAGAAGCCAGAAACAAAAATCTTTTGAGAATTTGGCTTGATAAATTATATAGATAAATAATTAATATGTAATTGTTATTACATTTTTTGTATATTGACTATATTCTTTGTTTTCTTTCGAAGAAGTGCCCTACAAACTTAAACTTTACAACTTGAAATTATTTGGCCTTTATTCTCATATCCTGATTTGCAGGACTTGTCAGTTTCTGGTTGCAAACACAGTTGGTCCAACCTTCCAGCTCCTGGGTGGGGTTTAAGGTTAGCCTGGTGCTGATTGGCTAAATGTAGACCAGGCTCTGACACCATCAGAAAGCACTTGACCTCTACAGCACCAAAGACATTCAGAAGGGGTTTGAGTCATTGTGGCAAAATGAAAAAATCTATCAGGACATCAGCATACCTTGACACACAGGGGATCCATCACAACACAAACCAATGCTGTAAAAATAAAAAAAAAAACAAAAAAAACAAAACTCAAACAAGATTACAAAACAAAATTCCAAAACCTGAACTCCTTAATTATTAAAACTGTTAAAGTCTGGATTTGTCGCTTTTCTTTGTCATGTGAGATGATGAATTTAATATGTTTGAACTGTTTTGGACTGATTGGTGTCAAACCTTAATTTGGATTTAGCCTATTTTAGGAGCGTTTGTCACTTTTTCTGACATGTTCTAGAAAATGAAAAGTTGCAGCAATTGATTAATCATGTCAAAACTGTTGCTCCTGATGAACACGTTGATTCATTTTAAACATGATCCGATGAGCAGTATATGTTTGTCTAATTGCGACCTCCAGATTCGCCCATGTGCCTTTTGAGCGTTTACTTAAATTTAAGCCTCTAAAAGCGCAGTCCTCCTGCTCAACAGTGCATTAAACGCTATTTGATGTGGCTCAGTGCCTTTTCCATGCTAACGAGCACTCCTCTGTCATTTTCTCTGTGCGGTGTCTTTTCCGGAAACCCCCCACAACAGTTCCAGAAGCCTAATGAATTTTCGCCGCCATTCCGGTTCGGCACGGTGCCCAATGGGAGCACGGAGCGCAACATCCGCAACAACTACCGGGACATGCATAGCTACATGACCAGCTTCCACCAGAAGAATGTAGATGAAGCCCTGCACAGTCTGAAGAGCGGGTGAGGGGGGAGACAGATGGGGGAGGATGGAGAGACAGATGGGGGAGGAAGGAGGGAGATGAAAGGATATCAGTGGAGAGAAAAAGAAGAGGGTGCTATGGAGCTGTGAGGTCCTGTACTGATGCAATTCAGAGAAAAGATGATGACGGATAAAGGGAGGGAGACAGAGGAAGGGAGCTTTCTGGGCAATGTGGGTGGGCAGCCGGTGGAGCTGTATATCTGCCTGCCGCTGGCGCCTAGAATAGCAGCGTAGCCTGTAGTTGCTGTGAAAGCTAACTAATATTCACGCTCCCTGCCCTTGAAAGCTAACGAATATCCTCGTCTCCTCTTTGCCCCCCCCCCCTGTCGTCCATTGTTTTCATCAACCAGTGCTGAAAAGAATTTAAAATGCAAAGCGGTGATGTACCTCTGAGAGTTTGAGCTGAATTACCACAGAGGCCCACGAAGCCCCAAGGCACCGCTTGATGGTAGTTTGTTGCCAAGCTGGAGACTGTCATGTCAAATTTATTCATCAAATCACACAGGGCTAAAATTGGTTCGAACAGAATATAAATGTCCCAGCCTGTAGCACATCATGTCTTGTGATCAATTTAGTAAGAAGATGGACTGAGTCATAGTCATACTTATCTTGACTTTGAAACAGCTGATTGACAAAACTATTCTCAACACAAAAGTGCAACTTGGCTGTATATTCCGGTGATGTGCTCATTCTGCTGCTATCACCTGAGAGAGTTTTAGACAGATGACAGAACTATAGATATATTGAGAATGTAGATTTCAATAATAAATCAATAATAAACCAATAACACCTGTGTTTAAATCAACTCTGGACACTATTGAATAAAGTATCACAATTCAATGGGGCTCCATTAGGTTGACTGCACTAGCAATTTTCCATATTTACATATTGTTAGCATATGAAAAAAATATTTTTAAGCATATGAAAAGAAAAAATATATATTATATCAAAAATTAATTAGATTCAAAGTTAAAGTTTATTTATCATAGATAGCGAGTTCACTTTTTTATTTGGTGCAAATTTTCCAAAATTCTGAATAAAAGACAATCTTCAGGATCCCCAGACAATGATCCACACAAGGGACTGGCAAACAGGATATCCTGGCCATGTGATCTCATAAATTGTATGTCCTTCAAAATAAAAGCCCCCTTTTCACACCTGACTGTAAAAACATAGATTTTATATTATTGTTGCCATGTGGCAACACTATGCAATAGAGGGTTAACCTTTATTACTAATCACTAATAACTAAACAATAACCGTCTCAGAATTCTGTATCTCACCTATGATTAGAACCAAAAAGAATAATTATTTCTTGGAAAGTTTCAAGAAATTATTAGAAAATAACAGAATACAGCATTTACAGCTCTTTGCCTTTAACAGTTAGTCGGTGCTACATTTGTCTATGCACATCATTGCTGCATAACGGCATTATACTGTACAACTGACAACAATTCAAACGTGCATTTGTTTACCTCTGACACATTTCCTCATTTCCTTTCTGTTTCTCCCTGCAGCAAACTGGACGCCTTCATCTACGATGCCGCCGTGCTGAACTACATGGCAGGCAGAGACGAGGGCTGTAAGCTGGTCACCATCGGGAGCGGCAAGGTGTTCGCCTCCACTGGCTACGGCATCGCCATCCAGAAAGACTCAGGCTGGAAACGAGCGGTGGACCTGGCCATCCTCATGCTGTTTGGAGACGGTAGACTTGAAGACATTGTTTTCATTTGCATTAAAACACATGACACATGCAGAAATTAAAACAGTATTTAAAGCAATAATGATAATGTTCCCATTTCGCTTTTCCTAGTTGCCTGTTGATATAACATGCAACAAACAAGTCTCTTTAAATGGAGAAGTCTAATAATTTTATTATGTACTATCTGTATTATATATAATATATATAATATTATATATAATTAAAATAGATCTATAATGTTTACATATGCACATTAAAATAAAAAATTAGCGTATACATCTTTACAAACCATATCCTTCATTTAGAATATTACTGAAATATTCAGTGACCTCAGATTTAACTCTCATGAAACTAAGATGTCAATTCTTCTTCTTCAATATCCTCATAGACCTAAGTACAGCGTTTGATACAATTGACCATTAATCCTAATCAATCATCCTGAGAAGTTGGTTGGTCTAAGATCGTTTTACGTTTAGAAAGTTGTACATCTTGGCAAGGACATGGAAATATTGACCTCAGCTGAATATAGGTATAAGGGGCACTTTAGATGAGATGAGTCTTGAAATACTGAAGCCTCTGGATTCTGTCATGGCCGATTTCAGTCACAACAATCAGATTTCAGGAACAGGGCCCATGGACTGTTCATCATCTGATGAATTCAACAGAAATACCTTAAATATTCTCTGATTGGTTCTTAGCGCTGGAGCTCATCACAGCATTAGATAAGCTTCCTGGTGTAAACCACATGCTCATGTTTACAATCTTATATAAGGGCACCACTTCACTGGCTGTGATAAGTAATATGTTGGAGTACAGGAGTGGGCACATGTGTGGTGTTATTACTGAGTGTGTTAGGTTTGACTCTTGAGGTGTGTCAGCAGTGAGTAAGGAGACAGTGGTGACACCATCCGTAAACAGCTCCTGTATGCGCCACAGATCCTCGTGATTTGTAGGTCGGTCTTTGTTTTGAGCCCCAGCTGTTGTTGTGCGACGTGGTTAGTGACCGAAAGGAGACAACATGGTGTCTGTTGTCACTGTGCAGTGATCCACGAGGGCTTCGGTATCCAGCCGCTGCTCCGTTATGATGAGAGGATTGAGCCTGTCGAGGTGATTTGAGCACATGTTGTAGATGTCCTCTTGGTGACTCTGTTTGAATGAGTCGTGGCTACAGTTGACTCAGGAGGAGACACTGAGGTTGATGTAGGACAGCAAAAATCAGCATGGATGGACTGGGAAAATGTTTGGAAGACACCTGACCCCCCCCCCCCCCCCCCCCCCCCCCCACCACTTCTGGTAAGCAGTACTCACTTTTCTCTAAAACTGGTAAATTGGTAAATGGATACAGCGTTATATTTCCCCCCAAATCACTTTACAATCTCATTGCCTCTCATTCACCCATTCACACATACACAAACACACACCAATTGTAGCAGAGCTGCCATGCAAGACACTGACAATTAGAAACAACTTAAAGTTCACTGTTCTTGCTGAAGAACACTTCAACACATAGATAGGAAAATCAGGGCAATCGATCCCTGCGATTGGTGGACGACCCGTTCTGCTTCCTGAGCCACAACCGCTACAAGCTAAAGAGCATCTGCTGGTTGAAAATTGAATCCTGCACCTGAATTCAGTGGTTTGCTCATGCAGGGGATGAAAAAGACTTCTTAAATCTTCAGATGTGCCTATTACACCCAGTAAAATACAAAAAAAATGCTAAATATTACAGTAGACCATCAACCATCATTCATGGATTCTCCTATCAAACATTGAAATTGTCTGATAAAATCATTGTAATTACAAGATACTTGAATTTTCCTTAGCTTTCAACTGCATCTTTTTTTTCATAGCATACACAACCCTGTAGTGATGACAGCTGCCGGCAGCTCTCTGTGTCCTGTTTCTTGATCTTTGAATGGATAATCAGAGTCTGGGTCCATCTGTGGTGCCGGGGTTTGTTCAGCCATGTGCTTTGGATGGACATTTTTCTGGATGTGGCTGCTTCATGGTAGCCAGGTTAAAACCAACACATGAGCTCACATGCTGTTTGCTCGACATATTTGTTAGCTATACGTAGAGCAAAGAGATTTATGGGTTCTAAGGTCTGTGGTGCCCTGGCATGATGGCATTATATTATGGCATTATGCCATCACATCATTTAGCATTAGCCAAGCTAAAGCAACTCTTGATCTATGCCCTGTTATGACCAAATGTTATCAGATGATCTGTCACAGCTCCTCCTCCACTATAACAGTGAAAAACACCAACTATCTTATTGCAGTTTATCCTGTACTTCTTCATGTATGAAAGGAAATGTTTATCTAAGGAAGTGAAATGCATTCACCAGATAATTACTTCAAAATCCTGAAAAAAGTTTTCATTAAAAGTTGAATAAACTAAATAACTCAAAACCCTGCAAGAAGCTCTTGCTTGCATGGAGTACAGATAGGTAAGATATCTAAGTTAATAACTTATGTGCCAAATTATGTCGGCTTAAAACTGGGAAGCATGCCATATTTGTTCAACCGATTCCGGAGAAACTAGTGAGAACCTTTTTTTCCAGTATACTGAGATAATTATCTTATTTATTTGGAAAAAACACAGCAGAATTTTTTTTCTTGAAGCCTTTCCCAGAAGTCAGAGATAATTGTCTAGTTAATTCTGCATATATCTGCTTATAGAGGGGGAGTGAGGTTCAATGGGAAAAGGGGGAAAGTTGAATAGAATAATTTGAAAGTTAAACATATCGCCAACCTTTTATGTCTCAGAAAGAGTTACATGCAAAATAAATGATTGTCCCGATGTGAATTCTTGCCTTTAGAGTATACACCTACTCCAGAGAGAGCTATTTGCTCCATACTGCTCATCACCTGCCAGATCATATATTGTACAGCATGCACGCACGCACACACACACACACACACACACACACACACACACACACACACACACACACACACACACACACACACACACACACACACACACACACACATACTTGATGAGCTCCGATGTGCTATCACTTTCCATCCCACTGTCTGTGATGGATGAAGGGGTCAGTGCAAAGATAACATTCACCTTGGATTAGATCTTCAGGAGCCAGATCGACTTAGACCTCGACATTCACTGTTGAGTGTGTATGCGAGTTGTGTGTGTGTGTGCATGAGATACCTTTGTGACATGTGACTGTGTGACTCCTTGAGTGTATGTTCCCTAAAGATCAGGCACCATGTCTGCTTAAATTTACCAAATGGAAGTAAAGTCTTATTGGTCTGTCAACTATGTACTTGAAGCTAACACATCAGACATTAGCTTTCATTACTTCATGTCTGCTGTTTGGCTGTCAGCACACATACTTTAGGCCAGGTTAAGAGATCAGACTCGTTGATGTTTGCTCATATCTGTCATGTCCTGTTAGAATCCAGATACGAACAAGATGTAAGTCGTATGTGTGTGACGGCCTACTAACAGGATACTGACGCTGCATCTGAACAGATACAGGATCAGAGGGAACGAAGAGATGGAAAATGTATTTAGAAAATAAAGGAACGTCGCAACCTCATCTTGCGAATATAGCTGCACATGGCTCGATCGTGTGAATTCTTTTGTGTGAAATTTTTTGGATGGATATTCAAAACATCATTATTATCATTTAAAATTAAATTAAAAGTTCCTGGCATGCCGTGGTGGTGTAGGGGTAGAGCTCTTGCCATATAGAGCCTTTTGTGTTAAGCAGCAGACCTCAGTGCACTGCAGCTCTTACACAAAGACGCGTTCACAGACCCTCAGGAAATCCCAGCACTATCACCTAACAGAACAGAATCTGGGCCTCAACAAATTTTTTTATAAACACATATAACAGTAACATGCCCAGGTTGTTACACTATACAGGAAAAACTATGAATAGAGAGATTTATTATAAATCTCGTTTTACGTGGTCTATCAACACAAAACTGATATGTAGAATAACATCCAAACTTTCAACGGAAATTGTGGAATTGTTCTTAAAATAACTGTATTTGCATGTCTCTCCTTATCTCAATGTATGTCCATGCCCATGCCAATGTATAATTTGTCCATTTGGCATGAAACACATGAAAAATCTACTTAAGCTTCTACTTTTCTATAGCAATACAATAATTCCTATGGAATAAAAATGATTGAGATGATTTCATTTCTACCTTAGATTCCGCATAGTGATCATATTTGCTTATTTAATTTGTTACATATTGTAGAGCGAAATTGAGCCGTATTGTCATTGTAATCTGCAGACGAGAAGAATCAATAATGTCAAATCAAAATTTCTGTCAATTGCAATTTGGAACTAGTTTAAAATGGGAACTATGCATTTGCATATGAAAATTGAATAAATAGATATCCACCCACTGGAAATTCTCCTAATAATATATTGTCTACATAGAATTCAATAAATGTTTCAACCTAAACCCTTGTTGTCTTTTGTAAATAGTATGTGGTCAGTAAATCACTGGGAGCTGTTCTACAATGTGCTGTTCTACAAACAAACATAATCACATTATTTATGTGATTATGTTTGTTTTAGTGATTTTTAACATCTGGAAATCTAGAAATATTGTTTACATAATCTGGTACAGACAAATCACGTAAACAAAAAAATAAATAAACTAACAAGTTATTATAACAGTTATTTTAAGACACTGCAAACCAAAATCAAAGCACTTGTAAGACTGATATCTTCATTTTGTTTTTTAAGTATTATATTACAGAAAATAAGATTAAGAAATTATGGCTGCATTAAGTACAGAGCTGTAGCTGGGAGGTGATTATTGTTTGCGAATGTTCTCCTTATTGTTCTCCATTTCTTTTCCGTCAAAAAGTTCAGTGACAGTTCTCTGTAGTTGTTAGTTGTCTGCCAAGCAGCCACTCGGACACACTTCTGTCATGATGTGAGATCATGTATGTCACATTGTGAGTGATGCTATTGTAATGTCCAGGGTGTCCAGACTGAGACACATCTGTAGATGTGGAATAGTGGAATCACATTGTAAACCACCTCCAGATTTGTTCATGTGTTTTTTGATGTTCAGACTTTTTAAAATCAAATCTGGATACAATCTGGATCTACCAAACATGAGACAGCCAGTCTGTACAGACTTGTTTTTTCTGTTTAGTGCTCAAATGCATGACAACTTATCCAGCGCTTACTTTTCTCACCGAGGCTCACTTATGTAAGCAAATCTTTGGAAAAACTTGTTAACAGCGATCTGAGATAAACTAAACTTCACTTATCTGCACAGCATTCATACAGACAACAGTATTATGCAAGGAAACTACAATATATTCACACCCTTGATTTCACACAGACTCAAATGAAAAAACAGTCCATTAGCGCAGATCAAACAAGTCCTCCGCCCTCAGCGCTGCCCCCAGGGATGTGGAACTGAAGGGGACACATTTTAGGGCGGAAAAGCTTGTCACATGACCAGGCACACTTCCTCCTCGAGGACTGTCAGATCTCAGCAGGCTGTTGTATTTTTTTCCCACAACAGGGAAGGGTTAGCCTTGCATAAGCAATCCTTAATGAGGAGCATTCTCTGGAGGCTGTTAAGTCAAAGTAATGCAACATGACATTTGTTGCACATACATGAGACCAGGAATGTTTTTGGCCTCAACTCTCCATCCAAAATAAATGTGCCCTCCTTTTTTTGGTCTCAAACTTACATGTCCAGGCATCTACAGGCAAACTCATTTAAGTGCACAGGCTTTTTTCGTGGACACAAATGATACAGTAACCATGTGTTTCTTCATCCTCCAGGTGACATGGAGGAGTTTGAGGCCCTATGGCTGACGGGCATCTGCCACAATGAAAAGAACGAGGTGATGAGCAGTCAGCTGGACGTGGACAACATGGCAGGGGTCTTCTACATGCTTGGGGCTGCCATGATTCTGTCATTCATCACCTTCATCTGTGAACATTTGTTCTACTGGCAGCTGCGCTTCTGTTTCATGGGCGTGTGCACCGGGAAGCCCGGGGCCACCTTCTCCATTAGCAGAGTGAGTGTTCTTGTGTTTTATTTTATATATGACCTTTGTCTGCCTGACAGAACGATCAGAGGAGTGGTTGTTTTAGGACCACTGGCTGTGGTTGAGGTGTATCGAGTCAGTCAGGAGATACGGTGACTCACCTAGCTCACCTTTTTATATCAGGCCGTAATTTAACAGCAAAACAAGATCCCAGAGCATCGAATATGAATTCTGCATTTTGGTAACACTGACACTCAGTGGAGAAGAAAATGACTTTAATATAAGAGTAATACCAAAATTTATTTAACCCCATCAGTCCCATAGTGTGTTTGCAGTGTGCGTTGACCAGCTGGTGTCATATACAGCAGATTACTGCTCTACACTGCTAAGTATCTAAAAGATGCTATAACAATATATGTCACGCTTGTCATGCAGAGATCATTATTTAGACATTGAAACCAAACCTGTAGCAACTGCTGGCTCTTCTGAAGATCAACAACATCTGTAGCCCAGTGGTTCTCAAATTTTTCACATCAAGGATCTTTAAACTTATTAAAACTAGACCATGGACCCCTTCTTAAAAAAATTGTGCTTTAAGATGTATAATAAAAGAACGTGTCAGAAACCCAAGGCCAAAATTATGGAGGACTGAAACTGCCACAATCAAAAAATAAATAAATACTGACTCTGCACATAAATAATTATACTAGTAAATGTCCATATTTATACAATTTCTCATTTATTTAATTAATAAAATACATTATTTATGTATTATACTCACATTTATTTGATTTTCCATTTCATTAATTGATTTATTTATTATCTATTTATGTATTTGCTTACCCCTTACATTTCTGCCTCAATATATAGAAATGTAAAATACAATTTGAAATGAAATAAATTCATGTGCAAAGGGAAAAATACACAAATAAAAGGAAATAAATACTACTAAATTAAATAAACGTCTTGATTTTGGCAGTCCTCTACACAAATGGTATTTTATAATATAAATAGTCACTTGATGTGTAATGTAATTACACATGTGTATTATAAATGTAATTTGCATAATGTTACCTATTAAGAAAATAGGAGGCCTTATTGCATGGATATTGCTTCAGTTATTATATGATTGAGAGGACACCGGTGTTTATGTGTCTGGTGTTCAGGCTAAAAGATTTTTTAATTGTAATGTCATTTGGTTCAGACCTACATAAACTAACCTGGAATAACTTGAAAGACAAATCTTGCCTTGAGCACTTACGCTGTTTCTTTTGTCTATTGCCCTTATGCAGTGTGAAGCAGCAATCTCATTGTCTTTGAAGTCACGGTGTGACATGTGTTATGCAAAACACAAGCACAACCTTTTCCATGGTAGCTTGAAGATTTACTCAAAGCTCTAATGCGTTTGAGACAGATTTTTCTTGTTTGTTGCATAACGACATTCAATTAAAGAGCATGCGCATATCAAGAATTGCATATGTTACTCAAGAGGAACTCTTTTTAAGCTTTTCATGCCTGGTTTAACCCTCAAGTTATAAAACGAGAAAGAAAAAGATGTTAAACATAGTACAACTTTTATGAAACTGCAGTTCGCATACAATGCACAGAAAATGTGAGATGGACAAGTGATGAGACTACAAAGGCCTAATGAAATACGAAAAGAGAAAAAGTGTTAGCAAGGGTGATAGTAAAAAAAAACAGGAGCACGACAAAGGCAGAATAGAAAAGAATAGACACAGTGGTGTGCCAGTAACCTCTGTTCTATTACTTTCACCGCAGCCGTAGTAGCTATTGATGTAGAGAGATAAAGACAGACAATCCCATTGGAGCGGCTGCCGCTCACACAGCGCCGGAAACGGAGATAAAACAGACACAAAGAGAGAATAGAAGCATAAAAAGAAAAGAGGGTTGACGAGTCTGATTCATGAATGTAGCTCAGCGATGGGGAAAGTGACAGACAGAAACTGTTTCTGACAAGTTGTCGCCTTTGAAGAATGTTGGCCGGTATGCTGGCTGGTGGGTAGCGTGTCCTCGACCTTTGCGATTTGGCTGTCGCCTCAACCACAGATTCCCTCCTGGCTCCATTTAAACACACGTGTTTGACTTCAGACGCATGGGCGCCCACCTCTTTGAATCCAGATTAATCCAAACAATCAAGATAAACACATACTTATATCTGTATCTCATAGAAAGACCAACATTTAAAAATGTATTAATTTACTTTACAACTGTGAAGTGACACTAGTATAAACTGAATTTAAATGACACTGCTTAAAGCTACGACTGGTGGGTCCAACCCATGAGCTCACTGCACCCCTTCCTTATCAGTCATGACTTTGATCAGCTCATTCCTTTCTTCGTTCTTAGTCTGAGGTGTTAGGCTGAGCAGCAGCCGTAAGTGTCCCTGCTGTTCCTCTGAGAAAAGTCATTTATGAACTCAGCCCCTATTACTGTTTAATAGAGTGTAAACAAGATGGTGGTCAGAGAGAACATGGCAATGCATTAACCTCTCTCTGCCTCTGTCTCTGTTGGCCTCTCTCTCCATCTCTGTCCGTCTTCCTGTCTGTTTTTGTGTCTGATGTCTGACTCTCTAACATCAAAACTCCTCCGGTTCTTAATACTACTATTGTCACACTTTTTTACTGTTTTTTCTTCACAATGGAGCCTCATACCTTACCGCTCTTCCACTTTCTTCCTACCGTGGCCTGTCTCACTCTCTCTTTCTCTCTCTACCTCCCCATTCTTCTCCAAATTTCACATTCCAGGGAATCTGGAGCTGCATCCATGGGGTACAAATAGAGGAAAACAAGTCGACCATGGACTCACCCTCAGCCACCATGAAGAAGAACATGAACAACACCCACTCCAACATCCTGCGATTACTCCGAACCGCCAAGGACATGACTGCGGTTCCAGGCATTAACGGCTCTCCACACGCCGCACTGGAGTACAGCCACAGCGGCCGTGAGTCGGCTATCTATGATATCCAGGAGCATCGGCGCAGCCTGGTGGGCCACCCAGGAGACTGCAAGTCAACGCCGCCCTACATCCCAGAAGACAACATGTTCAGTGACTACATCAGCGAGGTGGAGAGGACTTTTGGCAACTTGCCCCTGAAGGACAGCAACCTGTACCAGGACCATTACCGGCACCACCACCCGGTCTCGGCTCTGGGTATGTCCGGCCCCCCCGCCTAATAGGCCGCGCAGTTTAGGCAGCACTAGCTCTTTGGATGGGGGCATGTTCGATTGCGACAGCTTAGGGGGAGGGGTAGCACCAATCTTCACCACCCAGCCACGCCCCTCCATGACTCACAGGAATACCAATAAATTTGACCTGATCGCTGGCCACACCCCTGCGGAACCCAACCAGGGTGGGTTCAAGGGAAGCAATGTGTACGGGAGGTTTTCTTTCAAAGGAGGCGCATCCAGCACGGGGCTCATCGGAGGTCATGACAGGTACCGAGGTGGGGGTGGGGCAGGCTCGGGGGGCGACGACGGGAACATCCGCTCCGACGTCTCGGATATCTCCACGCACACCGTCACCTACGGCAACCTGGAGGGCAACAACAAGCGGCGTAAGCAGTACAGGGACAGCCTGAAAAAGAGGCCCGCCTCAGCCAAGTGCAGACGGGAGCAGGACGAAATAGAGCTGAGAGGCCTCAGGAGGAGACCCCACCACCACACCGTCCACCATCACTTCCCGCACGGGCCCCTGGCACACCGCACGGTCTCACCTCCCCTGGAGCGGAAGCGAGGAGGGGGTAATTCTTCACCTTACTTATTCCGCAAAGACAAAGAGAACCTGAGGGATTTTTATGCGGATCAGTTCCGCTCCAAGGAGGGCAAGGCCAAGTGGGAGCAGGAGGGTGGAAGTGGAGGAAGTGGTGTGGGCGGTGGTAGCGGTGGCGGTATCTGTAAGAGTTTAGTACCTGTGGAAGACTTCCTCAAAGGTAAAGGCAAAAAGCCAGAGTCCAAAGGTGGCCACGGCTCAGTGCCGACAGGGCAGCAGGCCCACACCTGCTGGGAGAAAGCGGTTTCTGGGATAGGAGGGGGAGGCATAGCGGGAGGCGACTGGGAGTGTCGTAACAGCCACGGCGTGTGTCACCATGGCGGTGGTGCAGGAGGAGGCAGCACATGCTCAGCTAGCGGGATTGGGGGGAGCAGCAGCCGCCCCAACTCCGCTACCTGCAAACGCTGCGACTCCTGTAAGATTCAGCCCAGCAACCTTTACAACATCAGCGAGGATAACAACATGGTGTTCGCCGAGGTGAAGAGTAGCGTAGGACCCAGCCAAACACAGACTCAGGCACAGCGCAGGAAGCTGGGGCCAGGCGGGAGGGTGTTACGGAGGCAGCACTCGTACGACACGTTCGTGGACCTGCAGAGGGAGGGGGCAGGCCGAATGGGAGGGATTGGGGGCGGTGTCGGGGGCCAGTTTCCTCAGCCCCGCAGCGTGAGCTTGAAAGACAAAGACCGCTTCATGGAGGGCTCCAGCCCTTACGCTCACATGTTTGAGATGTATGAAAGGGAAGGTGAAAGGGAGTCTTCTATGTTTGGAGGCATAGGCGGGGACAGGGACAAGGGAGGCTCCTCCTTCAGTTTGTTCCGTGGAGGCGAGGGTGGGTTGCATCGGCGGTCAGTGGGGGAGCGAGACCTGAGGGACAGAGATAGAGCTATGATGGGAGGTGGGGGCTGTGGTGGTGGTGGTGGTGGTGGTGGTAGCAGAGGGGCCAGGACTTACTCCTTGTCTAAATCTCTCTACCCAGATAAGGTGAACCAGAACCCCTTCATCCCAACCTTCGGCGACGACCAGTGTCTTTTACACGGTGCCAAACCGTACTTCATCAAAAAGCCACAGACGCAGCAACAGCAGCAGCAGCAGCAGCTACTCAACAACAACCGAGGAGGAGGGGACTTCCGAGGCTCCATGGGAGCAACTTCTTATTTGCCTGCATCGGCCACAGCTGGGGTGATGTCCAATGTGGCCCCCAGGTTCCCCAAAGAGCTATGTCTGGG
The DNA here is from genome assembly GCA_030544235.1 of Lepturacanthus savala. Lineage (NCBI taxonomy): Eukaryota > Metazoa > Chordata > Actinopteri > Scombriformes > Trichiuridae > Lepturacanthus > Lepturacanthus savala. The sequence continues at coordinate 23,090,181 of CM060466.1, forward strand.
CGGGGTGGGAGGGCCCATGGGGAACCACCACGGGGCCAGCAAGCTAATGCCTGGGGGCAGAGACACGTTAGGTTTGGGGCCGGGACAGAGACCCTTCAATGGTGCCAGCAATGGACACGTTTACGAAAAGCTCTCCAGCATCGAGTCAGACGTCTGAGGGTGAAGGCAGAGGAAGAGAGAGGGAGGGAGGAGTGGGTGAAGAAAAGAGGGAGAACAGAGGAAAGAAAACATGAGGAGACACGATTGTTGTGTTTGGTTCTCACTCCACTAAATGGAAAGAATTTGGACAACGCACAGAGGCCACTGCAGGCTAAGCTGTGGTGAAGTCCGGAGGGAGGCGAGTTTTTCAAAGAGAAGAGGGGATTCTGGTGCTGCTCCGACGCTCAGAGAAAGATAGAAAGGGAGGGAGGAACGGATGGAGGGGGAAGTGAAATAAAATCTCCACTCTCTGCTCTCTTCACATGCTCATTGTCTTCCCCTCCCTACTGCAGTTCCTTAACACCAAAACAAACATTTTGTTTAGCAACGGTAATACAATCATGAATGAGAAATCAACGCTTCTGTTGAAGTAACAGGGTAAAACTAATAATAATTGTAATGATAATGTTAATAATATTATTGAATATTATTCCAGTGTTTAATGATGATTGTTTTGGATTGTTTTTCAATTTTATTTATTAAAATAGTTCATGTTACATATTTGTATGATGTTAATTCCTTCTTAGCTTACCAATGTTACAGGAGACTGGTGGACCAGTTGTCAGTACGGATCTATTTTGGGTTCCTGTATTTTGGACTCTACTTTGTTATTAATTCTTCCTCCATGTTTGATTTTTTTTTTTTACTTTTCTTATTTTGGAGTGTTGTGAAGTGTATGTGAAAGGCATGACTTGAGTACATTATATGTACTTATAAAATTGCAAAGAAGGTCTTTTTTTCAGCTACAAAAAGCAACATCATCATATATTATACTGATTTGCCGTTTCCTCTTGTTTTTCTGCTCGGCAGTACCAAATGGATCTCGCATTTTGAGCTGGATGTGCCTTAAAGGATTAATACTGATTTTCTACACACAAGATCTCTTCTGTTGGTAGACAGATCCACCTGCAAACGATTAGTTAATTGATTTCAACAAATTCACCTGAAAAAAAGTATGGATATGAACAGTGAATAGCAGAATGAGAGTGGTAGAGTTTCATGTTATTATTAGACTTGCAGGCATTTAAAATCCATTGAGATGTCAGATTTTCTTTTAAAAAGACAGTAACTGCTGCAATAGAGGAAACTTAAACACAAATCCCACATAACAGAAGTAACCAATAGCAGGATTACAAGGGTTAAAACCACAGTGCCACGATAAATAAACATTCCTGTTTCCCCCAAAAGTCAGGTATGACAGACCTGTACTGCTGTATATGAAGACTTATGAGTTCATTTCCTTCACATCATTTACTGAGAGGCTCTACAAGCCTTATCACTCCTCACCTCCTCAAATCCCCACAACTCATTTTTGCATAAGAGATGACCCGGAAACCTACTATCCATTAAATACATGCAAATCACTTTTAATGTCCGCTTGTTGCTCCCATCGTGTTTCATTGGGTTTGACTCAATTGGCCGTGACAGTTTTGCAGTTTGGGATGGGGCCATAATAGTGTCTTGGAGTGAGACCACTGTCGCTGGGATGAGCAGCCTGGCACGTTAATTATGTCATGATTGCGGCTGTAAACCCTGCCTCTGCTGTATGAGATGCTCTAATTTAAGTGATTGAAGGAGCACAAGAGGACCGGGTGGTGAACATTTTATTCTGCCGGTGCAAAGGACCACAGCGAATTTATAATTTTAACAATTCTAGTTTGAAATTATAATCTCCTGATTTAGCCTTGCTATGAACCAGAACTAATCTTTACTCACCTTTAAAGCATGTCATTTTTTCATTTATAGGGATAGTTGATAGTGGGGTTTGAATGAGGTTCTTATCCACAGTCCGTGTATTACCTGCAGTAGATTTGTGTCAGCAGACAAGAGTACCAGCATGGAAACTAAGCCATGGACGAGGCCAGCAGCAAGACCCACCTAAAGAAATCAATAGTTTAATACACTGACAATGGATAAGTATCTCATGCATCTCCACTTCCAAAAAATGTTTCCACTGTTGAAACATGGTTTATAGTGCAAAAAGTGAAACCTGTACCCACTACAACTATCGTGATAGCATCACCTTGAGATTTATAGAAATAATCATTTTGGGAAAATAGGCTTATCTGTTTTCTTATAGAGAACTAATATCCATACCACTCTCATGTCTGCACCCAAAATATGAAGCTACAACTAGCAGCCTGTTAGCTTAGCATAGATGCAGAGAACAGGAGGAAACCGTAAAGATGGTTCAGTTAAACGTTAATGGGACCAGTAAATCCTACTAATTAATATGTTATTGATTTGTTAAAGGAACCTTGTTTAAAATTCAGTGCCATCTAGTGGTGAGGTTGAAGATTGCAACCAACTGAATACCTAATTCTAAGAACAAAAACACAAGTCTCATATATTGCAGCATACACCAATTAAAACATACTTATAATTATTTTTGTTCTATTTCTGTCAATTCCATTTTGCTGGGTGACACTAGATCTTACACACATATGATTAGCGAAGGAATAAAACTGGTCACAAACAACTTCCCAAACTGGATTTTGATATTTTTCTCCTAATATTAGTCTTTTTATTTCACTATACTGAACAATTCCTTCATATTCATTGTACACACATTCGAGTGGTATCAATTTACCTACTGAGTTCCCTTAAAAATAAACCCAATAAGCATATTTCCCAAAATGTCAAGCTATTCTTTTAAAATAATGACCCGACATGATAAATCACAGCATCCTAAATTTTCCACCACATTGCTGAGACTGTAAGAATTTCACCAAAAAGCATGTAGAAGATAATTTTAGTATGTACTGTAACCTTGATTTCTCCCTTCACTGGACTTTAATCTGTTTCACATGCTGAGAATTTGAAGAGAAGAACTTGCCCTCACGTTCAAGGACCTAGACATTTTGAGGATAAGGAGGAATGCAGTACACTGTGTCCTGAAAGCAGGTGGTACGTTTAGTGAAAAGTAAGTAACTCATAGTTATTTTAATCAAACGTTGCCCCAAAAATCCACATTGGAAACATAGGTCATCTCTACTCTAACATGTTATAAAAACAACAATTGTGTTTTAATTAACAGCCCAATCTATCATTTACCATTTATGAAAAATATCCATTTCTGCTTATTTATTGTCACTTAAATGTGACTTTTAATCATCTTGCCAAACCAAATTTGAATACCTAAGCACAATCTGACTGAATGGATCAACTATTTAGTTTCTTCCCCAGTCAAAGATTTAGAAGACTTTCCTTCTCTTGGTTGACAAGTCAGTATGTATGATACTAGGGGGGTCTCTAGCGTTTGTAAGGAGTTGCATGTATACTCTCAGTTCTTTTCTTTATTTCTGATTTTAGATCTTAACTTTTAGCCCAAAAGAAATGGGTGTTTTTTGGAATGATATTTGGAATTTTATCAATTTCATTGGTACTGATCCATGTAGTACTGTAGGTGTGTGCGTGTGTGTGTGTGTGCTTGTTTGTGCAAGAGAAGACACCAATCTAACAGTCTTATCTAATTTTAGTTATACTCAGATAAATATGGCTAAATTGATGAAACATCTCACTAGGGTAGACGACACTTTTAGTGTTAATGTTATACAAAGATCAGTTTTCTTGATAGTTTGTGCAAATGCGTTTTTTTTAACAAGGTTGAGGTCTTGGTTACAACTCATTCATTGTCACTAAAGAAGCCTTTTTGATTTTGACTACTGTCTTTCCTTTATCTATTTGAATATCTCAGTACGTTTCATTATTTCTGTTATTGTATGTGCCTGAATACATATGCTTGATTACCTCTGTGTGTGCCCATATGGAAGAGAGACAGAGTGTGTGTGAGAGATGTTTACTGTACATGTACTATAGAACTGTATGTAAATACTGAACCACACTCATGGACTTTTGATAAAAAAAACTGTACAAAACGGCAGAGAATAGGTCTATTTGGGATAAAATCTTTGATTCGTAGGTCCCCTTGCAAAATTGTTTTGTAACGACTTCAGGCCAAGTCACGTGCAATCGTTTATTATTACACAGAAAAATGTGCACATTTAATAAGTCGAGGTTTGTCAATGTGTTTTTATTTCCTTTTTCTTTTATTTGGTCAAAGACCAGTTAAAGAAATTGTTTTCTCAAAGGAAAAAAACAACAACTGTAAAGCACTATCACAAATTGGTACACAGCAAGCACAATAGATTATCTATTACATTTTTACCAGGTCATCTTTTGGCTAATCTTCTGTTTTTGTGTTTTACCAGAGAAGATTGAACCACTCCATCCCTGAGCTGTACAGATTGTGTAAAATGTACATAGGACAAAAATCTAGTTCACCCTGGCATTTTTTGTATGGAGAGAAATTACTTGTGTGAAGAGAGTATTTCGAATTTGATTGAATATTTAGTAATATTGAAAAATGAGATTACACACAGTCAATGTGAAAATAAGTGCTGAGAAATATTATTCTTCTGTCTCTTTGGAATAAAAGTGTTGAGTATTAATAAAAAACAAGAAATCTCATACTTGGTGCCTTTTTATTTTCTCCATTTGTTGTGACAACAGGTCGTCAGCGTGCGACTCGTCTGTCCTACGTTTGACATTCAAATGTGCTGTTGTAACAGATCGTATTATTATGGCCCCGCAGGTCATCAGTGGATCAGAGATAATGGAGTGTCACCTTCTGCCCTTTCATTACGTCTTTTGTTTTCTCCACTCTGCCTTCTCACAAGCAGGACTTTCTTGTGAGATTGATGTCGGACAAGTGCTGCTTTTCATAGCCGAAATGTAAAAAAAAGGGAAAAAAAAAAGAGTAAAATAATGAGAGCTATATTGAGGGAACGGAGAAGTGATGCAAACCGAGTGGAGCAGCACAGATCAAAGCTCTCCCTCACTCCTCAGACTCTCTTTACTCTGAAAGCCTTGTCCAGCAACAGGAGTTATTTAAAGAAACTGCAGGTTTGAGAATGCACCGATGCCACATGTATAGATTCGGTAGGACAATTTGTGCATGTGCAGCAGTCCAGTGCAGCAGGACGCTGACAGAACGAGGTGAGGCGACGCACAGACTGACAGGACCGATCTTTTAATTAGTTTAGTCTCCCGCTTCCCCAAAAAAAGACTCTACTATTCTCTTTCAGACGTCCATTCTGCTTACTTCGCTGTTCACTCCCTATACCAACCCAGCAACCTTGGGATGCATTGCAACACATGTAACTACTTCTTGACAATTAACTGTTACCTAGCAACTGGCTCTTTTTCCAGCGATGGGGAGAGGAGGGAGGGTGTAGAGAGAGAGAGAGAGAGGCAGAGATTTATACAGTATTCCCACAGCATCTTAACTGGATTGGATGCAACAATGCATCGACAATACAATACCAAAATGGAAAGTACAGCCTGAGCTTAACGCCCACACGTAGCAGTGTAGAGAGGAGAAGGAGGAGGGAGGAGAGGAAAAAGAAGAGCTGCTGGTTGATGTAGGATACAGATTACACTAGGATGAAAGGGGGATGAAACACATTCTGGGGGAATCACAAGGAAACAAAAGAGGAATTGACAAGTGGCGAGTGTGCAGACGCAGGTTTAGAATGAGATAAAAGTGCGAGCGGGGAGAGAAACCGGGGAGGAAAAAAAAGAAGGAGAAACATGCCACACTGCAGTATGCAGCGTGGATGACAAGCAGAGTTGTAGAGAGAAGGAGCAGAAAGAAACCGGTTGCTGTAGAAACACTTGGCGAAGTTTTAATGAAGGCATAAAGTTAGACGCCAGCGCCCACAACACACACACACTTACACAGATGCACACACACACACACTTAAAATCTCAAAATCAGAGTCACACAATCACCGTACACAAAACAAGCATTGTAATTATGGCAGCAGATAATAGGCAGCTCCTGCTGGGCTGATCCTGACTTCAGCTGAGCTAAAACAAAAGATCGAGTCTCCATGTATGAGGGTAAAGTCTGATCACAGCAGCAGGAGAGCACTGACACCCTGTGGTAAGACACGGCAGCCATGATGGACACGATGCACGGCTCAATCAACTCCTCTTCAACCCTATATCAGGGTTTGTGGTTGCTTTATTGGTGGAGTTTCAGGAAAGCAGGAAACTTGAAGGGATATTGCCAAAACTGTCACGTGGTGTAACGCTAAAAACCTGATAGTTTAAAACACATGCTATCACCTAGTTTTATATTCTAGGTAGAATATTTAAAATGTATCGTTCTTTTTCTGTTACACCATTTGATACTTAATGTAAAAAAAATCACACAAAATCATGATTTTTTTGTAAAAAAAAAAAAATGACACAAATGGACTTTGAAATTAGAAGAAACCAACATGAACACAAAATGTACATTTTGAGAGACCTGATGAATGCTTCTTAAAACTGCATTTTAAAAAGTTTTAGACTTTCTCATCTTGCCAAACATTATTTATCACTGACCCTAAAAAGGGCGATGATGACAACTTCCATGTGGGCCCTCAAGGCAATAATTTGCAGTCGTTTTAATGTAAAAGTATGAACCTGATCAGAAGTTTTTTGATATAAAACAGGTCAAAGAAAATAATTTCTAATTTGCTCTAACCACTAGTGACATTAATTTGTAAGTATTTGACATTTTTTGTCACATTTTCTATTCTGCTCTTATATATTTGAATGAAGCACTTGTTATGTTTAAGGACGTTGCTTCTTCTTTTCACTGTAAAAGGTCATTTTAAGTTAATTCCAGCAATGTCAAAGTATATTTTTTCTAAAGATGTTTTATTTTTTTTAAAGCTGTTAATTGCTCATATTCCAATAAATGAAAAGGCAAAAAAAAGGCTTAAACATTTGGAAACAACCAAGTTGAACTATTGCTTAACAAGTTTGTCAAGCTGTTGTTTGAAAGGTCTGTGCTAAGAGAACATATCAGTTTTAAAGTTGTTAGTCCCAAGAATAGTTGGAAAAAAGCATGTGAGTAAAGTGTGATACAGCTAGTAACACAGATGTAAAGTTATTTGAGAAAGGTGCTTTGTTGCACAGTAAGAAACACACAGTAATAACCTCAGGAGTTTATTGAAGACGTTATCGTATTCACTACAGAATAATGCATCAGTCCGTAGAGGTGTGGATTTCAGGGGGTTGCAGGGGATATATGTCCCCTCAATGACTACATGTGCAGTTGTAAAATATAATATGACAGGACCTTTATTTTGAAAATAAAGGAGGACAGCATAAATCCCGTTGAATTTCAGGGGAATAAATATTTGTGAGCATGTGAATATTTAGAATGTTGTTTTCCTTTTTTGCGCCATGCATTAAAAATACACTCTGCACGTTTCCAAGCTACATTTCACCCATTTCCCACAGTCTCTGTGTCTACGTGTCGCTGTGAACCACCTTCACCTGTCCGTCCTCGGTCCTGAACACCTTGACCCTCCTCCTCCTCACCACGCGGCTCCCCCTCCCCTCGGTGCCGGGCTGCCTCGCGCTCTCCTCCCCCGGGTCTCGGTATCCGTGGTGACGGAGGAACGGTTCCAGTGTTGCTAGGCGACGGTTGAGCTCGGTGATGCGGCGGCGCAGCAGCGACACTTCCGTGAACAGGTCGCTGACGGACTCGGACAGAGGGCGGACCCTGCACGAGGACCAAACGAGGGTCAGCTTCACGTGCGACGAGGACGTAACATCGCGATACGTCTCGCGCACCGCACGAAATACCGCGCGGAGACAAAGAAGAAGACAACTTAGTGACCCGAGTCAATTCTGGAAACATTTTTGGAAAACCATAGTCGATGTAAAACAACACGCATAATTAAAATTGAAGCGAAACATGTTAGTACTTAAAAATAAATAAATAACCTCTATTATTATTCTTTATATCCTTTTAGGTAAATTTCACGTCTATAAATGTAAACTCATCACCATCATTTAAATTATTTCTGATTGAAATTGATCTCTACTTTAAATCTATTAAATTAATAAAAAAATATACTCATAGATATATATTCGGAAATTTTAATCAATAATAAACTGTCACAATGATTAATTATTTTGGAAGATTAAACTATAAAGTCCGTCCGATTTTTTGTGTTTTTTATTTTATATACAGATGTATATTTCTTTGTTATATAATATGTTTATTATATTATTATATTTATTTCATATGCATGTGGTTGTTTTATACCTACTGTATGTGAACCGCCTGAATTGTTTGTACAATTTAAGTTATTAATAAAGTTTTGGAGGAAAAACAAAACAGACATCTTTGTGGCCTGGTTGACCACAGTTACTGCTGCAGTCATTCTGCTATCTCTACACATGAATTAAAACAAATCCACAGTCCTCCTGATCAAAGAAATGTGAAGTTTATCTAAAGCTAATGTAAAGCTGTCAAATCAAGTATACAGCTTTCCAAGTCTTTTTAGCGCCAGAGTTATTCCTTGTTACGATACTTCCACCACAGTTCCACAGGGAAACACTGTCTGACAAATGAGAGAAGGTGATAAACGTGTCTAAACGTGGTAGATATCTCCAACTGAGACTAACTATATAAGCTACAGATAACCATAAAATGACTGCATGGACACTAGCGATGCAACTGATCTATATATAGTCTGATAGATGTAGTTTGTATTCATTTATTTCATCCATTTATTTGTTTCACAGCAGCCGTGATGAAACAGTAAACACAGATGTTACTAATCACATTTATTAACTTTCTGTTTACTTCCTATTTGGCTGCTGTGAAAGTGACTAGAAGCTTTTGCATCTTTTTTCAATGTGGCAAGTCAAGCTGTATACAGAGGTGTACATGAAGCTCTAAATGACAAACACATGCTAAATTAACCTATATCACACCTGATGCAGGTACATGGCATCATCTGCCAGCAGGGTGTGAACGTGTGTGTGTGTGAATGGGTGAATGCTGCTGTTGTAAAGTGTGATATAAATGTCCATTTATCATCTTTTTGGCATTAAATTTAATCATCTTTTTTGTACTGTGGTCAAACCTTCAGTAATTGCTGCAACCCAGAACTATAGAATACATAATGTAATTTATAACTCTGTGATTAATAGCGTTTCCAACTAGTCAGCATTTGTTTTAATAGGCTGACTTGACTTCACTCAAGTTGACGACTTAACTTTATTTAATACAAATTGTGACTTGACTGGACTTGATTTAATCTGACTTGACTTGACATAACCTATGACTTGCCAAAAAAAATGACTTGGGACTTGGTAGCAACAGCCCTGGATGCTATAAATAAGCGTAATATTAACATGCAGTCAAGTATTTCATAAGGTCATGACCAACCATACATATATATATATGGTCTAAATACCATATCTTCCTTGAGCCATTTCTATAATTTCTTTATTTATTTTGTGTAAGAAGTATGGTGAAACTTACCCTTAAGTTCAAACTGTTACTACTGTATAATATGAATTGTAAAAACAAAACTAAACATTGTTATGATGGATATGGAGGGAATTTTATTTATAAAATTATTTATTTTTATTTTTTTATTTATCTTTATAAATTTTTTGTATTTTCTGCCTGAATATCAAAACCTGTAAATCATAAGAGAAGTTATGTTAAGAAAGAAAGGTGGAAAAAAGAGGAAAATATATTGCAATGTTTGTAATCTGTCGGCCTAAATAAAGACATATTTACAGAAAAATCATCTGATACATAATTATAGATTCTGTTTTAAAGTGATGAAGCAGAATAAACCCTGCTGGTTTCGTGTTTTTAGGAGATTGATGTTAAATTACCTGGAGTAGTCTGGCAGCAGTGCACTGGGCTGTGAGTGCAGCAGAGTTTTGATCTCGCTGAAAATGCGTTTTCCCCAAGTGTCTAAAACTCTGGTGACGCTGCGCACCGAGGCCACGTTCACTCGATCAGCTGGAATGAAAACAACAGCATCAGGCTGCGATTTACAGGGAAAGGGGCCTCATAGAGGAACCAGGAGTGTTGGCCACTCAGAGAAGCACATGTGTTATAATTATTTTATTGCAGTTATCTCATCTCTGTAGAATTTTTTTTCATCATGAAATGGAAACCGATTAGTTTCAGTTCAACTTGTGAGTTATTTCATATAGTGAGTGATTTTTGAAAAGTAAAAACACAGTCTTGTGATTTACCTCCCTCTCTATAGTTCCAGTACCCATAATCCAGTTCATTCACCTCCTCCCTGCTGTCTGAATGGGCCATGGTTGCCGTGGCAACCACCATCAGCACCATCAATAGAGCAGGAGGATCCATGACGAGCAAACGCTCCCCTTTTGTGAAATGGAAAAGTGAAATGGAAGTGAAAAAATAATGAAACACAGAATTTACTTTTCTTTTTTCATTCAGCAGCATGAAGACGAGCACTCACAGCTGTCTCTTTTATAGTTCACATTCTATATTTGACTCTTCTAGATTTCTAGTTTATTTTACTTGTTAGTTTGAAGTTTTAAAATCAGAAATTACAAAATACCTTAATTAAGTTAGTGTGATGCACAAAATAAGCTCCAACTCATCCCAAATGCAATGTACTCTTTAATAATGATAATCCAATAATAATATACCTGGGCCAATTCTATTGAATGCAAATAATAATTGGGAACTTTTATACTTTTATACTTTTATACGTTTATGTAAAATGAACTTTTAAAATGTTTACTTGAATTGGAATACTTTTAAGGCACTATTTGTGTTCCTCTACCGCCGCCTTTAAGTCTTTGAAACTGAAAAAAGTCCATATATCAAAAAAAGAACAATGATAATTAAAGCCATTATGGCAATTAATATTTATGACTGATAATTACTTTAAATAAAGTTTAAAAAATGTCTTTTTTTGTCTAGTGACAGTCTATTCTGTGTTTCAGAGTTCAGGGAAGTCTTCATTGAATCTCCAAACCCATGACTTCATGTGTGAGTGTAAAAAATAACGGAACAGAGAAGGTGAAGGTAGGTGACCCAGATAAAGAGCAGGAATCCATCCAAAGCCTGAGTCACTGCCCACTACAAAGCCAGTGACTCATTTGTTTAGGTATTATAAATGTTTTCATGTGAATTGAGAAGCTGATCAAAGGAACAGAGAAAATCAGCCATACAATGATACCTGATCCAGCTGCCTCCACATCTGGAGAAACACTAAACAATCAAACTGTGGACCTCCTCATTAGAAGACTGGAAGAACTTTTTGGGAGCATCTGTATTTTAGTTGCGTTTTCATATTTCTATCAACTTTCACTTTTAATCCACTTTATTTACACTGACCTTTACTTACTACAGATTTAAAAAATGGTGGAAACAGACATCAACAACATATTATGAGCCTGACATGTGACATGTGACACACATGGTTTGGAAGCGAATCCTGGACCAAGTTTACACAAGTGTGATGAGGAAACCTAAAGCCTCCAGTGATGCATAAACCCTGAGAATAAACTTCTCTGCTTGACAACATTTACTTTTACCTTGAATACTTAAGTACATTTAACGTGTTTATTATTCAATAGGCGACTTTAACGTCTACTGAAGCCAAAATCAGCCAATAAAAACTTAGCAAATGAGCCGATACTCACAATTTGAAATGATGACGATGCTTCAGTCTCAGCAGGAAGTCTTTCTGCGATGTAGTTTGAATACAAGCTGCTTCTCTCTGCTCTCGCCTCCGTCAGCGCCTGTTCTTTTCTCCTTTTTTTCTCCCCTTTTCTTATTTTTTCTGATGTTTTCTCCACCCTCAGCTTGCAGCTGTGGTATAATTACGAAAAGAGCGTGCAGGTCCAATGCGGGGACACTGAAATAAAACTATTCTTTCATGGAGATCTGCCTGATTTCACAAGCTGACAGTCTCCAAACTTCAACTCTCTGTCTCTCCCTCCGGTGACATCCAGCTGTTTCCAGAGCACAACAGGTATCGCTGATGATGTGATGTCACAGCTGGCAGGATCAGGTTTCTCCAGTAATGTACAGTGGTCTCTGTGAAACCTGTGAGTTACAGAGCTTTGCACCTGTCTTTGCTTCCCTTTGTCTGCCCCTTTCACCCTCACCAAGGAAGGCAGCTCATGAATGAATGATTTGTTTAGAGTTTAGAGTTTTCACTATGGATGAAAGGTTTAAAGTTGCCTAAAGTTACACTAGAATGTTCAAAAATTGGAGTCACTTTATTCTTTAATGTTACATAAGTGACACACAACGTTCTATGTATGTCCACAGTCATCCACTATCAAGACCTTTTTGATTGAAATCATTAATAAACACAATATTTTCTGCATCTTGATAAAGTTTTTGTGTTTTCCCAAAAACTTAAAAAAAAAAAAAATGACTTAGGCCACTATTTTAATAGGGTGACAACATTGTACTTCTAACTCCAGTATTTGACAACAACACTCAAGATTTACATACATATCATCAAGTCAATTAAATGTTATTTATGTAGTGTAAAATCATATTTCACAGCTCTGTACAACAACACAACATCCACTGACTTTGAACCCTCGAATCGAAGGAAAAACTCTCTAAAAAAGTAATTAGCTCCTCAAATACTGCTTAGGATCCACAAAATAATAAAACGATATGCAGCACTGTTCAAGACCTCCTTGGTCCTGGGTCTGGGACCTTTCTGTGTGGAGTTTGCATGTTCTTGCCGTGTCTGCGTGTCTTCCTCCCACAGTCCAAAAACATGCTGAGGTTAATTGGCAACTCTAAATTGCCCGTAGGTGTGAGTGTGTGAGTGAATGGTGTTTGTGCCCCACGATTGGCTGGCGACCATCTGGGGTGTATTCCTGCCTCTCGCTGTAACGCGCTGGGATTGGCTCCAGCAGACCCCTGTGACCCTAATGAGGAATAAGCAGGTATAGAAAATGACTGACTGACTGACTGCAGCACACTCCAAAAGGCCTAATCTGGATTTTTAATTCTTCTAATACTACAGAAACACATTCCATTACAACAGTGAAGAACTACTAAACATATATATATATATATATATATATATATATATATATATATATATACAATCTAAAGTTTTATATATATATATATATATATATATATATATATATATATATATATATATATATATATATATCAACCAATGGATATATATATTAAATCAACCAATCAGATGAGAGGCTTATTAATATTAATGAACCAAGCACAAAATGACGTGTCTTTCTAGAAGATTGAAAGATGAGATGATCTTTGGTTTTGGCAAAAAACACAAAAAACACAAATATATCTTGCTAGGAAATATCTAAACTTCAAATAAAACCCATAGAAGTGCAGGATATTGGACTTTTAAAGTTCCCCGCTATGATTTTTTCTTCAAACTGCTAATCCATCAATGTTTTATAGTAAGTAAAGGATTTGTGTAGTTTACTCCCCAGGATGGAGTGAAGATGAAGAGTTGTGGAGACGGGATATGAAAATGGAATCAATTATTCTTTATTTACTGGCATCCAGATGTTATTCCATCACTCTTTGGTTCTTTCTTTCTTTCTCCCTGCGTGTCTGATTTCATGCTGAGGCTTGAGGTGAGGTCAGAGTTGGCCGCCAACACAAGCCGAGAGAAAAATCATGAAAAGGTCCAGGAAGGAAGGCGTAAAGGGAGAAAGGAAAACAGACAGACAAATGGGGTTAAATAATAATAACCGCAGCACTTCAACATCTGCACGCCTCGCCTGGAGCGATTTGACAGAGAATTACTGAGGTGAAGAAGTCACACAACCATCGACAGCTGGTTCACATTAACAACTGGCAATTTGTCACCATCGGCTGAATTCCTCTCTCTCTCTCTCTCTCTCTCTCTCTCTCTCTCTCTCTCTCTCTCTCTCTCAACATACTTGAGTCTTTTCCCTTCTTCTACCTTTAAAAAAAACACATGATGAGCTCTGTACTCGTTGCTCATGCTTTTATTTCTCCGATACTGTCTCACTGTGGGGAAAAGCCAACATTGCACCTCAATTCACAACAAGCAGCTGCTGCAACCAGAAACGCAGCCTCTTAACACGAGTCAAAGCAAGTCAGGAGCTGTTTTTGTACAATTTATAATGATCATTAAAATTATAATTATGATGTTAATTACATTTTAATAGTCATGCTGTAATTTATTTGTTTCTTTTAGTGAGACCAATGTCCCCAGTGTCCAGACACATAGAAAACTCGCACTTCCTCAGGAACTGTCTTTAACAGAACAGGAAGTCTAACACTTCAGTATCTGTCACAAGAAAAAAAGAACACGGAAAAAGCCCATTGAAAGAGGAGAAGACGGAGAAGATTATCTCATGGCATCTCAACAATTTTTGCGTGTTTCCTTCATGCTGACATGGATGTGTGTGTTTTTCCTCCCTACTGCGTGCTGTGCTACAGATGCTCCAGGTAAGTCATCTAACCACTTGTGTATGATGGATTATATTCTGACACCGAAGCCTTCAGTTGTAACTCTTAGACGTGTTTTCACCCAAATATGTGATGTCAATTTCATCCTCTGTGATACGTCCTCTCACAGGAATACACCTCCTGGACAGCACTGTGTTTGTGGCCTTCAGGGGCGAAGATGTCACTATTAAATATATGCTGGAAATACCAATAAACCAAACCAAAGACTTCTTGAGGTGCTACAACCCGTCCAAGCAGAAGATATATCACTGTGACGTCCGTGCGACAACGAACCTGAAAGAAAGCGTTGAGAGCACATTCGTGCTGAACAATGTGACCATTTCAGGAGAATATCATTGCCAGTATAAAACAGCTAAAGTTTACTGGTTTCTTCGAGTGAGAGGTGAGTAAGAAAAGCATGTGAATATAAGAAGGAACTGAAAAAAGATCTTTAAGACAGTAAATAAGCGATAAAGTAGTTGGTGATATCTGTGAGACATTCGGGCTACACCGGTCAAAAGTTTTAGAAAACCTTGATTTTTCAGTTTTTATTAAAATTGTCATAGTTTAATGCTTCATCTGACAGATGGTGATTTGACAGCCCAGGGTGGATTATGTTGCTGTTGGATGAACTCCTGACTAACTAGGTCTAGGACAGTATTAATACACTCCTGCCTGTCATATATACAGTAATATATATATATATATATATATATATATATATATATATATATATATATATATATATATATATATATATATATATATATATATATATATATATATATATATATATATATATAGGGGTCTAATAAATCTATATGGAAGTCATTGGAATTAAACTACTTAAATTTCAATAAAAATGTAAAAATGTGTGTTCTTAAACTTTTGAACTGTATATATATATATATATATATATGTGTGTGTGTGTGTGTGTGTGTGTGTGTGTGTGTGTGTGTGTGTGTGTGTGTGTAAAAAACAACTTTATGCACATATACATATATGCACATTAGTAGTGTGATTAACAACTTGCCACTTATCTTATCCACTTGTGACCCAGCAAATACTATGCAATTCAAACTAATGTTCATCCCTATTCATGTTCTACCAGGCGAGGTGATGCCAAAAAGTTGAACATTTTTAAACGGGGAGTGAAATTCAAGCTCCTGCTTGGCAGAATAAGATGAACAGTTAAACCTCTTGTAGTTCTGACATATGAGTATTCACACATTCTTTTAAATAGTTGCAACCACTAATAGATGAAGCCAACTGCAGACAGAAGGGAGGAGACATAGAAAGAGACTCTAACATGATTTGAGGATGGTGATGTCCCGTTATAATGTCAAATTGTGTCTGTGTTAAGCATCATCTGTCTTTAAGTAATGAGCTGCAGCTTCAATCACTATGTGTGTAAAGTTACTGCTACTTCCCCACTAAAGTGACATCAGCATGTTTACCCCTTTGTTGCTCAGGTTGTTTTTTTCAATGGGTTGGTTGTGTTTTGTACTTGCATATTTATGATCGAATTTGTGCTCAAACATGTACAGATGTATTTGAGAAATATATATTTTGGGGAAAGAAAGGTATAAAGAAGGAAAATCCTTTATTTACCCTCCTGAACTGCTGAAATTCTGCTGAGGTGCGTGAGCCCCTTCCAGGAGCTAAGTATTCAGAACAGAGTGGATTCAATGTGAGGAGGGTCTTAAAGAGACAGGAGCAGGAACAGCCTGTTTCAGAAGAGGCTGAACTGAGGGGCTGCATAAAGAGCCAGTATAAACTAAAATCCAGATTTTTTAAAAAACTGTTAATCTTGTAAAGATATCCCAATAGCTCTCCAGAATAAAAATGTAGATCTAGAAATGTGCATGATACGTTCCCTTTATAGTCAGCTGAATTGAATGCATTAATGCCAAAATAGGCTGTACTGATGTTCACTAAAATCTAAAACTAAAATCACAATAGCAGTGCAGGGGTGGTAGCAAAAATACCTTTTTCAGCTCATGAAGTTACGAACCCCTTATGATAAATTCCACTTTTGAAATCTGGTGTATATCCGGTTTAGGCTCCTGGTAGGGGTATTGTCAATATTCTATAATAAAGTGCATGGTATCATTGGACTTTTCAGGCTTTCATTTAATTCCTGAATCTGTCCCACAAATACAGAGGTCACGTGGCCTCATTAAAACAGAAATAACACACATTTTCTCACAATTTATGCCTGAACTGTATGTTTTCTTTTATCCCTGTGACATGGAAGAACACCAGAGAGACAAAACTCAACAACTTCAATACTCAAGGCACTCTTGATGATTCAGAAAATATACAATAAACTCATGCAATCTATTTGTGAGAGCCCTAAATTAGACTTGAAATTAATGGTGGCTTTGCTTTGTTGACAGGTTCTGTAGATGTTTTTCAGGAGCTGTCAGAACTTTAAATTACAACTTGGACACTGACACACACACTGCTCATAAAAAACAGCAGTGTGTGTGTGTGTGTGTGTGTGGTTCAGCTGTTAAACTGCCAAAGGAAACGTATCGTTGCTGTGCAGCAGGAAGTTTAATGTATAGATTTATATACGTCAGTGGAGGTGAAGGTCATTGCTATAGTTTTGTTTGCGTCCCCTGGGTTTTCTTCATTAGTGCAGAGTTGTGAGTGGATTCACCAAATGGTGAATGTTTCCTCTCTCATTGTTTCTGTAAAATTGCTTCCAGGGGCTGTAAATAGGTGAAAGGTTCCACTATTTCACAAGAAAAAGTCCAATCTTTTGAGAGAATTTAGAAAAAACAGAAGCGAAAGCTATTTTTCACATCTTTTCAGGACCCTCTAGAAAACCTGTAAGTGCTTTAAATAATAGATATTCTGACAATATATTCACCCACTGATGTTAAATCTTTACAGAGTAGCCAGTGGGTTTCTTCCTTCACAGTTGAAGACATTATCAGCCAACTTCTGCTTTCCAGTTATGACACATTGCTGCACAGGCAGACATTGAACTGTGTGTTTTCCAGATGGCGGCTACACTGAGGCTGTGCTGTGGGATTATTCAGAACTGATCACAGTGTCCGTCTTCACTGGTGTGCTGCTGGTGTTCAGCGTGGCCGGCTCGGTCTATGTCGTCAGAGGACATTGGGTAAGATTCACCCTGCTCCACGCTGCTGAGTTATGAAACAGCATTTTACAAAGTTACAGATGTGTTCCAACTCAGTGCTTCTCAAACTTTTTCACATCAAATCTCACAAAAACTCCATCCCCATCTGATAGATAGAGTTTTTCTTTTTTTTTTCTTTTTTTTTTTTTTTTTTACAGACAGTGTGGGAAACCCATCGGCAAAAATATGGAGGACTGAAAAATAAATAAATAAATATATTTCAGTACAAAAATTAATGTACCAGTAAATGCCCATATTTATTCAATTTTCTGATTAATTAATTAATTGAATATATTTATTTGCGTGTTAACCCTTTGCATACAAGTGTCCCATAAATTTGATTTTCCATTTAATTTATTAACTAATGTATTTATTTATCTCTGTATTCATCCACCCATTTATTTCCCCAAATGTATTAATTTCTGCATTTTTTAAATACATTTTCCCCTCAATATATAAAATAAAAATACATTTTGAAATTACATAAATCATAAGGAGAAATAATGCACAAATAATAGGAAAATACATGCAAACAATTAAATAATGAATTTATTTTTAAATATAGCAGTCCCCCATATAAATGGTCCACATTCTATCATTGTGTTACTTATGGATGAAATTATAGTAAAAATAAGATTCCCCATTTTTCTGGGGACCCCCTGGTACCAACAGAAGGACCGCAGGGGGCCCCTGGACCCCACATTGAGAACCATTTTTTTAACATGTCACCTCATGTGAGTCATGTAACTTCAGAGTAAACAAATAAATGAAGATTATTTTTATTAAATATATGTTTAGGATGATTAAGTTGCCATACAGCCTCATTATATCCAGTCATTAAATGAAGAATTCTATGATCATTTCTCAGATGAGTCAAAAAACACATTTACAGAGAGAGTTGCTGAGAACATCACCAGATTCACATCTTCTTTATTAAGTTTTAAGTGATTTGTGTCAGTTTTCTTCCTTTTTATTGATTGACTTTATTAATTTTAGAAAGGAAAGATCCCTGAAGGTGAGACTAGTGGTAGAAAACGAGAGCAGCACCAAGAAGAAAGGGAGCGGGCAGAGCTGCAGCACGACTGCCGGGACGTAAAAGAAGCTCCATCCACGTCTTTCTATGCCGTAAGTACATTTCTGTTCATCAGTAATGATACATTTCATTCTTCTGCATACGCCTCAACTCCACCTCCGACCACAGGCTTACTTGTTTTTTATCCTGGAATCTATCATGAAAAATGTTCTCAGGCTCTGGAGCCTCGGCCCAGGTCCATTTATGACGTCCTGGACCACTCAGCTGCCAACAGAAAGTCAGATCAAAGCAAAGCTGCACCCAGAGCAAAGAAACACCCCAAAACGGTCTGTGTGGTCTTATGGTGCTTTGTCACATCTCCTGTTATCAGAGTAAAAGGGTACAGTTGCTGACTTGTCTTCTACTCCCTCCACAGATGGTGCAAACCACAAATCAACAGGATGAAGGTGCATTTGAGTCGGTCTATGAGAACTTCTGAATCATAAACATGAATCACAATCATGAGACACATGTGTTTCAAAATATTGTTTATAATATATCAGCAGATTAGATTTGTTTGTGTAACGTGGGCGTTCGATAAGTGGAGGCCTGGATCACTCTCAATAAATAGAAAGAAGAAGCAGAATGGCGATGGATGACTTTCTCATGTAGTACTGTGCATGTCCCAACCTCTAACAACAGCAACCACACGTCCTGCCTCTAAGATCTCATGTGACTTAACTAACAATCAGAAGCTAAGAGACATTAGACTGCAGTCAACACAAACACATTCAACAGATTGTCATTACTGTTCCCTGGATATGCAAGTATGTAAATAATAAAAGCAGGAAATGAAAATATTTAAATAGACAATTGTAATTTTTTAGAAAATAACATGAATAAAAATAATGAACTGATTAATTTATAAATCTTACATTTGCTTTGCTTTGTTTTGTCACTGTCAAATAAATCAGTAGTATAAGAAGTATCTAAACTCTTTTATTCTCTTTTGCTCTTTTTAAAAGTGTAAAAATGTTAGAATGCTCTCAGAGATGTTTCTTGAATGTTTCTTAAGTAAAACTACAAAACAGCTAAATGTAGTAAATTAAAGCATTAACTAAAATGGCCTTTGTCAGTGTCACATCATTATGTATTATAGTATTTAGTTATTCATGGTATTGAATTTACATGTAAGCAGCATTTTAATGTTGTAGCTGGTTGAGCTGGACATAATCCTACATATTTTATATTTGCTGTAGCAATGCATCATCAAGCAACGCAGGTTTTTGGAATTTCATCATACAAGTAACATACATATATATGTATAGAATAAATAAATGTGCCCATTCAACCTGTCTTCTTTCTTGAAAGCACGTCTGCGTTTCAGTAACATCGCTCCTTATTTGGGCATTTCCGATCGAACCAACGTAATTGTGACGTAAAAATTCTCGGAGCCAATAACAACGCTGCTGTCAGTCGCACTTCCTGGTTCGGTTTGCTTGTTTTTCCTGCATCAGTCATGGCTGCAGAGGGAGATTTTCTGGCGAGATATCGCGCTGTATCTAATAAACTAAAAAAGTAAGGCTCCCATTTACATTAGCTCTAATAGAAACAGGACTGATTATCACGGTCGCTGCACATTTACTCTGCGATAATGTTGCGTAGAAGCGACCCAGCTAGCTAACGTTCACGTACTGTTCCTGTCCGTATGCTTTGTGTGTAATAATGTGAATTAATTTGCATTAATGTGTATTATTATATGTTTCTGAGGTAGTACTGTATCGGTAGCGTGTGTTTGTGTTCACTAAACATGACTCACTATAGCGTTCCAGCTCCAGCTATCTAGCTGCAGCACAGTTAGCTAAACAAGCTAAGATTAATGATCCTCTCGCAGCTCGAGAGCTCGACTAACAATACTTTGATTTAACGTCACTATAGTTTGATAACCATTAATAACTATAGATAAATAGACATGTTACACCGTTGACGGGTTTGTTTTTGTTTGTGTTTGGCAGACGTTTTCTACGGAAGCCTAATGTCGCTGAGGCAAGTGAACAGTTTGGTAAGTATCTTGGAATGCTTTTCTCATATATATATATATATATATTAATTAGTGGAATTTCTTGCTTTATCAATCAGAGTAAAGGGTGGCTATTTTGAAGAAACTAGAATATAAAACATGTTTTCAGTTATTTCACCTTTTTTTTAAGTGCATAACTCAGATGTGTTAATTCATAGTTTTGATGCCTTCAGTGAGAATCTACAATGTAAATTGTCATGAAAATAAAGAAAACACATTGAATGAGAAGGTGTGTCCAACATCTCACCCTATTAAAATCTGGACTGTAATCAATTAATCTTTTTTGTCACACGAGATCAGCCAGAGAAGTTAAAGTGATGGGTGAGAACCTGGATTTGTGGATGTACAACTTTCCCAGTAAAACTAATAAAAATAGTGAAGTTGTTACATCTTAGACCTCCAGCTTCATTGAATAGTAATTTTTTAACAATACAACCAGTTAACCTGTGGTTATGACACAGTTATTCTTGAACATTACCATATTCACAGTGTGTATGAAATTATACTAAACAGCTTTTTTTTTACCCGGGGTTCGTGTCTTTAAAGCTCAATTCATGTCTTAAAGCAACAGATGCACATATGGACACCCAAAGAGCATTTACTCACTGTAATTTATCCTGTTCATACTGGTGATTAAATGAGTATAAAATGAAGAGAAAGTAAAAAGACAATAAAATAATTTCGTAGCTCATTTGTTCTTGTTCTGTCCTTTCAGGTCAGTTAGCCAAGGAGCTGAAGCAGCAGGACTGTCTGCAGTATGCTGCCTTCTGTAACCTGGCCATGGCTCGGTAAGCAGAATCTTATGTTAATGTGCACTACCACCCTTTATACAAATGTGTAGATAAAAAAAGTACAGGTTTACAAGTTTTTTAGTCAGTTCTGAAACAATAGTCAGATGCCCATCAACACAGACGGAGGCTTTTACCTGCTGTAATAATTAGTGGTGGGAGACAACCCTCAATCCTTGCTTTATGTAAATTATTTTCAAACATTTATGTGAAGCTTAAATGAGGCTTCAACCATCCAAATTAGTCAAGTCAAGTGGATATCTTCCACAGTTATGATCTTTTTTAATAAAAGAATCCCTCTTGTTAGTATCCTGTCATTCAGGTTCAACAGAGAAACGCATAAACAAACTTGTTACTAAACGTACAATAAGGAGTCTGCTTCCACCTTTAATAATAATAATGATAATGCTTTCAATTTATATAGCACCCCCAGAGTGCTTTACAGAAACCGTTCTTCATTCATACCACATTCACACCAGTGTAGATGGAAGACTGACGTGTGCCATTTTGTGCCAAATGACCACCACCAAGACCATCCAAGTATCCATTTTCTTTAAGCTGGAGGCAGAGCTACAGGCTACACCCCAGACATGTCGCCAGTCCACTGTGGGGCACACACACCTTTCACTCACACACTCATACCCACGACCAATTTAGAGTCTCCAATTAACCTAGGCATGTTTTTGGACTGTGGAAGGAAGCTGGAGAAAACCACAAAAACAGGGGGAAGTCCTTGAACCTGCAGCCGTCTTGCTGTGAGGCAACAGCACTACCCACTTAGCTGTTTTGCCGCCTTTGAGGCAACAGTTTGGGGAAAACCCTCTTTCTTGTGTCTACCCATATGCACAAAGCCAGGTCCATAAAGAAATGTTTTTCCCAGTTTGACGAGCTTGCACAGAGCCCTGACCTCACCCCCTTTAATCACCACTGAGACGACTGTGAGCCAGGACTTATCGCCCAACATCACTGACTGACCTCATGCAGCTGAATGGAGGAAAAACAATCTCTGCAGCGGTTTCCAGAATATAATAATAATAATAATAAAGCCTTCCCAGAAAGGCAAGTTGAAGGGTTGAAACAGGTTCCACAACAACCTCATAAGCACGATACTACGAAAAGCACGATACTACGAAAAGCACGATACTACGAAAAGAATGAAAACACACGTTAAACATGAAGTAAAACCTGACATGAAACAATTTATCATTGGTATCCCCTGAAAATGTAGTTTTGTGTGGAATTAATGCAGGAAAGTAATTAGATGAGTGCTCTGGAGTGACGGTTCTGCTGCTTCAACTCAAACGTCAAATGAAACTTCTATCACTTGAGTGGCTTCACGCTGCTGATTTATTTAATATTCAACATTATGACAGAGGTAAAACATGTGCAACATTATTTTTACATGAAATTGTTCATTAAGGATCTACATGTCTCATATCATAATTGTAGAAGTCTTGACACCTTTTTCAGCTAAAACAACAACAGCAGCAGCACAGGGTGACAGACGTTGCTCATTGTCCAAGTGGCAGCCTGTATCATTCATAACATTCATAGACATGGTGTTTTTTACTGTTAACTGTGTGTCCAATAATGCGTCTGTTCTCGTCTGTTCTCCGCATCCTGGACGTGGCGACTGCAGGTGTGAGCAGACTCTCTTCAACGCTCCTGGTGAAGCCCTGGCTTTAACCGATGCCGCCCGCCTCTTTCTCTCGTCTGAGAAGGAGAACAGGGCCCTGCAGGCTCCAGGCTTCGACGAACACCTTCAGGCTGCACTCAACTGCTACAGCTTTGCCATCAAGGTATACTGGGATGTCTAGTTTTAGATGATATGTTTTAGTGTTTGGCATAAATATCATAATTTGTGTTCAATATGTGAACATATTGTGGATATTTAGAACAGATGTTTTAAGCAGACTTTTGTATTGTTCCCATATTCATACAGAGACAGCTGAGTAATGCTTTTGTCCAAATGGTTTACAGGTGTACATTGAGATGAACCAGCCTGTGATGGCAGCCAGCCTGTGTCTTGAACTTGGCAATGCACTCAAGGTAAAATGATTGGCTCACAGCCACAAGCTGTCCCAAAAGATTAATCATCTTTATTTATATATTTTTATATACCCCCCCCCCCCCAAAAAAAAAATACATTCAATAGGAGATGAACAGACCAGGAGAGGCCATTGTTCATTACCAGAGGGCTGCAGAGCTGCAGACACAGACGCCCATTGAAGCCCTGCTGTCAATGGGAGAAATGGCCACATGTAAAATCCTCACACGTGAGTTTCAACTGGTTTCAGCAGGTTTTATTAAGCATAGCTCTGGAGACTCGTCGGTCAATCCACTGCTTTGGTTCAGGTTAAAATTATCTCAACAGGTCCTGGATTCATTGTCATAATTGCCCAGAGGATGAATTTTAATGACTTTTTATCCTCTGACTTTTCCACCAGATCCACAAGAGTGGAATATCTTGACATTTGAGTATTTGGGGCAGACATTCATGGTTCCGAGTGGATTGTTGTGTTCACTTTGGTGATCCTGTAACTTTATATATATATATATATAAGTGCATACAATATACCTTCTATATGAGTTGGTTTTCTGCTTTTTTTGCAGGTGACTATGACGGTGCTCTGTCAGTGTTTACAGAGATGCAGCTTATGTGCCAGGAGAGAGGACTGCAGCTCCCAGGCACCAGCACCCCTGTTGGTGAGGCTCTGAGACTCTGTTATCTGCAGATTCTGCCTGATCAAATCTCCTCCTGTGTATGAATAACTCATGGAATAGAAGCTCAGTGATGTGATTTTCTGTATAGAGGCTGAATGTAATATTTCTAAAAAATACAGTTTAGGCCTGATGTGGGTTTTTTTTTATTCTTGAGATCAAAACCTAGGACCTTCTAGCAATCTTTTTCTTACTTCCTTAAATATCATGACTGCGTTTTATTTGATAACCGCAACTATAAACTATTAAATACTGAAATCTCCTGATTTTTTTTTTCTTCTGTCTTTGTTTTCTTCAAATCCTTCAAGGGGCTTTTCTGGACATTGTGTCAAAGTGTGAGATCTCCAGAGTGTTACTGCTGATGCTGCTTGAGGTAAGCACCGTGGACTTTATATCAACCCATATAAAACAAGGACTGGAACCATAAAGAGTTAAGTCAGAATGCAATGCTATCACAATATTTCTGGCAACGGGTGATTCTGTGATATATTGTCTATTACAAGGAAATCATCTATATCTCAATGGTGATGTGTAAGTGGAGGGAATATCCAGTATGTAATAAAAAAAATGGAAAGAAGGAAGTAAACTTGTAGTATTAAAAAATCACTAGTTTTTAAGTGGTTGTAATGGAACACTGTGTACAGAGGAACAGCTGCCAATATTTCACAGCCATAAACTAGCAACGGGTGAACTGTCAGGAAGCAGAATAAGAGCTCAAATTTCAGCAGGAAAAGAAGTAAACACTTGTGCAAAAAAATCTATATTGCATCAAAATACTGGTTATGCATCCAACCCCTGTAAGTGTTCTTCTTTCTAAAAAAAAAAAAAAAAAAAAAAGTAATTGTTGGCACAGATCAGTCAACTTTGATTTCCTGTGCAGCCTCCGCCTCAGAAGCTGCTACCAGAACACGCTCAGACCCTGGAGAGATACGCATGGGAGTCGTTTGACCCTCACAGTCAAGGTAGGAACGCACCAACACTCCGTTTTAAAATGAGAATCGCAAACATAGACGTTTTCACTAAGAATCTCTGCATCTCTGTCATAATTCCTCTGATGGATAGTTAATTGAAGTCATGTAAATGTTGTGTTCATCCTCCTTCAGTGACCTTCCTGGCAGAGAATATTTTCCTGCTCCTGCAGTCAGTCGTGGTGAGTTTCTTCATGCGCATACTTGTAAAGGTCACAGGATTTCCTGATCCTCCCTGACTCACACAGGAAAAAAACGATGGTCGTCGTGGCCTTCACATGATAAGATCCTGTATTTGAATTTGCAGCAGTCGTGCATGTGTTCTCAGACTTTAAACTAGATATATAAATGTTTGTCGAGATATTCTGAAAGTGCAGCTGCCGTTTTCTTTGTGCAGCTAATAACGGCAAATCTGTTTTGCAGATGGCTTGTCAGGAGAAAGACACAGAGTCCCTTAAGTCTCTTCAGACTGAGCTATGGTGAGCGTTCAAAAATCTTAATTTCCATCACGTGGTGGCAATTGAGCGGCATAACTTTCCATATTGATAATGTGTTTGTGTGTGTTTTTTTTTTTTTTGCCCATCAGGCCGTTGCTGACTGCTGAGCAGAATCACCTCCTCCACCTGGTGGTGCAGGAGCGCATCACGCCTTCTGGCCAAGGCATTTAGCACAGTCCACTTTTTACTCACTTCCTCTGGGAACGATACTTTATATAATGGAACATTCCTGTTTCTTACTGGGTCTGTTGTAAGGCCTGAATAAGTGTTGTTTTTCAGAACCTCAATGTTGTAACTTTCACTCGGAGTAACACAATATAAAACTTTCCCCTTTTATCTAGTCAAATCACACGGATTAAGAAATAAGTGAAAACCCAATTTAAAGCTGTAGTATGTTGACCCGTGATGTGAGATTGATGTCAGGATTCTGACTTTACTTTTATGTTAAATTTAAAGGAATTTTAATGAGCTGCAACAATTAACCTGTATTTATTACACCTTTTGAGTTGGATCTTGTAGTATTTATTCACTGTTGTTGAATAGATGAAACATGAAACAGATGAATGCCTTATGTTATAATTTCTTTTATTAATAAATGATATGGCTTAAATTCCAATGTAATTACAACCTTCTAATGCATAGTTCTGAAATATGATCAAATGAAACGCCACTGTTCTCCATCCTGGTTCACGTTATGTTCACTTGTACAAATTGCATGTACTTTCTTATGATAGCAGCTGACTAAAAACACACAAGTCAAACATGGATTAAAAAAGACACTCAATAGAAAATGTTACAAAAATATAATGGTTACAATATACATAGATAAAAACAACGGATACACTATACTTCAGTTGTAAAATAATGATACACGATTAAAACTACTTGTCCTGTAAATAAAGGCATGTGTTTTCTGATTGTTCAAGTACTGCAACAGGAATGTTGTAGTGTTGCCAGCATGCCGTACCTTCCCAGATACAGTATTTTTCACTTTTTGATTCTGGGAACCCACAGTAGTAGCTGTCAGCCTCACAACTTGATACTTCAGGATGGTAAGTACTTTCATTTCTCAGAATGGTTTTGAATTACTACATCTCAAAAAAAAGAAGCTTATACTGAGCTTTTTACTTTAATATTCCCAATCTCTGAATTTCGTAAAATTCTTAAAGGCACATTTTGTGAAATTTGCTTTCTAACTGAGCATTGGATAAGAGGATTGATACCACTCTAATGTGTGTGTTGTAAATATGGAACCACTTCCATTAGCCAGTTAGCTTAGCAGAAAGACTAAAAATAAGTAAGTTTAGGATAGCCATGGATTGGCCCCCTGATTTTTTTTTTCTTTTAGACAAGGCCAGGCTAACTGTTTCCTACTGTTTCCAGTTTTTGTGCTAAGCTAACTATATTGCTGCTGGCTGTAGTTTAACACCTAAATGTACAGAATGGTAACAATTTTCTCATTAACTATAAAAGAAAGCGAATAAGTGAACTGTTCTCAAAATGTTAGCTATCCCTTTAAAGTACAAACATAACTGAGTTTTCCAAATATATATGTAACTACCCGATGGAAAGATGCTCATACTGCTATGAAATGAGCACCTTTTTAATCTCAACCATTACCTTGTACCCATACTGCCCTGCTCTTGAATCAAATATTGCCCTCTACTGCTCAGTCAAATAGAAATGTATGAGGAAAAAAAATGTCCATAAAAGTTAAGCCCTTCATGTAATATTAGCATCTGTTCAATTTACTAAATTACTTATTACCTAATATTCAAAATATAAAATGGCTCTTGTTAGCAATTGAACATTATTCCCCAATTGTCCTAGCTGCAAATGTAAATCAACAAATTTGAATGGGTTTTTCCTCAAATTTTGAAGAAATTCCCATTCTCGATTGTCCCAAATTCAAACGAACGTGATCTCAGCCTCGGCCTTCTCCCTCCTATCGTTTTACTCGCTCTTCTTCCGCAGGACGAGGTAGGTGATAGCTAAGAGGAAGGTGAAGACAAAAGAGATCCAGGCCAGGACGTAGGAGTGTCCGTACCCCCCTTTTTCATTGACGTGAAGCTCAGCTGTGTAGATTGAGGCCGCTATCATTATACACAGGCCTGCAGGATACAAGATGCTGTCAGACACTTTACAACCAGACCAGGTAATTTAAAGGTCAACGTTTATTCTTCCCCATTATGAGCTAAGAATATCAAACAGTCATTGTGCAGCAAAAAATGAAAAACGATTCCAATTTTCCAATGATATAAACTCGTCTGTCAGTCTGCCACTTTGGTCCAGACTTAAATATTTCAACAACTATTGGATAGATAAAATGCAGACATCTGCGGTCCCCAGAGAATAAATGAATCCCTGTCTTTTCCTCTAGCACCATCATGAGGTTTGTGTGCGTGGTGTAAAATATCTCAACTATTGGGTGGATCGCCATGAAATTCTGTACAAATATTTGTGTTTCCCCCAGGATGAATTTTAATAACTGGTGATCCTCTGACTTTTTATCTTCAAACGCTAATGACATTCCCATCCGCCTCAGCTGCGCTTTGTGTTTAGTGCCAATTAGCAAATGTCGGCATGTTTCACGCTAAACTAAGATGGTGAACATGGTGAATATTGACAGCTATTTTCAAATAATAATGATTAAAATTATCATTTGTTGCAGCCCTACACATTATACCAGCTCGCATCAACGGGTTAGCATTCAGCTCAATGCACTAAATGCTTTGATCTTAGTCAGCATGTCTTTAAATTCTAGTTTTGTTAATTGACTTGTGGCATCAATGAAGATAAATCAGATTGTCCTGTTTTGTGACGTGATCATATTGTAATTCACTCTTACCAAAACCTTTTATCATAATATTCTGTCCATACAATATGTTCACATATTTAAATCATCCCCTAATGACTTCAGTTATATAAAACTGACTCTCTCTGTGAAAGATATTATGGTCCTTTCATCCACATATGTTTATTTGTACAGGATCTACAGGCTGTGAAAATGCCAAATCACTATGAAAATAATCAGGTTTTTACACCTGTCAAGATTTGAACTTGAACCTGACAGGTTTTTGATATTGTTTAGGCTGGGGCATAATTTCCACAGACAGGGTGGATATGTCCCCCACTTCAAAAAAATCCTGTTTGTGTCCCTTCCCATATCTTTAACGGTTTTGCTGAATATGCTACAGTTTGGCCAGATGGAGATCTTTTAATTTTTACCTGTCACCTGGTTCCCATCAGAACTGGCCATTGCCAGCATTTTTAACATGCTTCCTTTTATGGAAATTTAGTTTAATTATTTGTATAGAACTTTTCATGCAGCAGTTGTAACTCTCAAGGTGCTGCACACATAAGAAAAGTACCTAAAATACAAAAATACATTGCATCAGATTTCGGGTGTAGACTATAATGTGGCACTGTTCTAAAAAGGGTTGAGTTAAGACTTACCCACAAACCCCAAAACCCCCCTCGCTAAATGTGTGTTTTTAAAACGCTTCTCAGGGTTGTGCTCACTCTGTCTTGCACCGAATCCTTTTAAAGGAGCAACAGCCAATGGGGAGATTCCGACTCTCTGCCCTCCAACCAATGGTGTAGCTTCATCACTCAGACAGTCAGTGACAGACATTTACATTTATATGGCTGCTTCTGTGTTGTAATCAGTGCTTCTTTCTCTGCCAATTCAGTCCTAGTATTCAAGCCCATCGACTAAAACTTATAGGTTTGCAATATCTGCTCTAATATTTCGGACAGAAGCTGAAATGCAATGTAAATATATGCAGTGACAGACACACAGACCTAAAAAAAAAATTGATCTGAAAGAGTTCTAAAACAATGGTATTTATGGCCAAGTTTTAGCGACGTGAACCAGAGAAACACACACAACTGAGCTGTAAGAAGCAAGGAAATAAATCATTATATCATATAGCTGCAGGTCAAACGTTTGATCCCAGATTACTTACAGGCGATTAGCTGTAAAACGCCAGTGAAGGTGAACCTCTGGCCTTTGGGCAGGGTGAACAGCTGAGCCACAAACACAAACAAGGCCAGGATGGCAAATATACAAGCCAGCACTGAGGTGGCCTGCACTGCCTGGAGGTATTCTGCAACAGCAGCATGACATAAAGACAGTCAGTGACAGGGCCCTGTAACTAGTATGCATTATGGCTGCTTATAGCTGATCTATTCACAATATTAACGTTCCTAAATTAATAAAACCTACTGATAATTCATGAACATTATAGAACCTTGCAAACAAGGTAGCATATGACCTCTGATTTCTAGTCATTAATACTATTAATAACCATTTCTGACCAGTTGCAAATTCCTAAGATAAAGATAAAGTCATCATATTCAATGTATCTTGACAGTCTCCTTCATTAAAAACATTCATTTACCCCCTGGGTAGTCCTTCAGGTTGGTGTACTTCCAGCCTGTGTTGGACAGGTCCCACCTGGCCCACAAGTCAGTGGACATGGTATCAGTGACCCACCAGGCCTGGAGACACAAGAATATACAGTTAACAGGAGTTCAAGGCAGCTGTACTGTCAACAAATGTTAATGCTTGACTTTCCCCCCACTTAATTTTGTCCCTCACAGGCGTAGATGTACTCGCTGTCTCCTTATGTTTCTTTTAAAGACAAGATATTCATATATTCTGTTAAGGGTTTGGTGAACATCTGTCTGTATAGATATGCTGCTCTGCAACATGTGTGGGTGGCAAAATACTCCCCAGACAGAGATTGTTAAGATTTTACTCCTTGGTGTTTCCAACCCTTTCATCTGAGAAATTTCTAATATTTCTCTGTTGGCATCTATACACTCAAAATGCTATAAATCATTTTGTTCTAAGCATCTAAGCATGGGCGGGCTGTCCTAAAAAAGTGAGAAGACAAAAAGACCTCTCTCTCTCTCTCTCTCTCTCTATATATATATATATATATAGATAGATAGATATAGATAGATATAGATAGATATAGATATAGATCTATATCTATATATATATATAGATCTATATCTATATATATATATAGATCTATATCTATATATATATATAGATCTATATCTATATATATATAGATCTATATCTATATATATATATAGATCTATATCTATATATATATATAGATCTATATATATATATAGATCTATATCTATATATATATATAGATCTATATCTATATATATATAGATCTATATATATATATAGATCTATATATATATATATATATATAGATAGATAGATAGATAGATAGATAGATAGATATACACACACACACACACAACAACCCACTTACATTATCAATGGTGGCCACCAGAAGCAGGATGATGGTGGTAATGTGTAGAAGGACGATTCCAGCCAGCACCAACATTGTGGCCTTCTGAAAAACTGATAACGGGACAAGGAGGAAGGATGCATTTATTTTTGACGCAACACAGCCTGAGGAAACACGCACACACACACGCACACACACAGAGAGAGATACAACTGTCCTAAATATATAGCGTCTGAAACAGAAAGGAAAGAAAAAAGAGTGTCAGAGGAGAAGCGATCCGTTGCATGCGAGTCCAAACTCGCCCCAGAAGTCTGGCAGACAATTATTTGAATAACTGCACAGCTGCTGTCAAACAGGTTCCTGGCAGCTGACTTTAAAACTTAAAAAAACGAAGAAGTTATTTCTATAATAAGACACTTCAGATGAATTGACACCCACTCGTAGCGCAAAGAAATACTTGTCTTGTTTTCTTAAAGACTCATTTTTCTTGGTTTCGGACTATTTCCGTTGACAAGAAAGGCGCATTTGTTGAGACGGTGTTAGGGCATTCTCGAATGGGTGCCGCTCCGTTACACACGCACCCACGCGTGCGCGCGCGCACACGCACACAGGCCCTTTACTATAGTCAACAACTTTGAAAAAAGCGCGAGAATGCGACGACTGGGAAATAATAATGAACACACCTCTTTAGTTTTAGGCCGAAATATGAACCGCTGTGACATTGTATCCGTAAATAATCCGTTTTCCAGTCGCGCGTCTTTTGTTGCGCTCACGGCCACTAACCGAACAATTCTTCAAAGCAAATCTGAGCTCCTGCCTAAGATCACTTTTTCTGCACCCAACACACCTCAAAACCCCTTAAATCCCGCGGAACCGCCTTTCCATAACATCACCCATAAGACGTAGCTGCTCCTAAAAAAATGTAAAGGACGCGAAGAAACATTACCTGAAAGCGCTTTAACGCACGGCCCGGGAGTTATTTGGAAATGTGAAACACTGTAGACCCACCCAGCTTTGAATTCGAAGCACACACATCACCCTGTTTTCCTTCATTCCCTCTCTTTCCCTTCACCAAGCCCCACCCATAAAGTTTCAAATTTTTTTCCCTCAATGAAATGTCCAGACGAACCAAACGGCTTCAGGAACCAGGAACCCCTCCTTCCCTCCCTGCAAAAAAAGAAAAAAAAACACACTAGTCAAAAAAAAGTAACTCTTTAAAATCCTTAATTGGCAAATAGATTTTTAACACCTGAAGCTGCTTCTTCTTTTATTCCTCAAATATCTTACCAGGCTTCAGCAGACAGGTTGGATTTTTTGAGTTTTACAGCTCACCTTGGTGTCTGATCTGAATAATGTAGACCTACTATTCATATTCAAAGGAATTATTATTTTGGAAACATATCTTGCAGCACTTTTCTCTACTTTCATAGGTTTTATGGTTCATTATCCACTTAAATTGACCCCTAAAGCTGAGGCATAAAGAAGTGATGCACATCTCCACATTTCCCCCACACCGCTGTGCTCTGGTGGTGACGTTTCCAAGTGAGTAAAAAAGGTAAAAGGATCCATCGTCCCATGCAGACGATGGATCCCACGTCTGCATCGTCCCATGCAGACGTGGGTTATGATTGGTGCGACAGACTAACAATAAAAATCAATCCAGATCAATAAAAGGCTTTGAACGGAATATTTTATCACGTGTCAGTCAAATCCTCTCGCAGCATCGATTCTGCCATCACAACAGCAACTGATGTTCCCCCCAAGGTTTATAAATCAAAACACAAGGACGAGCATTAAAAGACATTCGCAGACATGGAGGAGGATAGAAATTTACACAGATATCAAGTATTTCAAAGCAGACATAGAATTATCCCATAAAAAAAATCTCTGGCACATCATTTGAAGGTTTTTGCAGATTTGCAGTGTAGACAGATCCATTCCTCGTTCCCATTGCATGTGCTCGCAACTAGAGCTGCAACGACGACTTGATTAATCGACTATTTTGATAATTGAACAGTTGTTTTGGCACTTTTTTTAATAGATAAGGACAAACTGTCTTATTTTAGCCAGATATTGTCAGATTGGTATTATTATTGGCTGCGGTGTTAAAAACACTGTGCTATTTGGGGATTACTTGGCAGACAGTGCACATCTACTAAAGCCTTTCATCACCTGTGTCAGACTAGAAAAAAAAAAAAAGCTCAAGCAGTTATGGGTCTTCTCATTATGACAAAAGAGCTGTTTTGAAAGGCGGTAAAAGAATTTATGGCCGGTCTTTTTCTAACAGGCCTCGGCTCATCTCTGCCTCTGTCTCATCTGCCCCGAGGCCGAGGTCTCTCAGCGGCGACCGCACGGCCTGACGTGGTGCTGATCCGCCACACGACAATGGCCGCTTTATCCCCCTGGAGGTGGGACGAGGAGAGATACCATAATTACTTCCTTTGCTCTGTCGCTGACCACTCCCTTATGTGTCGACAGCACAGGATCGTTCCATTTGAGCAGCCTCACCCTGGAAATAAATCAAGATCGCACTCTGGATCGGGTCATCTGCGGTCACCACATGGCTCGGATGCCAAAAAAAAAAAAAGTAGAGAAGTAAAGCAGCAAAAAAAAATTAATATGTTGTTTCCTGTGGTTTGTTGTAACCAACAGTCCTTGAAGAGGATTTGTCCTATTAAACCAAAAACCGCATCTCCTTTGTTGGGAATAAATTTCTCTATGGCTGTTTGTTAGACGCACGAGTTGCGTGTTATGTAACTCTTATGGAGCCATTAGTGTAAGTTTCTGTTTTTATTATAGTGCAGCGGAGATGAAAGTCATTTGAGAGCGATATTACAGTCAGCGGGTGTGAGAATAGACTATAGGGGGAAGTATTTTCTCCTGCCAATGAGTCTGAATGGGAGTCAAGATTGAAACCATTATATGTGACCCCTGACGGTTTGTCATGTCTTCACGGTGAATGGTGAGTGGGTGAGCAGTGCCGCTTCCCTCTTTTACACCACTTCTGAGTCAGCGGTGTTTTCTATTCCCATCACAGCATGTGGGCCTCTACAGAGAGTACAATATAACATCCATTGTGCGCTGAGTGTTTATTGGACACATATTACAGAGGAGCAGCTGAAACGGCCTGTCTGCTCGGTGAATCACTCTTTCCTGAGTTCTCCTTGGAGGAAAGAAAAAAAATCGGAAACCAAAATGTTTCATTGCTTTGATTCCATGATTATGCGTCATATTTTTTCACATTGTTTGGATTAAATAAATAAATTCTGCTAAAACAGAGAAGAGCTTTGGTTTGAGGAGTGATAGTTTTGATAAATAATCAGTAATGTGGATATAATGACTAAATGGGTAAAGGCTAGAGCAGTGAAGTAAGATAGTTGATGATTAACTTTTTTTTTAAATATAAACTATTTTGCATAACGTTTTTAGCCTTGCCAATTCAGTTATTCTATCTTATGGTTTATCAGCTAGAACAAGTGGGAATTTAAAAAAACTATACAACCGTTCAAATGTGTGGGTTTACTTAGAAATTTCCTTATTTTTGAAAGAAAATCACTGTTTTTTTCAATGAAGAATAACTCAGAAATACACTCTATGCACTGTTAATGTGGTAAATGACTATTCTAGCTGCAAATGTCTGGTTTTTGGTGCAATATCTACATAGGTGTATAGAGGCCCATTTCCAGCAACTATCACTCCAGTGTTCTAATGGTACAATGTGTTTGCTCATTGCATCAGAAGACTAATGGATGATTATAAAACCCTTGATGCTATCATGTTAGCACAACTGAAAACAGTTTAGCTGGTTAGAAAAGCGAGAAAACTGACCTTCTTTTGAGCAGGTTGAGTATCTGGAACATCACATTGGTGGGGTCACAAATCATTATTTCTAACAATGCCAATGTCAGTCAGTCAGTCATTTTCTATACCTGCTTATTCCTTATTAGGGTCGCAGGGGTCTGCTGGAGCCAATCCCAGCGCGTTACGGCGAGAGGCAGGGATACACCCCAGATGGTCGCCAGCCAATCGTGGGGCACACACACCATTCACTCACACACTCACACCTACGGGCAATTTAGAGTCTCCAATTAACCTCAGCATGTTTTTGGACTGTGGGAGGAAGCCGGAGTACCCGGTGAAAACCCACGCAGACACAGGGAGAACATGCAAACTCCACACAGAAAGGTCCCAGACCCAGGACCAAGGAGGTCTTGAACCTGTGACCTTCTTGCTGTGAGGCAACAGCGCTGACCCCTGCTCCACCGTGTCACCCCACAATGCCAATGTCTTGATAATATTTCTATTCATTTTCCAACTCATGGTGGTAAATAAAAGTGTGACTTTCCATAGAAAACACAAAATTATCTGGATGACCTCAAATGTTTGAATGGTATTGCACATCATTTAAATGTAATGTAGCCTTTAAAACCAGGAAAAGACAATGGATTTGTCCTTTC
Source organism: Lepturacanthus savala (assembly GCA_030544235.1). Classification (NCBI taxonomy): domain Eukaryota; kingdom Metazoa; phylum Chordata; class Actinopteri; order Scombriformes; family Trichiuridae; genus Lepturacanthus; species Lepturacanthus savala. The sequence continues at coordinate 23,125,637 of CM060466.1, forward strand.
TGTCCCCATCCTAGCAGGTTATATGATAGGAACATCCTGCGTTATGGGGACACATCCACCGTTTCTTACCTCTCCTACAAACGTCAGCTATGTTTCCTCTTTTTAAGTGTCACAAACAAACAGCAGAGGCTCTTGCAGTGACAACATGCTGAGTTTGTCTCCCTACAACAAAAAACTCCTTGCTTCCCACCCTGGCTCCCGACTCTACCCGATTCCTTTTGAAGTGTCTCTGCACGTTCCCGTTACATCCGATTGATTACCACTGCCCTCGCTGCAGGATTAAAGTTGTGCAGAGAACCAGAAGCCTGAACTGTGCAGATTAATTCCAGCAGCTCTCATGTAGCCTCCGGACACTCAGGCTTACAGCAGTCCCACCTGAAGCAGCCTTCTGCAAATCTGCAGGGACACAACAACCATGAAAGTCCACCGACGTCATGTTTGACTCGCTGACAATTCTGATGACTCATTCCTGCAGTCGGATCCTTCCCATTTTCATTCCTTCACCTCATCTACTCATACACAAAAGTACAAAGCTATGAAACAAATATGTACTGATACATTGACATGTTGGCATCAATCTATTATTTTTTCTATATGGAGAGGATTGATGGATTCATAAAGGTGCCTCTCTTTGCATATTTAAAGCTTTCATTGGTAAATTCACATTTGTGAAATGCTTTCTCTTTTTCTAACAGCCATCACTTCATCTGTGTGGATAATCTGTTCCCTAGAGTCTGCTCTGAACTTAGTAAAACTGCATTTCCATACTAACGGGCCATCAAGTTTTTTCTCTGATATTTTTCAGAAATATTGTATGCTGCCATTTTGGAAAGGTCTTCATTATAAAGGAGATGTGTTCCAAGGCACTTCATGGTTAAATAAAGGTTTTAAATATATAAACTTTACCCTGCCCATGCCGGGTCAAACCAATTATCATCTTTAAAATATTATGTTAAAATAGAGTAGGTATGTCTGATAAATTCAACATACAGGCTGATGGAGAAATGTCACATTTTGTTAGTTTATTCATATAAAAAAACACATGATACTTTTAGATAATAAAAAAGATACAAAATGGTTAGTATTACGGAAATTGAGGACACTAACAGAGGGGGAAAAGTACAGAAAGATTGTACTCAAGTAAAAGTATCTTTCCTTTGCTTAAATCCTACTCAAGTAAAAATAAAAAGTGTTTCACTTAAAATGTCATTTGAGAAAAAGTACTTAATTAAATCTAATTAGCTTTCCTCTTGAGAATTTGATGTTTCTTCTTCTCGAATGTCCTCCATGACCTCCCTCTATATTAAATAGTAAAAATGCTGTGTGAAATCCTGCATAATCTTCTTTAATTGACAGCAGATTTTTTTGTTATTATTGTCTCTATCCGTTTAATTTTACACAGTACTTAGGCCTGGTTCCACTAGAATTAAATAAAATACTCAAGTACAAGTAAAAGTACTAATTTTAAAAACTACTTAAAAAAGCACTCATAAAAGCTACTCAATCACAACACTAGTAAATGTGATTAGTTACTTCCCACCCCTTCAAACTAAGATAAATATTATTCATATAAAAGGTCAGTATTTTTCAAAAACAGATCTATACACCTTTATAAAGTGTTAAATTAATATATATGAAGGGGCAAATGTCAAAAATGACAGCAAATTCAATAACTTTAATGAGTCAGTAGTGTTGTCCTTTCCATAACGTTTCTCATCCGGCCTGTGCGCGTGGCTTTTTAATTGGCCCCTGCCTGATGACACTCAATTGATTGCTCTCATTTGCAGGTGGCGCGTCTGGGCGCGTGTGAGCAAAAAAAAAACAGCGTCAGCAACTGGCGATGTCTTGCAAAGAGAAAGGAGAAACAACTTCGTTTTTATTCGTAGTGACCATTTATTTTTACTCGTTTCAGCTCTGCAGCTCGCTGACTTTGGGCCAGAGGAGGGATGGTTCCGGCGCTCAGCGAGGTCACGAGTCAACAGCTGCCAGGTGGGAGAAGGTCGGAGGAGACGGCGACGTCCGGCAGGGGAGAAGAAACTCTGGAGAACAGGTCCTACACCCGCGTAAACTCAACCGGAGAGATCTCCGCGAGCCTCGGCCCGAATCCGCCGGTTTTACCGGAGAGGCGCTATCACCTTTCTATGGACCCGAACTCGATGAAATGTACAGAAAATTTGCGCAGAGCAGCTTGTTTTGGACATTTGGAAACGTCAGCACGCAGCAAAAGTCTTGGCCTTCACGTTCTGAGGATGGATATCAGAGCGACTCCACAGGTATTCACATAATGCAGGAGATCTTTATGATGTCCTCATTCTATTACAATAATGGCCTGAGTCATTGTTCAAAGATCTGGGGAAACACAAACTTCTGCTGAGAATATTATGTTTGTTAATCATTTGAACCAAAAAGGCCTTGATAGTGGATGACTGGACGTGTCACTTATGAAACATTAAAGAATAAAGTGACTTCAGGCCAATTTATGAACATTCTAGTGTGATTTTCAGTGACTTTAAACTTGACTTAAACCATCCTTTTAATTCCAAAGTGGAAACTCAAAACTCACATTACCTGGAGTCAAACTAAACAAATTTCACGTCCCTTTTTCATCACTTTCCCGGGTCTTTGCCTGTTTTTTATTGAACGCAACTCATTTCCAACGTCCAGTTTGACAACTTTTTGAAACCTGAGATGTGACAAATTTCCATCGAAGTGATGACACTCAACTGCCATTAGCACGGTTAATAGACTGAAGATCCTGGAACTTCTTTTCTTTTTTATATTTGCCTTTATCGTTACTTAGCTATTATTATTATTATTATTAAAGTATAACTTGTGAAATTTAGACTTTATTATAAAACATTGTCGCTCTTTATCACTTGCCAGTTCAAATTGATCGAAGAATCATGTTTAGAGCTTCTTCTGCACCATAGAAGCTTCTTGAAGCAGACGCCACCATGAAAGCTTGTTAAATTACCCAAGTGAAGGCATTTTATCCTGACCTGGTCCTATAGGGTGTAAAGAGTATGATCCTTTCAACTAAGGATTAAGGTGATTTTTACCAAACATGGCAGCATCCAAAAACTCACTTTTGTCAAAAAATTACATAGACTACTATTTTATATGGCATATAGAAGCATATTTGTTTTTAATGTCCTTTTTAGGTTCCAATGGTGTCCAGGGGAAGATCTTGGGTCCGTCTTCAGACTCCATTCCATCCCTCTCTGAGTGGCTGGCTATGAGCCCTGTGGTGCAGTGTGACCATGAAGTCATGACTTTCACTGCCTCTGGAGAAGGAACCACACAACTGTTCGTGGACAGGGGTAAGATGCATGAAATTTCTGAGGGCTACAGTGGTCTTATGAACATCAGATACAATATGCAAATGGTAGGAAGGACATTTTCCTCCAAGAAAATTGGCAATCGGCAGAGAAACTCAATGCCTTTAGTAGTTCCTTGCCCAAGTACCTGTGCCTAAGTAGTTATTTAAAATGTATACATTTAAAACAAAGAAAAATGGTAAACCCTCACAGTGGAGAAGTTGAAATCTGTAAATATTTCTCTCTGCAGAGGGAGCCTCTCCTATACCTCCATCCCAGTTAACTCCCAACTGCGGTTACTTGGTGAGGACGTCATGGAGTGACCTTCAGATGATGATGTCGTACGATGCCTGTTACGTTACTCAGGAGGTATCAGCGGCGCCTAAATTTCCACTAGTCGTCATTCTGTGTCATTTTTTTTTTAACCCGTCACACCCTCTCGTCTTTCTCTCGGTCAGAATGGAAATTACGTGCTGCCCATGCTGTGGTGGGGCAGCCCGCTGAAGCTGTCCTGCCCAGTACAGATGCCTGTTCCAGCCCTGTCTCACCCTGCCCCTACAGTCTACTGCTCCCCTTATGCCATGGCAGTGCAGGTTGCTGGGGAGGAGCAGGATATACATACGCTGGGAACCATAGGTGCGTTAGCGCTTAAGGCTTAGTGCTAAGATGTTAAGTTGATGATGTTCTAATGTTTAATAGCATCCACATGTACACAATGTGTATTTATTCATTAACTTCTATTTAAATTGCTTTTAAAGGACGTTCCTCTGAAAGTCATCACACATGATTTAACTCAAACAAAAAGTATGTGTTTTACAGTGAATGGAGGCCGAGTTCCCTTCGTATCTGCGGAGTGTGCGTACCATATCAGCTCCCAACCTCAGGATCTGCTGTTCTTCATCTACTTCAGTGCTCCTTGTCTCAATGTTGGAGTAAGTTAATTTTTTAAGGATTATTGTGGCAGATGACCAATTTGTTTGTTTGTTTGCATTTTATGTAACGCTTTCTCTCTTTTTTTTTTTTTTTTTTTCTTTTTCCAGGATACGCTGGATCTCCAGCTTATATTAGATGAGCATAGGTACATTCTCTCCTGTCCAGTCCATCATGTTCTGTCTTATCCACCTCTGTCTCCTGGTTATCCCAAGTTTCCCTACGTCCCTGATAATGCACCTATACCTCCTCTTCCCCAACCTCCGATCAAGGAGAAGGAACTTCCTGACCACCAATACCACTTCCTCTACCCTGACTATTACTCCCAGCTTCCCCAGTTCTACCCTCCCGGCTTTCAACCCATCCGCCCCCCTCAGCCCACCCCAGGCAGTCCTCCCGGGCCTCAGCAGACCCTCTACCCCTCAGGGTCTGGAGAGCACCAAAAACACCCAGCCCCTCAAGCTACGTCTGAATTACCTGTCGATCCCTCTCAGTATCTATATGGTCTGTATTACCACTTCTACCACACTGCAGTGACACCAGCTCCGACCCCAGCTACTCAACCACCCCCTACCCTTCCTCCAGTTGTCCAGCAAACCAAATCTCCAACAGATCTTTTTTACCAACAGTATTCCTTTCAGACGCCTTACTATCCTGCACCCACTGTGGTGCCAGTGACGAGAGAAAAAACAAGTCAGTTCAGGCAAGAGGACTTCAATTACGATCCATATGACGTTTTCTACCTAAAACCGGGCGTTGATGTGCAGTTTCCTTACATTTCACCACCTATTACCGCTCCAACTCCACCTCCGGCCAAGACAGCAGCTCCCCAACACCCCAGCTATCCCTACGACCATTTTTACTCCCAGTGGCCAATATATTACCTGCCTCCCACCGCTCCGCCTACCAGGGGGGAACCACAGCCCTCCACTGATGAGCCTCAGAAACCAGTGGTTCAGCAAACCACCTGCCCTCCTGACTCTGAAACCTATTGTGGGTACCACCCTTATCCTTATTACCATACTCACCACCCACCTGTGCCCACATATCCAACGATTAAACCACCAGTGAAAAAGCCCATCCCCACCACGACTCCCATCCCCACCACAACGTCTACAGTGTTTACTCCAACTCTGCCGGCTCCACAGCCCCCTGAACTCCGGTGTCTGATGAGCGGGTTGAAGGTCTTCCTGCCCTTTGCTCACCCAGAGTCTATCCAGGTCAGAGGTCAGTGTGGCTTTTCATCCCTCCAAGAGATGATAAATGTACATTACCATTTAAAAAGTTTGCAGTCACCCAGACAATTTTGTGTTTTCCATGAAAAGTCACACTTTTATTTACCACCATGAGTTGTAAAATGAAAAAATATATTTGAGATATTGAGTTTAGAAATAATGATTTGTATTTGAGATTTTTTTTTTCCTTCAAACTTTACTTTCATCAACTGAAGGTCAGTTTTCTAGCTTCTCTAACCAGCTAAACTGTTTTCAGCTGTGCTAACATGGTAGCACAAGGGTTTTCTAATCATCCATTAGTCTGACGCAATGAGCAAACACATTGTACCATTAGAACACTGGAGTGATAGTTGCTGGAAATAGGTCTCTATACACCTGTGTAGATATTTCACCAAAAACCAGACATTTGCAACTAGAATAGTCATTTACCACATTATGTATAGTGTATTTCTGATTGGTTTAAAGTTATCTTCATTGAAAAAAGGTGTTTTTTCTTTCAAAAATAAGGAAATTTCTAAGTGACCCCAAACTTTTGAACGATAGTGTAACTTTTGCTCACAACTTTAAACTATAGTATAAACTATAAATTTGCAAGAAGTCTCCTCTTTCCTGTAGACATAGAAGCAGCATCCACTTGGTTTTTCATTTGGAGAGAAAATGTGTTGATTGCTGGATTTGATGCTTTCATCCCCTCAACATTTTCTTTAGTTACTTCCAGGGATTATTTACTATTACAGCAGGATCTAACTATTATTTTCCTTGTTGATTAATCTGCTGATTTATTTTATCAATCAATCCTTTTTTTTATATAAAATTAACAAAAGTTCCCAGTATATTTTGTTCTCACTCAAAATATTTTGTGTTCAATCGACCATTTCAAAATCCAAAGAGTTTTATTGTCATTGACACAGAAAATCCCCATGTTCTCACAATTATGAAGCTGCAACCATTGTAGCTTATAATTTTCAGTCTGTTGCCCTCTTCAGTATCAACTATGGACATGCAAGTCAGCTGTGATATGGGAGAAACCATACATTTAACAGAATATTGGCTGCATATTAGCATCCACACTAGCTGTAAGATGCCATGTTCCTATATCACTCTTTCACTCCTAAAATAAAAGTATTTACTGCTACACAAGCAGCACATTTCTAACGGTCTTCTGTTTCAAATCCCAGATAAAAAGAAGACATGGCTATTCCTGCCCAGCGTTCCTTCCCAGTGTGAGTACAAGATACTGAAGGCTGATCATTCTGGGGTAATCTTTTACGCTCCTCTGCCTGCCTGCCACAGCCAGTTACGGGTGAGGTCCTCTCTAATACTTTGTCACTTCCTCCATGTGAGTCATATTATTTATATTTATATATATATATATATATATATATATATATATATATATATATATATATATATATAATTGTTTCACTTTTACCGTGTCCATGCTATTTAAAGAAAAAAGATGGAGTCAAGTCATTTTGATGACGAGATTAACTTGGAACAGTTACAAAAAACTTCCATGAAATGGTATTATGAGAGTCCTCCTAATAAGGATAAACAGTAACAAAAGTGAACATTTGAGAAGTTCAGTTGGCATATTAACATGCTAATGGTAGTATGTATACAGTATGTTGGCAGACTAGATCTTTCATTGTACTGTACTGAGTTTTTTTTTTCCCTCTCTTTTTGAAATGAGAATCTCTTTTTCCTGTGGTCCATGTTAAAATTCCCACACACTACTCGCATCTGTAACTGAGACCGTACAACAGGCAACAGCTGCAGCAGCTGCACTCGTATAGATCTGAACACGTTTTAATTGTATATAATCAAACATGCACAGCATACGAAGACAAAGACAAGCTCAGAGTAGTGCACTGTATTATAATAATCATAGACAGACTAAAGGGCAGGCAGAAGTGGTTTAATTTAGGTGTTTATCTGAGCTTTACAGTAATTTTAGTAGTTGTTGAATAGCTTTTCTTCTATTTTTGCTAATATGTATTTCTGTTAATGGGTGGACGAAATATTTAGAATTGCCTTTACATACAGTGTAATGCAGTCCAGTAAGTGACGCTACAAAGAACAAAAGTACCTTGGATTGTGGACACTGGTGTTTTCCACCATGTGGTTGACACTAGGATTTATGACACTAGTCTGGCATGTATATGAAACACAGAAGAGCAGTTTTTCATAGTCGGCACCTCATATTTGATTAATCCCATATGGTCTGTATGCAGCATTTGCTCTGCATGCATCTGCAGAGGGTTTTCATGTTCTTTGCAATCTAACAAGTAAAAGATAATATATATATATATACTTTTTTTTTTCTTTGCTAGAACCATGTGTTTGTTACTGACGTTACTGATTTCGCTCTCTTTCTCTAGACCTTTACAACCCTTTCCTTGCCTCTGAGGTTTTTTGACCTTTCCATCGGCCAGTATAGGACTCTGGACTTGCAATGCTCCTATCAAACAAAACCTGATATTCCTCCACCAATTCCCCCATCTTACCCACCGACCCCACCCAGCACCACAGAGGATCTGATCACCCACCCTGCTCTCCCCAAGCCTAAAGTCGTGTGCTCCTCCAATCAGATGACTGTGGAGCTCCCGCCCGGCCCCATCTCTGGAATTGTTGTTAAAGGTGTGTGTGTGTGTGTGTGTGTGTTCCAGGTGCATATGGTTGCCATCAGCTCTGCATGAGTTGAATTTAAACATGCTTCAGTGGGGCTGCACTGGTGTACAGTTAAATGGGGGGGGGAGGAGAAAAAAGGTAGGCTTGGTTGTTTTGACTGAGAAACAAAAAATGTCTCACCATGCTGAGAGCTGCGGTTGTTGCCATTTTAAGACTACACTAAAATAACTTAAAGTTCCCCTCCACTCAAAAACATGCTTTTCTTGTACTTACAGTTGGATGTTTAGCTCTGTAATGTATGGCCGGGTGTCAGTGGGGGTAGTTATAACTTTGTTTTATTGTTCTATATAGCCTTAGTTAATAGAATCCACATATCTACAATATGAATCTTCATTAATAGTTCAATTAAAATTGTTATTTCAAGAAAATTCCTCTGAAAGCCATCAACTAATTGTGTGTGTGGGTGGGTGGCTGTCTTAATAAGAAAAGAACATAGAAACAAATACATGAACGGAATAAATTACAAGATTTGTATACTTGAAGCCTGCAGTTAACACTGAATGGAACTAACATTGAAGTAGGAAACCTCTTGTCTCCAGTAGTTTCACTTTTGAAATTAAAAATATTTGCATAATCATGGGTTCTGGGAGGCAATGTCATTTTAAAGATTTCAATAATAATTGAAGCATTTTTGTGGGGGTGAAAAAAACATATCTGACATACATTTGTACTTCAAGTACAGTAATTATCCATCTCAAAGTATGTCTGGAGCTGATCTTTACAGTATGATGCCATTTCTACTTTTTCAGACCTTAAAGGGAACCAGGTAAATATCCAGGATGCCCAAAATCACTGCGGATATTCAGCCAACAAAGGAAAAGACGGCAAAATCCGTTTGAGTGTCCAGTTGCACTCGAGCTGCTTGAATGTGCAGGCAAGTATCGACTTAGATTTCACACCGAGCACATGACCTTTTCCTGTAATTGATCATTTGCAGAACCTATTAACTCTTGTATAAACATTGTTCTCTAAAAGGGTAAAATGTACATCATCGCTGTTGTCTACATGACAGCATACGGGAGAAAGGAGACTGAGTTTTCTTGTCCCGTTTCCATCTCGTGGCCCAAAAAAGGTGGATTTGTTTATATCTCACAAAGGCTATTAAATTTGCCAAAGAATGTTTCCTCCAGGCCATTCAGAGTTATTTTAACTGTGTGGCTGACATTTGTCATGCTGTCCCTCAGAGTGCGACCTTACCAGCGAACAGCGTCTCCCCTGCGGACCGAGCTACGTATCCCAGCCACAGTGCCTCTCCGTGGGCTGCTGCTTCAGCAAGCACCCCCCTTCCTGCTACTACCCAATGGATGGTGAGCTGCAGTTTGCGTCCCCACTGGCATTTTCACGCCACTTAGCGGAGTACAGTTGAGCTGTTTTGGGTACGGATATGTAAGCGCTACAGCTGCTGGACGTGTGAAGAGGCATGTCCAGGGCCAGCGCAGCATGATTCAAGCTGGCAGTGACACAGAGTGTGAAAAGGGTATATGATACCTTGGGTCTCATTATCAATTGCTTCCTGAGATTTCTGACCTTTTATTCATCTGACCTTTACATAACTATGTATATGTGTTTGTGTCCTCCTCCTCCAGAGTGCACTATTGACCGCCACTTTGTCTTCTCCGTGCCTGCCGCCCTCACCGAGCCCCCTCTTTCCCCCGGTCTGCTTGTTACTGCTGGCGAGTCTGCCTGCAAACCTCAGAAAGTGACTTCTGACTATGCCTTTTTTAAGGTCCCGATGGACAGCTGCGGGGCACGCAGAATGGTGAGTTTTAATGAATGAACAACGCTGCCGTCTCTAGATCCATTTGGTTTGTCTGTTCTGGGCGACTGGAGAGAAATGACCACGCAACATGGTGAGCTTCACGGAGGGAAACCATTCCCCATGTAGATGTAACAGACTCAATCTAAAGAAATAAATCAATAAAATTCTGTTGAATTGCATACTACATATGAGCAAACTAAGGAATATTCTGCCAATTCTATCCCTCTAGTTGCTGCTTAGTAACACTAAATGTTATAAACTGTACCTATTTAAGGGATTTTAGATTTGTCATTTTTAACCATATATTACAATATGTACCAATGTCGTCCTACCAAATTGTGTCATTTGCTGTTGTAACAGGAGGTGGGAAAAGCAGTGATCTACATATTGGAGGTCGTTAACATTGTTAAGGCCATCAGCCTCAACTATGGCACCATCACAAGAGATTCTCCTGTCAGGTCAGTGCAGGCTGTTGTGCAGGTTTTCATGAAGGCCGAGCACTACGGATGAATTGGTTAGATTTATTAACGTACTGAAGTGCCGTTTGCAGCGTTGTTGAGAACCGCTTTATGGCTGCTTACAGCTTTCTTAATAACCACTGATCTGATTGACTTCACACATGGTACTGCACTCTCTTGGGTCTTCAGCAATACACCACCAAAGAGTGAACCACATTGGAGAAACAGTTCTTGAGATATGCAAAGGACGGTTATACGTATACAAATGGCAAGAGAAACCATCCTTGAAAGTTGGATCATGGTGCCATGTATTGGGCAAATGGCACCAAGTTTGTCATGGTCACTCAGAAGTCATATTTAATAGGGCTGTCAAAATAAAGCATTAATTTTCATTAATTCTAGTACAAGTAACGCAGGTTAATTGCACTATTAATTCCAGTTCGTCTGTTTGACCAGTTCCTCTGCAGAGCGGAGGGCTCAGCAAAAAGCAGAAAAGCAAAAGGGAAGAGCAGATTGGAAAAACAGATTTACAAATGGAAATAAATCCTATACGTTTAAGATTTTTTATAAATTACCTATTTACCAAAATCTATTTGAGATATTATGAAATTTCTCATGATCAATTTATTTTGTTTGACTGCTTGACAGCTATAATATTTACATGTCCACTAATTTGTAAGAAGGGTTATATAAAATGTATTAGGATCAAATTCAAAATGGCAGGTAATCAGAGTGCTAACATTTGACCAAATCACACCAACTGGTACAGAACCCTTGGAGGGTGTATTGGGTCCAGCAATAGTTTGAAATTAACCAGAATGGTTCTTAAGATATGTGACACATACAGAGTCCTTGCTTTAAGGGATGATGCAATCTCCAAAGGAATTGTATGGTAATCTGTGACAAAAGTTTGCAAGCAAAAAGGCTTTGGCTCTCAAGGTAAAAAGGTTGTGAACTAAGATTAGTTGCTTAAAGGAAGTCTGAGAACCAATTGCTTGAAAACTGGTCAAAAAATAATCAGTAAAAGTAACGGGTAATTCACTTTGTAGTTCTTCAAAATAAAATAAATTCTCTGCCCTCTACCACATATTATATGGTCTCTCCTTTTATACCTCTTAGGAAACTAAATAGTTTTTATTTTACTGAAGCGTATTCCTTGATGTCTTTGTAAAAGGTAGATCCTCATTTTTTAGATTAATAGATATAATGGTTTTTGTTCACAATTCTCACCCCCATTTTCTTCTCACTCATTCTCAGGTTGCTGGTGGAGTGCAGATACATGCCGGGCTCTCACCTGACCGTGAGCTACTTGGTCAAAACTCCAACCCTGGGACCTGCAGTCCAGACTCAGGGAGCGTTTGGAGTCCAGCTCAGGATTGCCAAAGGTAGTTGTTTATCTCCATCACAAATGGTTGAATACCCAGGAAGTTGTAATTTTGTGCCATATGAGCCAGTCAAGATGGCTGTTAATCAAAGAACAAATATACAGATGTGATGCATAACAATGTAATGCGTTCTTCATGCCAGGTGAAGCCTTCAAAATACATTGCCTTACTTGCCCAATATGTTACTTTACTTGGTTCTGAGTAGGTGGTATGTGGTTCACGAAGTAATCTCCTTCTGTTTGAACATGCCTCCTCTCATCTCAGATGCCATGTACAGCAGCTACTACCCTCAGTATCACCAGCCCCTGCAGATGCTGCTGGGGAAACCCCTCTACCTAGAAGTGCGGCTGCTCAACGCTCCAGATCCCAGTTTGTTGCTGCTGGTGCACTACTGTGTGGCCTACCCCCGCTCTGGAAAAGCTGTGTGGGTGGTGCTTTACAACGGGTATGTTTGAACATCTCCTGTGCTTCAGTGTCCAGTGAAACATCAGGACAGAAATAGGAAATCACTGCACATATAAAATATTACATCTTACAGGTGTTTTATACTGACATGAGATAATGGGATGAGAAGTGTATTTTGTAACGTATTGTTCCGTTATCTAATGGTCTTACTGATCTGGTGTCATTTCCTAGATGTCCCAACCCTTTGGACCCAGCCCCCCAGCAGGCTGTGGTGTTGAATCCTCCACCTCCCTCTCCTCAGGGTCAGATCCGCCGCTTCAACATCAGCACCTTCCAGTTTCTTCCCGATGGCGAGTTCAAGGACATGAATGAAGAGGTAAGCATAAAGGACCCTCCTGATACTGAGGTTAAATACTCATCGATTGCATCTTTGTACTGTGCAGTTTGGGGCTTCAGGCAAAAACTGACAAACATGAGGCTGTGGGGAAACTCTTTGGTTGTGCAAAACATTACATGGCTTACAATGTAAGAATGTCACTTTTTTTTAAAGGCCATTGAAGAAGGGGGGTAAAAATAAGCTTAAGTAATATAGGACAAGTAAATACAAGCAAAATCGCAGTTCAACAAATAAATGTTTTATTTAATAAAAGGCACCAGAAGACAGTCCAGTCTTGATTTTTAAAATGACAGCGTTGCAGAAGACCTGCTGTTTTCTGCGAGTTTGTTCCAGACATGTGGAGCATAAAAACTAAACACTCTCCGTGTTAAGTGTTGACTCTGGAACAGAAAGCAGCCCTTCCTTTCTCAGATGACCCGAGAGGTCAGGATGGTTCATAACGCAGCAACAGATCAGAGTGTGTTTTGTTCCTAACCATTCAAGTGTTTTACAAACCAACAGCAATGTTTTTAAGATCAATTCTTTGACAGAGAGGAAGTCGGTGAAAGAACTGGAGTGGATCGACATTTTAAGACCTGTAAAGCCACTGTTACAGTAGTCAGCTCGAGATAAATGCATGGATAAGGTTGTTCAGATCCTGCTGAGCAATAAGTCCTTTAATCCTTGATATATTCTTCAGGTGATAGACGGGTGACTTTGTAGTTGTCTTAATGTGGCTGAGATTCAGTCCGAGTCCACGACTAGAGATTTCTGGTTTGCTTTGTGGTTTTTAACATTACTTTTAGTAATTCTTTTTTTGGTTCCAAAACAATACTCATATTTTACCATTTTAATTAACAAAAAACAGGCGAATCCTGTCCTTGATTTGTTGAAGCACTTACTCAGGCTATGTATGGGATAATAGTAACCCTGTGTTATGGTATTGTAAATGTGTGTTGTCTGCATAGTTATGGTACTGTATTTTGTCATTTTTCCATACTCTGGGCTAGTGGAAGCATGTAGATGTTGAACAGGAGGGACAACCGAATGGAACCTTGGGGAACTTTTGTCTGCTCTGATGCATCTACCTATAGACACTAACGAATCCGTCCTTTATGTAGGATTCCAACAGGTTTACTGGTTTAGCAGAAAATCGCACCTAGTTTTCCAGTTGGGCAAATATGTAGTGGTCAAGGTGGCCAATTCTGTGATTGACTTAATGTGTCTCACTCACAATCCTTGTCTGAAGGCACCTTTAATGGGCCGATGGTGAATTAAAGTCAGTGTATTCAAAATCATTGAGGGCAGCGTTAAATTGAATCTTTAAGACGTTCTGAGAAGTTTGCTCATTTGCTTTCTGGTGGAGAGTTGGATGAGAAGATCGATACGACTCGTCTCTGCCAATTGGATATGAAGCTAGACTATTTTCCTGCTTTTGGACGGAGCCAGGCTGGCTGTTTCCAGTCTTTATGCTAAGCTAAGCTGCTTTAATATTCAATAGTGCTATCTAATGTCTTATCTTTCAGCTAGAAGGCAAATAAGCAGATTTGCCAAGTCAAAACACTGCTTTAAGCAATGTAATTGTGTAAGAAGCATATTCTCTGACTGTTCCAGCTCGCATCTCTTTGACTCATTAAGACATTCAGTCCATGGAAGACGAACACGGACATATTTCGAAATCTCCCAATCAGCATTTGTTATGAGGAAATGTGACGAGGCCATTTTGTAATGTGTCAAATTCTGGCCAAGTCTCAGTCGCCAGCAGCTGTTTGTTATACACACTGCTCTACTTTTCTGTCTCAGGTCTACTTCATGTGTTCAACTGAAATCTGCTCACCCCGTGATGGCCCATGTGTGGAGGGATGTTTCGCTGAAAACCGGTGAGGAAAAGAAACTCTGTCCTCATCACCCAGACTTTATATGTGGAAGATCATGTGGAACAAAAAAACCCATGAATGAGCCCCAGCACTTCTCACTGGAAACAGCATGAGATAGTAGTGGCTGCAGTTCCATACGACAGAAGGACAATGATTTAGTAATGAGGCTTTTGAATTATTAATAAGACTGATCCATTTCCTGTTTTTCAGTTACAACAAGGAATACGCTTGAAGTCAGTTGAGATGAGGATCTGGTAAAGTGAAATAATAGTGTTCAGCTCCCATGAAAACACACTTTGAGTTACATTTTCTATCTTAACCATGTTGTGTATGTTTCTCTCCTCTTCCAGGCCTCAGACATCACTTATTTAACCACCAATAAAAGCTCTCAAAGGACACTAAGGGTGTGTGTTTGTGTTGCTTAGCTTGCAGCCTGGAGGATTTACAGCAGGAAGTGGCGCTCCATTTAAAAAGCTGGACGCAGCATTGTTTACTCAAACACTCTGGACTTGCGGACTGAGCACAATTAAGACTTGAAACTGACTGTTATCCATCCAGTCTAGCTCACATAGCAAAGGCTAGTTGAACCTGTTTTTGGACCCTGGGGTAAAATAATCTTCTGGGCCCCTCATTAACCTGCTGTTCCTCCCCCTGTGCTGAACACTGACTCTAAACCTCAAAACCACTTGTAAGGTTTGAAAATGAAGGTCATAAGATGACTTTAAAGGGATTAAAAAAAATTCTTGAAATTAAACCATCCCTGAAAATGAACAGTTTGAATTGCTCATAAATCCCAGCCACAGTATAGATCTATACACCCTTCCTGTTTCTTACTCTGGAGTATTATGACCTCAGGTTTTCTGTCTAATCTTATTAAACCAAATTAATTTAGTAAATTTGTACCATGTAAGCACAGTATCAGATGAAATGACACAGGGCGCCTCTTCAAGATTGGGTAATGAAGCAAAAACCACCATAAAGGCTGCTAATATTTCAAGTGATGACGCTCTTCAGAAATCATTTTTTTTTTCCAAAAGCAATTACTGGTTCAATTAATCAAATTAGCACCTGGGGCTTTTGAGGAGTGGGGAGAGTCCCCCCCCCTTTGTAATTCAGCATACAGTCACTTTAGTTTCTATAGTGTACTTCTCTGAAATGTCTGTCAAACCGGTTCGTTCTTTTAATTAAAATTTTCAATTTAGTAATGAGTTGAGGGATTACACAGCCAGCGAAACGAGGAGGGATCAGCTTGGGTGTGGTGGTATGTGGCATAAGTTCAGGCTGGTTACTTGTTTATATACAAATAAACATGAAAGAAATGGAAAATTGGTGGAAAAATATATTTTAAACCCAGATTTGAGAAAATCAACATAATTTGAACCAAATTACCAGTGGGGTCTGATTCGAAAGGAACAGATCTTTCTGTGCCTGTAGAGCTTAAAAAATAAAATCTAGTAACGGTCCTGTAATGTAGAAAGTGACGGCCAGTTCACAGCCATTTAAATCTGCCAACCAGAGAGGTTTATTAATAGTAATGAAACAAGATGATCTAGAAGCTTCAGAAAGAAGCTTGAGAGGAGATGTAAAAATACAATGAGATATGTGGTGCCACAGGGATATCAAAAATGTGCAACCCTTGATAACTAGCATCATGATACAGATGGAGACTCATTTAAAACCATAGTCTGACATTTTTAAACAAGCTCATTTGCTTGTATTGTAATTTGCTCCAGCAAATGTTGACTTTGAAGCGTTCGCTTCTCGCCGTAGCCTTTGACCACTGGGTGTCATCCAAGCAATAAAAATGCCAGCGGAACATAAGGTACTCCATGCTGCATGACTCACAGCTGGGTTTGTGTGAAGACCTTGGCCTCTTGGTTGTGTAATGAGTTAGGAACGAAATCTTTTTTTTTTTTTTTACACTTTATAATAAGCCCACCCTCTGTCCGTCCTGCCACGTGACCGCCATGAAGTCACCTATAAAGAAGACGGCAGCAACTCGGGAAAACATGAGGCATCGAATGCCTTGGAAAAAGACAAGAAGGGAGACTTGCTTCCCGACTGGAGGGGGGGGGGGTGTACAGTATGAACATGGTAGTCTTTCTGGCCCATAAGACCCCCCCTCCCCCTCCTCGCACGCGCACACCTCCCCTCACTGAGACGTATGGAAGCACTGCGGCACACTGCGTGTATTTGCGGCTGCATGGCTGCCTGGCTCAGCGTTCAAAGGGAGAGCGGAAGATAGGAGGAGGGGAATGACTACACCAGGAGGGTAGGAGGAGGAGGGAGGACAATTTCCTTTCTGTAACACACACGCTACAAGAACACACCGGCGGGGGGAAAAAAAAAGCGGAGCGAGAGAGGAAAGAAAATAATAGAAGAGAGGGAAGAAGGAAACACCGCAGCCCCTCCGTTCCGTTTGGTTGGTGTTTTCTTTTTTTTTGCTTTTTTGTTTTTTTTTTGGAAGGGGAGGAGGGGGGACAAAAACAAAAATCGGTTCCCCCCCTTTTACCAAACGCAGACTTGCGGACTAACATGGGGGCAAGAGGGAGCTCCTGACGCGGATTGACTTTCAGTGAACCTCTGGTACAAGTGGCTCCGTAGACAGGGAGGAGGAGGAAAAAAAGGCGACGGGGAAGACATGTTGAGGGGATTTTCGTCTTGAGGTTGCGGTAGGATGTTGATGTAACTCTTAGGAACACACGGCTCTCGTTGGAGGAGGAAAAAAAAACAGAAAGAGGCCGGATGGAAATTGGGCGATAGGCTAATGCTCAGGAGCCATTGTTTTGATCGGTGTTTATTTAATTGGTTTGCTATGATCTGAAATAACGTAGGCCTCTCAGGCAGCCCCGCAGTAAATACACACACGGGCTATAGCTGCACGTTAATTTATATTCTAGGGGACATTTGATCCTTTTTTCCCCATAGTGAGTGTGTATGAGCTAATTATTTAACAGCAAAAGGCTGTACATTTTCACATCAACTCTTATAAGGGGGTCATACAAAGGCCCGGTAGGAAAACACAGCGGAGGATCATAATTCTGTTGTGTTTAACCGCATCAGAACCGTCTCCGCAGGCTGGATCCACGCACAAAGGTGCACGAGACCACAGGTAGTGTGTTTACCGTCCACTTCACAGCTATAGACAGGCAACAGAAGACGATTTTTAAATGTTAATGTCGACCGACGTTGCATCCATCATGCTGCCTGTGTCCCGGGGTCTGATGGACCGGGATAGAGAGCTGGACACCATGGCCGGGGTGCATCCCAACGCGGGCGGCGGCGGCGGCGCTCCCGCAGCCGTGCGGGGAATGAAGCGCGGAGACCCGGAGCCGGACGGACAGACGGCGGCGGCTCTAGTGGACTCGGCCGGGGCTGAGTGCAAGCGCCCCCGGATCGACGGCTCAGGAGGGCTCGGAGAGATCGGTCAGGTGAGGGGGGAGGACTCTGTGTCCACACGCACACACATACGGATCTCTACGTTTCAAACGTGTCTACTATAAGAGTTATTCTGTTCAGCCCATCTAGTTTCAGTGGATTTAATCCACATCTGCAGTAAAAAAGGGCCACAAATAGGCCCGGTTTGTCCTTAATGCTGCAGGTAAACCCAACTCAGCCGTAAACGACCCTAAATGCTGCCAATTCATTTGTAAGGGGGATATTGCAATAGTTTGGAAGAGTGTAATCCACGGTGTTCACTGGGCTGTTACATTACAGCTGCTGCACAGCAGCTCAGCCACTTACTCCAGATTGTGTATTAACTTAAATCCAAAAAACTCACCGGGGCGAAACATTGCAGTTTAGACTTCCTCTTGCTTCAAAACTCCAAAGAGCTTTATCTCCCCTCCTGTTTTATGAATACCCATAAACCCTGACTGCAGCATGGGGTGGAGAACATAAACAAACATGACCTTTTATTATGCAAAAAAAAAAGGAAAGCAGTTAAAAAAAAAAAACAAAGCATGTGGCAATGGTGTGGACAACATTTTTTGTTTAGAATGCAAATTGATGTTTGCTAGTGTGATCTTTGAAGGGGGAGGGAAGAGGGTATTTGAGGTCAACAAAGACCTCTACAACCTAATCAATCTAATTACTTTGATTTGTCCCGACTGCTGCTTTTATCAGCGTTATTGCTGCTGTTTGGCCTCTCGTCCTCATTTATGCTCGAACAGCAAATGTGATCGACTCTCTTGACCTATTTTCCATCAGTGTCAACAAAATCCGTTGACTTTTGCCCCCATGTGAATCAAAAATGATCCAAATATCTCTTTAATAGAGCATCACAGGAGGATACGCCGGACATTATCAGGGTGTATTATGTAGGCTGAAGAGTTCCATTGGAAGATAGAAAGCTATTTGTCTGCCACTGAAAGCGCCAGTAATGGAGGTGAAGTGGCCTGTTTGCTCCTATTTGGAAAAGTAAATGGTTGGCTTTACATCGCCATGCCGTACGTGAATGCTGCTGACAGGCAGGCTTAGGACCATAATGCACTTAAAAACAGATGTGAGTGGAGGAGTGAGTGTGTGTGTGTGTGGGGCAGAGAAGCATGGATCAATAGCTTCAGCCACTAAATGTATTGAACGCGAGCTGGATGGACAGTCCGGAAATGAGAGTGGTAGAGACCCCCCCCCCCCCTCCTCTCTCTCTTTCTACCCCCCTCTCCCTTTCTTTCTCTAAGTTGGTGTAGGAACAGATTTGCCCTATCACTGGCAGTAAAGAGGCTTTGTTTCCAGCTAATGGGATCACATCTCATACTGGAGGGGGCATTATAACCACACTGATCCCTGAGATCCTTATCTAAGGGGATTTATACAACACACATGCACCTATATAGACACACAGCGGCACAACAGAGATTACAATTTGTGTATAGCAGCTCAAAAAAGGCATATAAAGAGTCAATTTGTAGACAAAACCTTAAGGTTGAGCTTTTTCAAAAGGTTCCCCCCGTATAGATAATTTTCTAGTGATGTCTGTGAAAATACTTGACGTACAATAAGTTACCAGCCAATCCCACTCTGTTCATACAACACACGGGACATATTTTTATTCCCCTAACCCGGTGACACCATTAATATTCTAGAAGCAAATTGGGTTGAGTGACGTTCAGTTTTCCTACTTTAAAATCGGAGCACTTAGCTTTCCAAGAAATGGTCATAAAAATGCACACTAGCACTTCTGTAAAGATAATCTTCAGAGGAAAGTAAAAGGATGGAAAATATAACGGCCAGCCACCCTCTGGCTCCTGTAAAGCACTCTGCTTTCTGCTGCTCCCCTTCCTCACTTATTTCCATTCTTGATATATATTTATATATATATATATATATATATATATATATATATATATATATATATATATATATATATATATATATATATTTTTTTTTTTTTTTTAAAGGGCATTTATTGCAGGCATAGCAGCAGGAGATGAACTCTGACCTATATATGGAGGCGGCACAATGGGGTGTGGTTGTAAAGATTGTTCTTATTTGCTCATTGACTTTGCTGTTTTTCTCATTAGTCAGTGGGGTATGGTGTCATTGCAGTGCGGGGGTGGCAAAGCTCTGTCAAGTCAAATCTTCCAAGTTTTAGCAGAGCAGCAGTCAATATACATGATTGAATGCTCCGCCAAAGCAGGGAAATATCGCTAGTGGAAGAAAAAGGCTGAGTGCATTCAGCAGCGTGCGTTCAGACAGACATTAGCCACTGATGCTGTGCTCTGCCAGTAATATGGAGTTTAAATGCATATCTTGTTCTCTTTAACAGGCCACCAACTGGTGTACTTCCGAATAATAAAAAAAAACAAACAAAGATTATCGGCCTATTTTGCATTCCAGTGCAGCACCAGGGAAGCCCTGCATTTTTCAGGATGACAGGGGATTCATAAACCCCCCCGTGTCTCCAGCTTGAATCAGGATTTGGGGAAATGTTGAGACGAGGTTGTCCGCTTTGATATCCATCCAGTGTGTTGCTGAGTGGCCCGTGTTTTGTTGTCACTCTGCGTAGGAACTGGGGCTCTCTCTAACCTAATAAGGTCTTGCCTGGGGTGACAGCGCTGAGGACAAATGACTTGACTAGGACGTTAATGTAGGTGGATCACCCCTCTGTACTTCCATTCCAGCTCTGGCACTGAAACGGAATGAAAACGTCAGCAAGAAAAATGTACTGTTGCTGTGAGTTGAGAATATTTATTTAGTTTTTTCTCCGGCCCCTATTTTCCTCTGATAAATCGCCTGCGGAGCTCCTTTGGCTGACTTATGTTTGAGAGAGACCAGCACAGTCTAAAATTCTGCTGCTTACAGCGTATTTATCCTCACTTATCAATTACTGTTGAGCCATTTCTGTTTTTCTAGTGTCGACAATATAAAAGGTAGATTCCAGGCTCAGCATCTGTTTATTGGCAAAATTATTTTGATTTGGGATGATGTATAAACTGTTGGTATACTATAGTATACTGTGTGTACTGTATTCTGTATACACACTATATTGTATAGTATACAGTATACTGTGTGTATATGTTGGTTGATGTGCTGAGGGATGAGTAATTAAAGATAAACAATAAATATAAGAGCAGAAATGATATTAGCAAGTAAACAGATTATTAATTAGTAACACATTTGCTAGCTTATTAAAGGTACAGGTGCCTCCTTCCACTTAAGGGTGAAATCCCAGAAATTCTCAAGCTTGCACATATGAAGGCACAAAGTAGATAAACAACATTTTAAGATAGTTAGAGTTCCTATCATATTCACAAATCCAGTCCGTATAGGATCCTTAGCCTGTGCACATTATTTTTGATACATTTTCACCACCCTGATTTTCCGATAAACCTCGTCCATGTGCACATTGTTATTACTTGGTTTGTGTGTTCTGGGCTACTGTAGAAACATGGCATAGCAACGTGAAGGGCTTCATGGAGGAAGATCTGCTCCACATGTTGATTAAAAACAGCTCAGTCTAAAGGAATAAAAACACAATAACTGTTTTATATACCAATTAACATAGTTCTGAGAACTGTAGACTCTTAGATATTGCTAAATCTTACACATTGCACCTTTTAATTGTAAAAATGCATTTTCATGCATAATTTTAAAAAAAATGACTCATTGTTTCTCAAAAATTGAATTGACTATTATGGTGTTTTTGACTGTTTGTTTTCACAGTTTTCTGACATTTATCATCATAAACCATTAAATAATTAATGAAGAAAATAATATATATATATAATATATATATATATAATATAATATATATATATAATATATATATGCAGATCCATTGCTAATAATTATTTGTTGCCATCACAGACCTAATTCACATAAAAGTGCTTGAGATAATGTAGGAATATGATCATTATCATTTAATCGTGTGGGGAATGCGTTTTCATTCCCTTGTACTCTGACTTTATCGTAGAACTGTGTAACTGTATATAATCAAATTAAATGAGTTCCTTCTAAAAAAGTAAAAAGTGACAGAACTTTTACCATAAATGGGCATCATAGTTTGTCCCAACAGTCCAGGATCAGGTTCTAGTTTCAGTGCAGTAATGATGACTAGTCTTGATGGCCTATTATTTGATTCTGTAAATGAATACATGCAAACAACAGGAATTTCCCACATTGTTATTATAATCAGTTTGCTTATGTTGCATGTGATTAGTTAGCCGGTGTTGCTAAGTTATCTTAATACCGGACCTGTTGAGCCAGCTTCCAAAACCCACTTCAGCATCACCTTGAAGGAGCGTGTGTAGGTTTACTGTTGAAAGTCAGAAGGATGTGAAGTACATCGTGGGGAAAATAAACTTCAGCTCGTCCAGCTGACTGTTTGGAGGCTTAGCACATAAGTGCTTTGTGGATGAAATGGATTCACATCCTCTCGAGTGTATGGAGTGCCCTGCTTTGCAGTTACTTAGGATGATTCTCTGAGCAGTGAAATGCAGTTCCTCTGCTCCTCATCTGAAGAGCAGCGGTCCCAAGGCGCGATAGGAATAGACACGAGTCTTGTGACCAAATTAGACACCACATGCTCAGAAAACAATCACATCCACCAACACCTGTACCTGTAGTTTTTTGTAGTAGTAGTTAAAAGGATTCATGTGTAGAAGGTGGTGTGAAGGGGGAACATCTTGGGTGTGTGCTGCATTCACACGTGCACTCGGAGCTGTCAGTTCATGACTGGATCACCCAAGAAGCAGGTTATTGCCAAGAGGTGCACTGGGCGTAATGCTATACTGTAGAGCAGGGGTCTCAAACTCACGGCCCGTGGGCCAAATGCGGCCCGCCGGATGCTAGTTTGAGGACCCCGCCTTGATATGAAAGTTTAATGTTAGTGCGGCCCGCGTGAGTTTGTACGGTGGCCGGGAACCCTCAATGCTGCAAATAAAAGAAACGCTGCAAACATAAAGAAACAGTAAATTACCGGGGACTATTATTGGCGGTGCGCCTGTAGTTTTTATGTCTCTATGGGACATTCCTGTGTGCTAGGTACCTCAACCAAAAAGGTTACAAAAATGATAACGAGTACCATGGTAATGGAAATGCTTAAATAAGTGTACCGTACTGTACTGCACAGCCTAGTGGAAACGGGGCATATTATCCGCTCTGCTGTGTCCTCCGGTTTCCCCTTCATGAATGATGAATAAAGACATCTGCCACCTGCTGGTATGAAGACGTATTTCCTCTCACGTATGCGCAGAACAGACATGCTAGGGGGCTGCTGGCTGTTGGTGTTCAAGTGCTACTTTCAGACACAGGCACTGATGGGTCTGTGAGGCCAGTAGCTTCTTCTCGTGCCGTGCCTCCTTTCGGAGTTTTATATTTCACCTCGGTCAGGGCCGGTCCTGGCCCCCCCCCGGAGTTCATTTCTCCTCCTCCTTCTGCCCCCTCCGCCATCTGTTGACTTTGAGTCATTTTATTACTTTCTCCTGATTGCTCACCCGGTCTTCCCCTGCCGTTTTTTCATTTGCCACCACCAAAAAAAAAAAAGCCCCAAGAAAGATCGAACCTAGATTAAGTATCGCAGCGTTGAGTCTAAAATCTTTTTTTGTTTCTCATGTACTGTGCATGTGACTGTGGTCTTGATAGTGATACACACACACTCATCTTGAGCAGCCTTCGTGCGCCCCCCCTTCCTCCCTCATTCCTCCCAGTTCCTTAAGGAAATTAAGCACATGACTCTGCTCATGTATGAGTCATTGTATTTGCTCTCTCCGTCTCTTTTCGTCCATTTCCCGTTGTATTTCCAGCTCTCCCTCAGTCTCTCTGCTCATGAATTCCAGATGTTTCCAGATGTGTTTGCTTGTATACGTGTTTTAATAACACCTCCACTTCCCATGTCATTTTGACTCCGTGCATATATCCCCAGAGTCTCGTCTATTTTTTTTTTCTTTGTGTTTTGATCTGCCTCAGCTCCGCACCTTTGGTGTTGCGTTTAGTTTGGCCTTGCTGTAAAATAAGGTTTATACTTTATTCATGTTATTCAAGCCTCTAAGAGGTGATTCATTATTTAGATGTTGTACTTTCCAAAGCCAGTTCACTAAGTACATTTTTGGCTCTGAGATTGACTCGCACAAACTGCATTTTTCTTCACCCCCCCACCACCCGACCAAACCTCCTGCATTTTGGAACCTTCTCCTGCTCAGTTTTAGTGAAACGGGCCCACGGGGTTCAGAGTTAGACGGCTACAGTATTAATCAGGGGAACTCAAGCTGTGAAGCGCACAGAGCAAAGTGATCCCCCCGGGGATGGAGCAGAAGAGGGACATTGGTTCCAGATGAAAGGAAGATCGAGGGGGGGGGGGGGGGAGCAGCGATCGGAGGGAGGAGCTGAGTTGTTTTCTAATCTAGCGATATGAAGCCACCGACAGGCAAATCTGTCCCCCCCCCTTCAAAGTGTGTTGTAATTGCTGTGAAAAGCTCCTTTTTAATGGAATACATTAGCATAAAAGCCGGTACACTGTGTTGCGAGTATGAAGAAAGTGAGTTACAAACTATTTTATGGAGCGGAGCGAGGTAATTTATGTTTAATATTAGGCTCCAAACAAAATATTTTCTTTCCTCCAGGTCTTGTTGCACTGTAATTACTCAGCAGATGTTTGATGTATCCGTCTGCGCTTTACACAGCCAGAACATTGAGAGGAATGTGGTGGAGATTTCATCAGGGCTCATGATGCCGTTTCACACCAGCAGGCTTCATGCTCGCTGACACTTGTGACCTATTTATGATTTAAGAGCCGCGGAGATACTCGTTCTTTCTGCCCGTCTTTTCATCTCCCGCTCGCATGATCTCACTCGCCCCCGTTATCACGTCTTTACAAGCGGACAAAAGATCCACTGGGTGGAAAACTCCGGGGGAGACTTGAATTGCGAAGTGGCAGGAGTGTGTCACTGGTGGATTTAATTTGATTAGGAGCCACTCGCATCCAAGAAATATGAAGTCTTACGTAAAAGTGTGAGCTACGTTCCTGGGTATTGCAAATTATATCGAGTCTTTTTTTTGTGTGTTTTACAAATTACCAACCACGTTTCTTCTGCTCTGCTCTCTTTCAGAACAACGACCCTTTGACCCTCGGTTACCATGGTTACCCGTCTCATAGTCAGGTAAGAGCAGGGTTTTGATCTCAGACACGTACAAAAATGCATGTTTTATAATATACCAGCATATTGCTCTGTAATATTTGTTTCCTATCCGGGCACAGTATTCATATCGAATTAATAAGACTCAGTGAAGCTCTCTAAACCACAAGGTGGGGGTGTAGATTATAATATATCAGTCATGTAGAAGAAGACACTCTTCTAGTCCTACCCTCCGCCTACTTTCCTTTCTATTCTCAACAATCAACACAATTATTAATCATCTCTGAGCCACTGCAACAAACTTGTATATATATATATATTTAACAGACAGAACAAACAGATTTCTAGTTTTGTAATGGATGTATAAAAAAGACCTAACTAGTGTGTGTGTGTGTGTGTGTTAGGAGGGGAAAAGCTGCAATCTGTTTACTCCTGTTTGTATTAGCCAGCTGATTGTGTTATTAGACTGTTCAGTTTATGTGGTTAATCCTCAAATCATCCTCCATTCATCCTCTCATGCTCTGCCAGTAATCCCCTCATCCCTCACTCCCCGTGATGCCCAACAACCTCTGGCTGCTTATCTGTGCTTTATCGGTCTTAAGTCTTCACTCGCACACTCTCTGTTTGCTTCAGTGTGAGCGCTTTCTTTCCCAGGCTTGTCCGTCCGTACTATCGAGCGGATATTGCATACGCCTGGAAGCCAATTAGCCAATTTTCATTTCACTGCAGCCGTGAGATGATTCAGCGTTTGAACCGTTTCCTACCTAATGACGATGCTCGCGGAACAATCATAAAGGGCTAAAGTGTAACCATACGTGCGCAGCCTCTTGCCGGGATATACGAGTCAGTCGAGGACTAACTGGAGGGACTGGAAAGTGCGAACTGGCCTCTGACCAGGAAAAAAGGCAGAGAGGAAGAAAACAATGCTGTGCAGCGGAGGCTCCCACAACACGGAGGTGCTAAACTGTCAGCGGCAGTGTGAGAATGATGTGATCAAAGGCTCCTGAAAGGAAGAGCCTGGAGAGCAGCAGAGCCCTATGTGCGAAGAGAGCTTAGCTCTTTGCAGACATGGAATCTGTTTGCCGCCTTTGTCTATCTGTAAAAATAATGGCTTTTTGGGGCTTTCAAACATAGTTCCCCATTATATAAATGCTCAGTAATGGCTTTACTTTAAAATGATAGGATCATTATGTATACAAGAGCTTCAATGCTTGTGCAAAATTAGGGGTAAATGATATAAAGGAAGAAGAGTGTTATCAGGCTGTATCACTGATAGATTTTACGGTGTATTTTTGAAGCTCCCTTAATCCCTATAGTTTCTATTAAATACAATGGTTATTAGATGAAGTATAGAATGATGATGCTGTTTTTTTTACCCTGTCTATCAGCACCTAAGCTGATGACTGTGTGGTTATTCAGTTGTTTTTCTTTCCTTTTGCCACAGATAAGGAGACAGGGAAAACATTTCTGAAAACAAATTTCTATAGCCCGATCAGACGCTAATTAACTGACACAATTCTTAACAGCGCAAACAAGACGCACATTTATCCTCTGTGCTGTAGCTATAATCCCTGAGATTTTCATTATATCAAAACCCAATTTTTGATGCTATTTCCAGTCGTCGGCACATTTTCAGCAATAGCCATTTGCATTCTGTAATTAACTCTTAAAATAGTAGCTTTTATTGTTACTGGTGGAGTCCACCTTGCCTGTGCAGGATTGAAAATTGTATTTGCATTGTGTACACAACAGTTTCACAGGAAATTATGTTGGATGTGAAGTGTGCAGACAAAAATCATGCATCCTTTTTACACAGTGTGAAAGATGACACTGGATCATGAGTTCTGTGTTACAGTGCTTGTCGGCATTATTGACTGTTTTCTCCTATGAAAACAAGGCGTGAGAGTGGTCGATACACGTCAGTTTGAACGGAACTCTAGGACATTTATCAATGGAGCCTCGTTTACTATATTATTACTTTAATGTGACTGCATTTAATTTAGATTCGAGAGGTGCACATTTAGTTTTTTAATTAATTAGACAGATGATTTCCAATAATTTTGATATTCAAGTGTGTGACTAATTTTGTTAAGAAATAAAATAAATTAAATTCTCTAATTAAAGCCTATATTTTGTGATAGTTGAACCAAACTGGTTGTGGACTGGTTTAAAACATTTTAGGTTGCATCCTTGTTTTTTTTGGAAAACGATAATCAACATTTTTTTTCCTATTTTCAGATATTTAATAGACCAAAAAACATATAATGGAACAGAATAATCAATAATCGTTCGTTGCAGCAGATGCTGTGTTGGAAGTGTTGCAGAAATATCACCAGGATGAACATAGTACAGTTGGAGTTGTGAGCTTTACAGAAAAGGGATTCAAACGTTAAGCCTGCATGTAAAATTGCCAGCACATTTACGTTAGGTGGTGGAAGAGTCTATAGGGTGCGTGAGAGGGAGGGAGAGAGAGAGGGAGAGAAGGAACGTCTTCACTTCCTCTCCCAGCGGTGTCAGCAGCCCCAGTTAACTCACCTACATGGAGAAAGAGAACAGAAGTAAAGCGAGAGAGAGGGAGGAAGGAGGGAGGGACTGCGACATGAGAGGGAAGCAGAGGGGAGGGGAAAGTTTGCAGGTGTGACAGAGAGGAGGCAGAGAAGTAGGAGGGGGGAGGCGTCAGGCTATCTGGGTGAGAGAGGAGGAGAAGAGGAGGACCGGAGAAGAGACAGAAGAGATGAGCAGGCAAGGGCACAGCAGCAAAACAGAAGGCTGGGGGTAGAGGCAAAGGAAGGAGCGAGTGGGAGAGGGAAAGAAAAGAGTGAGTGGGAGAGAGAGAGAGCGAGCGAGAGATAGATAGAGAGGGGGAGAAAGAAAGCGAGTAAGCAAGGGAGAGTGACAGGGACAGAGGCCAGCGGAGGAGGAGGAGGAGGAGGCGGGGAGGGGGGGGATTGGCAGGGCAGACGGAGCGAGCGAGGGCAGAGAGAGGGAGATTTTGAATCTAAGAGACAGACAAGAGATACCGAGCTGGTGAGGTGACACAGGCTCTGAGAGGGAGAGAAAGCGAGGCAGCGTGAGAAGAGGAACGGAGTGAGAGAGAGAGAGGAGAGACGGCGGTTTGAGTTGCTGCACGGAATACGATGATGGGACTGTACTATCCTTCCGTGTTGTCGGTGAGTGTTTATCCTGATATCTTTTCATATCCTCCTCCGTGTACACATCTGTCGTGTCCGCCTCGCCGCGGCTCAGGCTCCGCTGTACACAAAACGGCATCAGAGCGGGCAGCACTGTCATTGAGCATGAAATGTTAATTAACTACTAACAGATGAGGACTCTGCTTGACCCCTTTTAGAAGAGTGGTCCAGTCAGGGCATTTCTGACTCTCGTTTGGACTCGGCCGGGCCGGTTGCTATGAGGGGGACATAAACACAAACTAGCGTAGTAGGCGTAGATGACAGCCAGATAGAGGCTCGGAGATCCTATCGCTACAATTATGATTTTCTGCTACGGTGCAATGAGCGAGCGGTGATGTGTTGTTATGCCGTTGTTGTGGCATCTGTTCTCCTGCCCAGAGCTACAAGCGCACGCAATTTGAACATCAAGAGCTGCCACTGCCAGAAACTGTGCTGTGCCATGTATTATGTATGCTCAGAAGAATCTTATGTGAACATACAGTACATACGGCGCGTTACTCTCATGCAGCTGGATTTAGCAGCTCAGCGTGCCATTTATGCCGCGATAAAACTCGTTCTGGAGGCGAAAGAGTAAAAAAAAAAAACGGTGAAGGGATGGGGGGTGGGAGAGAGGTAAGTAAAGGGAAAAAAATGTAAAAAGTCTTTCTTCTTTATTGCCCCTGCAGCTGTCTCTGTGCATCGCTCAAGCCTGTGAGCGAAAGAGACAGGTGTCCACAGAGCAGTTGTCTCTGTCCTTTCCTTTTTTTTGTAGTCTCCCTTTCTCCCTTCTGCATCTTCTCTATTCAGCTGCCAACACCTCCTCACTGCAATTTCTGTGTCACACATTTCACAAACACACAGAAGCTCAAGCACACAGTGGGCTGCAAAGTTGGTGCATGAAGTGTCACGTTCATATCATTACATTTCATTTAGGGTGAGTCAAGCTTTGCTTGTGTGTGTGTGTGTGTGTTCTGTTTATGTGTGTGTGTCTTGCCTATGCTTGCGTGTGTGTTTCTCTTTCAGCTGTACCTTTTGGATTCCTGCTCTCTTTACTGTTTGACCTCTTTTCTCCCTCCTCTTGCTCTCCCTGGGGCCCTGGCAGCTGTTATCTCAATGTTTTCTTTTAAGAGCCCCTGGAAGAGGGGGATGGGTTGAGAAAGAGAGAAGGAGAGAAAGAGAGACGACGGAAATTGATTTCAAAGGTGACGGGACACCCTCAGTAAATTGCCAGGGAAAGCCCGTTTTTGATGAGAACGCCGAAATTGTGGGTCTGACCGGACTGGTTGAGCGAGATGGATGACCAGAGAGCCACAGCGAGATGTTCTGTGACAGGAGGATATTGTAGGTCAACTGTGGAGAGAGAGCTAGTTTGCTTAGTGACGCAATTTCAGGCTGTAAAGCTGACTTTGCAGTAACGTGCGTGCAAGTGCTCCGAGTTGCCTCATGACGGGGCTAATTTATTAGCCCTTTTACAGCAGTGCTTTATGCTAATGCTCTTGGCCCATGTTGGAGGGAGAGCTCCAGCAGGAGATCGGGTGCAGAGAGACTGAAATATTTTCTCAAGCCCCACCTAAGCATGTTCCCTAAGGCGAGGGAGAGACGCTCACCTGCTGCAGAACTATACACACACGCTGCCACTGCTCGCTTACTGTAAATGGGTCATGGGGTTTTAACCCAGCCTCCTCCACCTCCCCACCCCGACAAATCATATTATTGATCCTGTTGCAGGGTTAACAATGATGGTTTGTTAAATGATCCCAATGAGCCTTGTTGCCGTGGCAACTTGGATGAGTCATTCATTTTGTGCAGATTTGTTAGATGGTTCAAGGCGGGAGGAAAAACGTCGATGGGAGACACCTTTTGCACTTTGCCTCTAAAATTAAAAAAAAAAGAGAGAGAGAGAGCGAGAGATAGTTATGAAATTGCTCAAACCTCGGGCTGCTGAAACAGAGATGCCTCTTTAGTAGCTATTTGCATCTCTAATAGTTTTTAAAAGCACTCGCTGTGAGGCATCTGCATGGCTTACAAAAGAACCTGCCTTTTGAAATGGATAGGGGCTGCCCTCGCCGACTCTTTGGATGGCGCGGTTGACAGTGACAACACTGTCATACTGCTGGCTTGTGTACATTTTTAAACCGCACTGGACAACCGGCTGAGTGTTCGGGACTAACTCGTTTCATGCGGTCATACTTAATGCAATGGAGGAGGCATGTCCATGTTGGGTAAATATACGTCTTGTCTGAGTTTGTGTGTTCACCTGCACATGTGTTTGCATGCGATCAGCAGCTTTTAATGAGCGGTAATTCTGTACAAATAATGCCATTGTCTTTTTGTTTTGGGGTGTTTACCTTTCATAAAACGCTGCAGAGGAGCCAAGCAGACCATTGACACAGCCGGAGGGGAGATGACAGGGAAAGTATGCATGTGTGTGCACAGACCTGTGCGTACATGTGTGTTTCCCTGCACACATGCATGTGGCAGGGGAGTCGCCCAGAATGGCGTGCGAGGATAGGGGAACCAGATGTGAGACCCTACAAGGAAAAAGGATGGGGGTCGACTGGGAGGGGTTTGTTTGACAAGCAGATATGTTACCCTATAAGGAGATGGAGAAGAGTACGGGTGGGAGGTGCCTTGACGCCACTGATATCCTGTTGCTATGAGGCAAATGGGCCTGATTGACATGCGTGGGGGCGGGACATATGCAAGGGGTCCCGTCTGGATTTTATGAAGCGTAAAGAAGCGAAGCGCACAGCAGAGAAAGAGTGGGAGGAAAGGGAGAGCAGCAGCAAGAGGAGCGGAGAAGAGCAAGAAGGGGGAGGATTGGTGGGGGATGGGGGGGTGGAAGGAGGAGAAGGAGGAGGGGTAGATGCAGGATGGAATAATTTAACAGGAGGGTGTCTCCTGGCTCATCGGTATGCCGCAGACACGCCGTAAACGTTCCTCCAGTTGTTTGCAGCTTGGATAACAACGGTGGCGAGTCAAAAGCCAAGAACCCGAACTGAACTTAACTTCCCCAGTTAATATGATTATTGCGCCAAATATCTGAGCCGCTGCTAACTACATGAATCACAATTTCCGTTGTCAAGTTTGCTGAATTAGGCTGTAAGACTAATGGCTCGAGGCCCAAGAAAGAAAGATCCTGAAATGTCATTATTCATGTGAAATGACCCAGTGCTGCCCCAGTTAGCTCTTAGCCATCCTCTCCTCTTCTCCTTCTCCTCTTCTCTTTCTCCTCCTCTCCTCTCCTCCCTCCTCCTGTAGCGGAGTGAGACTGCTGCAGACGAGCACATTTTCTAACATGCCTCCTCAAACACACTTGCTGCTGCTAACTGACCCGAAAGTAAGCTACAGCTAGCTACTAGTCACTGGCTTTGCCTGGCCAACGCATTCACTTACACAACCGCGTAACGCCAGGGGAGTGTATTCACAAGTGCGCACGCACACACACACACACGACATGTACACAAACCAGACAAAACATACACAAACCTGAGTGCTGACACGAGTGCACAGCATGCAGTTTGCGTGTCTACAGGGCAGCACTTCTCCTCAAATCGACCAAGAATGGCCTCCCTCTTGCTTTGTGGTCCTGCTTTCAGCCTCGCTCTGTGCATTAATTCAGTACATGCTTTTATCCTGATGTAAATCACAAAAGCTGCTCGCAGTCCGCAAACGGCACTCAACTTGACTGGTTCAAGCTGCACGAAGGCACACGCTATTTTTTGCAGATGCCGTGCTGTCGGCACAGCATATCAGGTAAAGAAAAGGCTGCTGGGATGCGGCTCAAACGGATCTTCTCTGAAAAGGCCATTCGTCGAAAACACAAACGTAAGGTTGTTTTTGGCTCGTATTCCTGTTTCTATTTCGGTCTGGCGAAAGGAGCAGCAACAGCCGGGGTTGTCCGTTCTCCTTCTTGTCTGTTTCTGCGCGCGAGCAACAACAGTCAGGAGGATGTTATGACTGACAGGGACGTGAATCTGATCACTGGTATATAGACTAAAACAATAATATGTAGCGCTGCTGCCAAGATCTCAAAACCTTGAAGTCCCAAGTGTCCAAATCACTATCCTTCTGTCTTCACAAGGTGTCAAGTCCAAGATTGAGTCATCTGTAGTTGAGTGAGATGTTATGAGTCATTGAGTAGGAGGGTAGTTTCACCAACAAATTTGACAAATAAATTGCCCTTCCTTTGTTTATGTGCACCTGCCTTTATGAAAGGGAATTCCTTTGAGTAAAGTTTCCCAGGGTTTTCCTTTCTTTTTTTTAATTTTTGCTTGTTGTTCCATTGCCAGGTTTATTGTCCCATGGAAGGCAATTAATTTCGAGGCATCATAGCTTCAGATATTAAACAAGAGTTTATAGCCATGCCCTACAGCTCTGTGAGGCTGTTGTCAGGCACCGGGGTGCTTTCCGCCTAAACGCTAATATCCACACGCTAACGTACTCATGGTGAGTTTGTTGTAAGATGCGTCGCAGGTGATGTTCACACAAGTTCAGTGTCTTAATATGGTGTTTGAGCACATAGACTAATAGGCTGATAGGAACGTCGGTAGTTAAAGGTCCCATATCATGTTGTTTGGGGTTTATTTGACTACAAAGAAGGTCTAAGTGTCTTATAAATTCTGTTCCATGCCTCAAACACTGTCGACAGAAAAGGACACAATCTGGATTGAGAAACTTTGCCTTAAATGGTCTCATTTGTATCGCCTTGAATTCACCATGTCGTACATTAATACTAACTGCCCTGGCCCACCTGATTTCCATCCCACTCGCTCTTTTCAGTACTAAAAAAATGCAAAAATTGTGTCTTTCTGTTGGAGAGATTATGTTAACAAACTAGAAGAGATTTGTTGAAGCAGTGCTGCAAAATAGGATGCACGAGGATATTAATGTAAGAGATCAGATCAGATGTGACAATCTGTTCGGCTCATTTCACCACTGTCTGCTTCGTCAACCAGGATCAATTCAACGCAGCTTTTTTCAAGAGGCTGGTGACCCAAAGCGGCCTGTGTTTCCAGAACAATGTTATAAAATCGTCTCTACGCTGGAGACAGCACCTGCATTCTTATTTTGTCGCTAAAAAAGGGCGTAAATATATTTGGCCTCTAGGAGGTTTGTTCCCAGCGCTAACATTACACTTTCTGACACACAGGCTTTTTCAGATGTTAGCCAAGCCTAAGCTAGCTAGATTAGCTTCACTCGTCAAGCTTGTCAGTGGCTTTTTTTGCCTGACGTGAGCTTCATTCACAGCACTGAACACACAGGTGATGTTTGCTGTTAGCTCTTTTAATGATGTTAGCACTGTTAGCTCTCATGACTGCTATGTTAGCGCTGTTGTTAGCATCGCTATCCATCTGAATAATGAGGGGTGTTCTCCCTGGGTGAGGTGAACCTCTGAACCTCTTCTTGACTCCCCACATCAGTAACAGACCCCCCAGAGGCCTTTATTTATTTAGACCCCATTCTGCATTGCACTTTCTTTGTACTTAAAACTGTGTATATATATCATTCCAGGCGTTTCAGAACTTCAAATACAACAAAGAAAAGCATATGATATGGGACCTTTAAACAAACACACTGGACAAAACATAAACCTTTAACATGATGACGTGAAGTTATTACAATAAATGCTGAGCGAAGCATGAATATATCAAATTTAATCCAATTCATCCATTACAGATCATTTTGCCTGAAAGTTAAGATTGATTTCCATGAGATTGTGTTTTGCGACCGCCAGAAATATCTCCCACGGTGCTGCCAGTATGTTGTCCACTTTTTACCTTTCCCACTTCACCGTTTGACGCAAGCTGGCTGATCAACTTTCCCTTTCTTCTAAGACACAGGTGCAGGTCTCTATTTCTGTTTGTCATCCAGGTTAGCAGCTACCGGGAGACCCAAAATGACTCGCTTCATCCACTATCATTTTCACAGTTACCGGTGAGGTCATCCAGTGGATCGTTTAGCATATTATGTATTTTTTTTTCTTCTCCCGCAGCGGGAAAAAAAACTATCTGAATTGAGAAAGTATAATGAATTCAGGATGTGTCATCGGGGAATTGCAGCTTGTGTTCACATTATTACCATCAGTGATGTAACTGAGAGGATCAGTTTATTTTACACCAGGGAACAGTTTTCTTTCTTTTCTTTTTTTTTGTCTTGGTCTAAGCGTCATTTTTATAGGGTACAGTTACAACTACTACTACAGCAAACTACTGAGAGAAAGGAAGGCCAAGAAAGCAAATCTATTCTGTCTGTTACCAAATAAAAAGTGTTGATAATGAAATCTCTTTCAAACATACATATTTTTGTATTATGTAATCAAAACCCCCAGAAGTCATATTAGAAGCATCAGCACCGCTGTTAATATTCATTTATCCGAAAATATTTTCCCCAGAACTGCGTTTCTGTTAAAATGAAGACAGGCTGGGATGTGAGGGGTGTTATCACTTTAGTAAAATCTTAATTTGGATACTTGTGGATGAGATTGGAAGGGGTTCATACAGCTGCAGGGTTTAAATGGGCGGACACAGCTGCCTTCTGAAAACGTGAATGAAGTTAAACTTGGACACTGTGGTCAGTAATCTGGTGACTGTATTGCTTGAGTGCCAGACACCAGAGAAGAGGACACTGAAGATGGAGACTGTTACTATTCTGGCAGCGGCGGGGACTCTTCACCTGGCCGGAGAGCAGCTGCAGCAGCTCAGGAATTTTGGTTAAAAAGAGAATATGTGCAGAGCAGTTTGGTAGCACAGTGGCAGGTATGAGAGGAATAGCGGTTTCTGACAGCGCAGGGAATTCTCTTTTATTTTAATCTACAAATAAAAGATGCTTGAGGATATGAAAGGACGTTTTATGGCTCGGATTACGAGTTTTATGAAAGCATTCCATTCAAGTTTCTAATAAAATCAGTAAATACCCATGACACTTTTATTTGTGTTGTGATCTTCATGTCTTCAGTCCTTTTAATTATGTGGATTTATCAATCGAACTGGTCGGGGCTCGGTAGGGTTGGCATTTTGTTAAGTAGAATATTTTAGCATCTATGAAAGATAAATGTACCACGCAAACAATTACATTATTTAAGGTTTTCTTGGGATTAAAGTTACATTATAAATTGATTAAAGACTGATTAAAGGAAAAAAAGGAGGTTATATTTTACATTTGATTCAAAATAGATGTGCTTATTGCTTATTGCATGTGCTTGTCCCCATTACAATGTTAAATATGCAAATTGAGTATAATTTGCATACATTATATATATATATATATGTGTGTGTGTATATATATATATACATATATATATATACATATATATATGTGTGTGTGTGTATATATATATATATATATACATATATATATATACATATATATGTATATATGTGTGTATATATATATATGTGTGTGTGTGTGCATATATGTATACATTATACAACAGTTGTCTTTAATTGAAATTCTAAATTTCCCTCAGTAATTACACTCCAGCTCTGCTGTAGCTGCTTTCATGTCATGATATTGATGTTGATGTGGACCGTGCGTGTCCCAGGTTTGTCAGAGTAGAGGGGCCCAGCTACCGTGTCACAGGTGTGACGCTGAGAAAGGTCAAAAGCTGGGAGACAGATGGCAGACACATACACACACATACATACACACACGCCCTCCCACACACTTTTAACACTCCCAAAGGGACAGAGATCTATTGTGAAACTCAGATGGGCATCACTGCAGCCTGTCACTCTCTCTTACACACACACACACACACACACACACACACACACACACACACACACACACACACACACACACACACACAGACACACAGTCAATGCAGCCAAGCAGATGTCTATTATGCGTGAAGTCTTTTTAGAGATCATATAATTTTGGTGATGGAAAAAGGAAACTGAATATTGCTTTTACTATTTATTATTATTATTATTGCTTCCTCCTATTGCAACCTTTCTACGACTATGTCTAAGATTAAGAAAAGGAATAAGAAGAGTCTGCTACTAGGGGGTTTTTCCTTAGAAAATGAGGAGATAATCTTTTTTTTTTACTTGATACTTTGATATTAAACTTTGTTCATAATAGTTAGTCTTTTATCTTTTTTTAGCACCTTTTTATCGATTCTTCCCAAGTATTTTTTTCCTCAATGATTATCTTAATGTCACTTAATGCCCGTCGCTGTCTCGTTGGAAGATGGAAATAAACCCAAGACTTCATTCGGCCCTTGACTTTTATCCCTTTTTTATTAATATGTTATAATGTTGTCGAAAAAACTAAAACCACAAGAAGAGCTGTTTTCAGTATATTGCCACACACCATTGACTGGTTATCCAGTGCAGTTATTAGAGTTATAAAAAGATCTAAAAGGCTGTGATGGCGTGTAGATCAGACCCCGACCATGCCTCTTGTATCAGTCATCACCTTCTATCGTCCATCCCCCCCTTTTCTCTCCTGTCCTTGCTCTCCCTCTGTGCTCCTTTACCATTTAGGGTATCCATGACCCACTGCCAACAGCAAGGAATGTGTGTGTGTGTGTGTGTTGTGTTATTGGCGGCGTCGTATTTGTGTGTTGGTGGCTGCCTGTATTGTTCTCCCACGCACTCAAGTGTCAGGAACGCACACATGTGTTTTCTGGGGTAATAATGTGCACGATATACTCAGGCAGGTTTCCTTACTTGCAGTTGGTCTTTGTGAGAGCATTAAGATACGTGGCCGTTTGCGTGTCAAAGGTGGTGCGCACGGAGGCGTTTGTGAGTGTGTTTGTAGGCGATACACTCGCCATTGTACGACACTCTGAGCATGAAAGCATCTGACCCTTAATAATAGATGTGACTGCAGTGAATATTTAATAGGTGGGGGGTGTGGAAATATGCACACATTTACACGCGCGCACACACACACAGGGAAATGGAAATATAATATCCATGCCTGTATGACTTTTACACTGAAGCTCTTGGGAAAGTGGTCTCTGTGTGGTCAGGTGATGCGCTCGGTAAAAGATACCGTGGAATTTTGCCAGCTGGCTACTTAGCTTTCACTCCCTCCCCTGTGTCTTTCGTCCAGCAGGGCTCTCAGGATAGTGCTGGTGGCCAGGAGGGGCTCGTGCCTCCGCCTTTCTCCGCGTTCCCTCCACCCCCGCCGCCACCCCCCCAGAACGGCCTGACCCTGGACTACGGGGGCAGCCTGTATGCAGCGGGGGCCGTCCAGGGCCCCGTGGAAGCCGGCGTAGCCGCGAACAGCGCCACCAACGCCGCCAACATACTCAGCACACAAGTGAGTGCCAGCGCCTTCCTCTGCAAGACCCACGTTACGTCACGATCATAAAACTTAAAAAAAAAAAAAAATGCTGCACTGATCTTATCCTGCTTTCGATATTCAGACTCAGTGTAGTGGCCCATATCATGTACTGATCAGATACCAGTGAACTCTCCCCCAAATTAAAAATCTATAAACCTGTCTTTGTACAAGTAATTATTCTATATGTAAGGTATTGATGGAGTAACCACTGCAATTGATGACAAGAAATAAAATCTAATATCATCTGTCACAATGCCATTATATGGTATATCATTATATATATATATATATTCTGAAAAAAACATTTAGGAATGTTGTGTGTCAGTCTCCTGACAATTGAAAACTAAAATCTAGATTATTTATTCATTTAGATTGTGAAATGTCAAAAAAAAAATGTGGAAATGCCTATTCAGTTATTTTCAGGGCATTTTAGGGTCAAATTCCACAGATGTTGGTTTGGTGTCTATGCTGATATCAGCCTCATTAAGTGGATCATGATTAAATATTTTTGTGATCCTTACTACAGATTGCTTATTTTGTTTGGACCTGAACAACCTGAAATGTCATAAATAGAGAAAAGCAGCCAATACTCATGTTTGTAAATCTAGTACCTCTTGACTGTTTTGCATATTTGCTTGATAAATAAATTAAACTTAAATTAATAATTTTTGATGATTAATCATTCACTATTGTTTCATCAATACAGTTCTCCGGTTTCATCATCTGCTTTTGCCTGACTGACAAAATATCCTGTCAACTGTGCCACGAAGCACATCGCACTCACTTATTTACAACGTTCCCCACAATGGCCTAAATACAGCTCCACATAACTAGCAAAATGTCAAACATTTACAAGTTCCAGCTTTTTAAAGGGTTTCCTGTTTTTCCTGTCTTTATTTGAAGATAATATAGTAATTGATTTCTTCTGAATTTGGACACAATACTTGCAGCCCTTAAGTTACCAGGCTTTAAATAATAAAAACCTATGACATGTGGAAAACATTTCTCTCATCTAATCTCTCATCTAATGTGCCTCTTTTGATTTCCCCTTCGTGTGTCTCTGCCCCAGCAGTCAGACGGGTCCTCTCAGATTGACGGTCAGTCAGGGGTCGGCTCAGGGGGAGGAGGCGGTGGAGGGAGCATCGGGGATGATTCAGATGCCAAGGGGACCCCCAAACGCCTCCACGTGTCCAACATCCCCTTCCGCTTCCGAGACCCTGACCTACGGCAAATGTTTGGGGTATGTAGGTCAGAATATTCTGCTTTTTTCCCCCCACAATGCATCACAGCATACCAATAACCCGGAAAAGTAAGAACAACGACACAAAGAACATCTCATCTCCTGACATCAGCACCTGGCTCACATATCCCTTCGCTGCAATTTTCAGCGACAAATAATTTCTTATTATAAAAATAAGGTTGTGCCTTGTCATCTAAAAGAATTCAGTTTCTATTTCTACTCGGCTGAAGAAGAACTTCATTATTACTTGGAATGTCAATTGGCACTCAGGTGTAAAAACCTGGCAGCAAGCACAGCCGTTTCATAAGAGGAATGCCTCTTAAAACGTGGTGCAGAGGCAACGAAGATCTGCAGGAAAGAACAGACTAGCAGAGCTGGCTCAGTGCCAGCTCGTCATGTTTGAACAGTGCTGACACCCTGTGGCGAGAGTCAGCGTTTTACTTAAATGCTTCTTCTCCCATCTTCATTTTCCTCCCTCTTCCTTTTTTTTCCCCCAGCAATACGGAAAAATCCTTGACGTCGAGATCATTTTCAATGAAAGGGGATCCAAGGTAGGACAGTCGGAAAAAACATTAAAAAAAATCTCAAAATTCTTCAACATAATGAGTCCAGCAAATGTTCAACATTCTCTCACTCTTCCCCCCCCCTCTCTCCTTTTTTCCCCATCCCCACCTTCTCCCCTCTGCTTGCAGGGCTTCGGTTTTGTAACGTTCGAGACGAGCGCTGACGCGGAGAGGGCCAGGGAGAAGCTTCATGGCACGCTGGTGGAAGGACGTAAAATCGAGGTAGCTCCCCACCCTCGCCCCCTTCTTCTTTTTATTTTTTTCTCCAAACAAGTGACCATCTTCTTCTCCGTTTTCCCTCCCATGTCCGACAATGAGAATGAGTTTGTTCTGGTCGTTTCTGCCCCAGAGAAGGTTTCCAGATGGCTGTATATGTGTTTGACTCTAACCCCTCTGGCTTCACTATAGCATGGTGCAATGGCGCCGCACACACAGGGCGTTCCACTCTGACGGCACCTCCTGTCGATGTTTATGCTGGTGTTGTTTCTTGTTGTTGGATGTTGTGGGGCTGTCCATTTTGCACCTTGATCTGAAAACAAAACAAAAAAAAGCTGTGTGGTTTGCAAAGCATGCTGGGTGGCGTTGCTACACAAACAGGCATGGCCGGCGAGGCATCACTACGACACGGTCGCTGGCGATTATCTGCTTCTGTCACAGCATGTAGGATCTTTTTTGTTCGTTTTTTCCTGCACCTTTTTCCATCACCATCATCCCTCCTTCCATGATCATGACGAGTGGCTGTTTTTGTTTTTGGTTTATTGTTGAGTTTGAAGACCAGAAGGGCAGTTAACACCCTATGTGATTTTTCTGAAGAAAACAAAAAGTGCTTGCTGGTGTCTGTGAGAGGCTACTGTATGTTGCATGGATGGATCATAAGGTCAGATGTTGTCTGCTCACTCTTTCATGTAGTATTACACGGGTGCCTCTCGGACGATTTTTACGCTTCACATGTTAAGAAACCGATGCATGATGGGGCATTTTTTTTTCAAGAGGCAGTATTTTGGGGGAATGAGACTGCCGTGAGAGGTGTGGTGTCATTTCTGATGCTTCAAAAACAAAAAGGCTGACTGTTTAATTTCAGATGTGCAAGATGGATGGAGAAAAAAATTACTAACTAATAATAAAAAAAAACATCTTTTACACACACGTACACTTGCATCCACCACTCCTGAAAAAGAACACCAGATCTCATGGAAGTGCATTTTGTCATGACATCTCTCTCTTAATTTTTTTTTTCTTTTTTTTTTCCGGATGCATGAGCCCGGATTTCAGTTGCAAATGGCCTTGGGAGATCAAATACCACCACGCTTTCGCCATTTGCTCTGCCTCCTGATTTTTGAATCACGCTTTATTTTTATTTTCACTTGCTACTAAAGCTTCTCTGCATGGTCTCGAATGTCCTGCACTCTTTTTCTGTCTCTGTGTGGGTGTGCAGAATTAAAGAAATATATGTATATTATATGTAGGACGGAGAGTGAATGAAGAAGTGAAGAGAATGCAATAGATAGCTGTCGTTCCCTCTCCTTTCCCTTTATTTTTATTATTTTTTTTTGTTCTCCTCCATCTCTCTCCATTCTTTTTCACCAGGCCAGTCTGCCCATTTGTCTGTCTGTGTCTCCCAGTGTGTGTGTCCCCATATGCGCCTGCATTTTGTGATTCTCCTCTGCTGTCCATCCCTCCCCCATATCTCTGTACATTTCCCTGTCCTGTGATGTAGTCAGGTAGCATAAACATTGGAGAATGGGATTAAGTTTGATTTTGAGTGATTATTTGTCACTTATTTGAGTAAAATCTGGGCAATATCAGGTAGATTCCCTCTCAAGTTAGATTTTTAAATTTGACATTTTTTTGTTTCCGTTTTTTTTTTTTCCTCTCTTTTTATCAACTTGTATGTGTTTGTAGCGGGTTTAAAGCAGCAGAGGCGAGGTTGTTGTCTAATGGCTGATACCTGTAGGTGACTGTTTACACGTGACCTGTTACATCACTTCCTCTCTGCCATAGGGTGGGGGTTGCTTTTCATTACCTCGTTTTTTTCTGTTTTGTTCTTTTTTTGGTTCACCATTTCTTTCTTACATATATTTTCTCTATTTCCCTGATGATTTTTGTATGTTGTTGTTGTCAGTCTCCACGGTAACTGCTCGCGTGTCCTCACGCCGTTTCCCTGGCAATGGTAAGTTGTGTACACATGGCATCATCTTTGAATGACCCCTCCCCCCACCCCATCCGTCCAAATGAAATAAAATGCACTCAACACCCAATTGAAGGACTCCTTCACTGAAGGGAGCTTAATTGATTGATTTTTTTATTGATTTGATTGATTGACAGAACCTGATTGGCTAATCCTGTGATTGATTGGGGAGGTGGTGAATGAAACGATTACGAGATTAGCCATTGACCGCATGGCATTATAAAGGCCACTTGTATAACTGAATGTACTGCATCTATCTGCAAGTGCAACAACTATGACTACCACTTCTTATGCATTCATTCCAATCACCTCTCTAACTGCATTCAGCATTTAATTCCAGAGCTGTATCCTGCATGGTTTACTCTCTTTCTCGTCATCTGTATGACGTCATATAGTACTATGTCATCTCTCTGTGTCGTGTGTCAGCCAATAGCTGCATTTTTGCACCTTAGTGGGACAGCATGCTGAAGCATGAGTGCTATGTTAGCTTTACTGGAGAGAGGATAATAGATCTGTATATCATGGTGTACTGTAGCCCTTGATCATCACTTTCTGTACCACTTTGTAGACTGCAGACAGTTATAGAGGTACGGCTGTTAAGATATAACATTCAAACAAAAGATACATATATATATGCATATGTATGTATGTATGTATGTATATATACATATGTGCGTGCCCTAAAGAGGATGCAAGTATATTCTGCATAAAGCTAATTTGCTCTTTCATAGCTTA
Source organism: Lepturacanthus savala (assembly GCA_030544235.1). Classification (NCBI taxonomy): domain Eukaryota; kingdom Metazoa; phylum Chordata; class Actinopteri; order Scombriformes; family Trichiuridae; genus Lepturacanthus; species Lepturacanthus savala. The sequence continues at coordinate 23,167,837 of CM060466.1, forward strand.
CAACAAAAAAAATTAAAATTTACAGGCCTGAGAAAAACAATCTTTTATGCCACTGATTAGATAACAGCAGCTTTACTTTTAGTTTGATTCCTTTTAAAAGAGGTGTCCTTGTTTTCCTTTTTGATCAGTTTGGTCCTGGATGGTGTGTGTTGGTGGTTGTGTGCTTCGAGGTCTTTTCTGGTGTGCGACACTGATCTGGAATGCCAGACAGTGTTTCACAACCATGACGGTTTGATTTTTTTTTTTCTTTTTTGAGGAATGATATTTGCATCCCCCATCCTCTCTGTCTTTATCTAGACTTTTTCTCTCTCTCTCTCTCTCTGTATTTGTTCTTCCTCCATTTTATAATTTTTTCCATTGTTGCTCATGTACAGTTAGATCCAATGTAGGCAAACGGTCAGATGTATTTTGTATGTGTGTAGCGCATCTTGTTGTTCATGTTTGTTCATTAGAAGATTTGCACATTTGGATGGATTGTTCACTCTCTCTGTCTCTCTTCTCCACATCGTGTATGTGTTTTCTGTGTCTTTTCATGTGAACTGGCTCCTCCTCCTGCATCCCTCTATATTTCTGTCTTTCCTCTTTCGTTCTCTCTCCCTCCCCTTCCTCCTTCTTCTGTATGATGTGTATTTGATTGGGAGGGCTGCCAACCTATTTTAATTGGTCTCTTGCTGCATCTGATGCTTGCTGATTGGCTAGTTTTGCTCATCTCTGGTGATGTGATGCGCTCTTGATTGGCTGCGTGTAATTTGTGTATGAACTCTTCGATTGATGTTTTTTTGCATTGTGTTCAACTGATGAAACTGCCGCTTAATTCACCTTCTTTTTCCCTCCTTTTTTTGAAGGTAGCGATATAATGGTCTTGGATTTCTTTTTGAATGCCTTATTCTGAAATATTTTGTTGTTTTCTTTGTTCTGTGTGCCAATGGTTGCATTGTTTGTGTGCAAAACTGCCTGACTACTCACCAGGATCCTTGTTTTCAATGTCTTTCTCCTTCAAAAGAAGCGCATGCATCAAATACCATCGCTGCTCATCAACAGAATTAACCTCTGTCATAAGTTTTAGGAAAAAACAGTGCTGTTAAAGTGTAATGACACCTCACACTTGAATTACAAGTTTAATCTGAAAACTCAGATCATATTTCCCTTGTTTCAGGAAATATATTAAACATACCAAAGCATACAATATAAACTTGAATGTGATTGAATTCTGCATCATTTTGCTATGTTGTCCATATTTGAACTGGGTTGAATTAGCCTCTGACCACTTTCTCTGGTGTCCAGGTCAATAACGCCACAGCCAGAGTGATGACGAACAAGAAGATGACCACCCCATACTCTAACGGAGAGGGCCTTGCAGCACTACCATATGGTGATTCATTTTATACCTAACCCCAGCAGATTCTACCTTTTGATCCCATATATTTCTGCTTCTTACTGACACTATGAGCTTTATACAACAAACAAAAACCAATGAAGCAAATGGTAGACATTAAATCAGATGAATGAGATGAATAATGTACAAATGTTATATATATAACTTCATATGTTTAAAACTAAAACTTCCATGATTAACTTGATTAATTACAGCAGTTCCCCAAGATATGAACATCTGTCTTACAAACATTTGTAGATATGAACAACCGTTTGTAGTTTGTATTTTGAACTATGTGCCACATTAGTTCCCCTTTCTGCCACAACCCACACCGAGAAGCACCGCTCCATAAAACTGGGTGGGATGTCTCCCTCATCTCACCCAGTTTTATCTTGCACATGTCTCTGTGAGCATCTCAGCATGTCGGGCTTCATATACCCTTATTTGACCTCAAATGGCAATTTAATTTTAATATATAACGACTTACAAACCGCTTCTCAGAACCTATTATGTTCATAAGTTGGGCCCTGTACGTATATGCCAAAGTACATGTCAGATAATTAAATTGTATTGTGTATATATATATATATATATATATATATATATATATATATATATATATAGTATATAGTATATATATATATATATATATATATATATAGTATATATATATATATATATATATAGTATATATATAGTATATACTTTTTAATGACTCACTTGAAATCTTTACTTAGAACAGTAATTTCCATGTTAACAGGACAAGAGTATATAATCATACTATAATTTCGTTGAAAGTCAATCAAAAGTAATATTGAATTATTGTCACATTGATATGCATTAATTATCTTTAATTTTTTATCTTTAATAATATCTTTAATTTTTTTTGTCTCTAGCTGGATGGAAGTTGAGTCCAATGGTTGGAGCGATGTACAGTCCTGAACTCTATACAGGTAAGACAACAGGTGTTATTTTTCTGCTTCTTAGACCCTGCTGAAGACCGAGGGAGCAAAACAATTCTTTTAAGGAGCTGTTGCTGCATTTTCATTCTCTTTTTTTGTCTCAGTTCCAGGGTTTCCGTACCCGGGAGCAGCAGCGGCAGCAGCAGCTGCCTCCACTGCTGCCACCTTTCGGGGTGCTCACCTCCGGGGTCGAGCCCGGCCCGTCTACAGCGCCGTCAGGGCAGCTGTGCCACAACCTGCCATCCCTACCTACCCTGGGTAAACACACACACACACACTCACACACACTCACATATGCAAAATCAGATCACTACACCAGAAAGCTGCTACTGATAATTCTAAAGTAGACACGCAAACACATAATATTTTGAACATTTCTTAAATGCACGTCACAATATAGTCCTTCAGAGTTGTGCATGCTGTGTGTTTGATTAGATTTTTATTGAATTAATGAGATTGATAGTTTGCTGAGCTGAAATACCATTTCCTTGTACCTCAAAACTGGTAACGGTATGATCTTTTACTGCATTAGTCAAATTGAGCAGTATTTACTTTGAATGGATGTTAGTTTCACCAGCTGAAGTAATCATAGTATCACTCTAGAAATCATTGCATTTGTATACAAAGAGGTGGTATTTTTTTTTCTTGCATGTTGCACGGTGTGTAATAATCTCACCCTTCTTTCTCTTCTCTCTTTCACAATCTGTTTGGCACTGTTTTCTCACCTCTCTCTCTCTCCCTCAATCGTCACTCTTTGTTGTTTTCTGCAATGCCCACATGGTGGCGCATCATACCATTTTTTTTTTTTGTTTTGTTTCGTTTGTTTCTACATTCCACCACCGCTCCACTGTGCTCCCTCTTCTTTTTCGCCTTTCCTCCCTTTCTCGTCTCTCTCTCTCAGTGTGATGGCCTATCAGGATGGTTTTTACAGTGCCGCTGATCTCTATGTAAGTATACCCCTCTCTCCTCTACTGCCACACTCCTCCCTATGTTTTCCCCTCCTGCCTGTGGGTTTTCGAATGTGAAAGAGTGCGGACCAAACCCTTAGAGACGTGTACTTATGGGTGCTTTGATTAATCACAGATAGACACTTTATACCCTAATGACCACATTGAATTGTGCTATTTTAAACTTCCTTTTTAAACTCCTCACTTCTCCACATTGCATATAATATAAAATCTCAAAGAACATGTCTCCATCTGATGCAGACAAGTACAGCACTCACACTTTCAATCAAAGCGTCCATTCATGAGTAGACTCCTCTAGGGTTTGTCTCTGTGCATTTGTGAGTTTGTACCAATGTGATTATGAGTGTGTATCTGTGTGTGTGTGCGTGTGTGTAATGGTGTGTGTGTGCGTGTGTGACCAGGTTGACAATAGCTGTTTCTGTTCTCTCTGTAGACTAGTGTTTCAGGACATTAGTGGCAGATTGCCCCAGGTAGGGTTTACACACTCTGTGTGAGAGCCAGTGTGCATCCTCCTCGTCTCCAATGACTGCGTGCTGCTAGACATTATTGACCATCTGAGATTGAAATGCCTTCTCTGTCTTCTTCTACTAACTCACTGGATTCTGACATGGGTGGAGTTGCGGAAGGGGGAGAAAATAATTACGTTGAAATCTGCCATAAATCATATACAACAGAATGAGTCACACTCATAAAGCTTTGGCTGGAGAGTTTAGGCTGGAGATGTTTAATGCAAATTTGGTACCGGAAAGGTAGTAAGCAGTTAAACACGAGTCCCAGGGCACAGATTTGTTTGTTGATACAAGCAGCCAAATGTATATATCCGTTAAACTATGTTTACTTCCATAAGTGTCCTTTAGGGACCAGATTTTCACCACATCACACAACACATTTTTAACATGTATCCATTTTTCTATCATGTTATTGAGCCATGATGAATTAAAACAAATAAAGCTAACTATAATAGTAAAAACAATAATGTATAAAGATCTTTTACAGGTACAGTGTGCACGTTTTAGCAGCATCTAATCAGTATTACCATTGCACTCAAAGGAGCAGTTTTAAGCCTAATGCAGCTTGAAGTCTCACAATTTGCTGTACAAAGCCATGTTGATTTCAGAGTTTAGGAGGTGCACCTGAACGCACCATGCAGGTTTTCATAGTTCACTGTTGCCGTTTTTCATATTGATGTCACGCAATCAATCTCCAGGTGTGATTTTAATTGGAGCTGGTGTGTAGATGGGGTGCAGGTAAAAGTTCGAAGGAGTGTGTGCAGCAAGGGGAGAATGAGGGGCGTAACATGTTTGTAAGGATACCAGACAGAGAGAGAGAGAGCAGCTCTGAAACCAAAAAATCTAATTGTTTATCATATAAATTAACATATAGGAAACACTGCGAACTTTACTCTATGTTGGATGTCAAATTGTATTCCTGTGAAATTGCCTCAGCTAATTCACTCTCCCATCTCTCACTCAATTACCCAATTCTTTGCAAACTCTTTTTCATGAGTTTTATGGCTACAGTAGTTGATTCATTGATCAGTTGCAATCTGCAACCTCACCACTCGATGATGCCAAAAACTACACACTGTACCTTTAAATTAATATAGTGCACCCTTACATTTTAAGATTAGAAAATGTTACAACTTTTCTCATTAACTGGGATGATTGGGGTTAAAAGTGGGTGATAATTTTCATATTTCAAACATTTCACCTTCAAACATTATTATAAGGGCTATAACTAAGTTATTTTCTTTATAGATTAATTCGTTGATCATTTTTTGGTTAATTTATCACTCGGTTGAGCCATAAAATGTCAGAAACTTGTGAAAAAAATGTTTCCCAATGCCCAAGACGTAGCTTCAAATGTCTTGTTTTGTCCCGTTCAACAGTCCACAACCCAAAGATATTCAGTTTTAGCCTGTAAAATCACACTAAAACCTGAAATTTGAGATGGTAGATAGATATATACATATATGAGTGATGGAGGTTAAGAGGTTAAATTCATCCAAACAGCAGTTAATTCAGACCCCTTCCAGGAATCTCCCTATCTGTTTCACCTGTGGCATGCTAACTGAATCAATGTCGGCATGCAGACATACTTACAAGGCTGACTCCTCCCCCGGACCCTCCTATTTCCTCCTACCTCTTCCTTCCCTTTCTTTCTTTCACTTCTCTTCACTCTGTTCATCTTATCCTTTATTTTCAGATCCATTAGTCAAAATCTTGTCTGTAGCTTTTTCACTTGGCTTCTATGCTTTTTATTCTTCTTCTTTCTGTTTCTTCCTATTCCTTACCTGCTTTCTATATCAGACAATATTGGCTTCTCTCTACGGTGGCCGACAGAGACAAACGCCCTGCAAATAGCAAAACGCTGGAAACAGAGAAATGATGCAAAACCGAAAGCACACAAACAAATACAACAAAAAACTGCAGGAGAAAAAATATGCAATCACATAAAAGAAGCAGAAAAAGTATCACCACACACAAACCACCAAAAAAACTGCAAGAAAGAAAAGCTGCAAAGTCACGGTCAGGTGCCGTTGCCAAGGGAACATGACGCTCTGCTCGTGATGCTCCCTGCGCCGTTCAGATCCAAGTGAAAACGAAGAAAGTGACGTTTCATTTTCAAGCTCCATGGTCGCATTAACACGTCATTGTTTTCACTCGGGTTTGATTGACACACGGGCACACCGTGAGCAGAGTCTCATGTTTCCTTGGCAACGGAAATGCACTGCGACTTGTTTTGTGGGTTTCTAAGTCTTTGCTTCTGCTTCGTTTCTGTGATTGCAGCATTTTTCTCCTGCAGTGTTTTTCTTTTTTTTTGTTGTCGCATTTGTTTTATGTATGTGTTTTAGGTTTTGCATCATTTCTGGGTTTGCAGCGCCTTTGCCCCTCTCAGCCGGCGTACCTCTCTCTTCATCCCTCTCCAACCCTTCCTCTTCCTCATTCCCTTTCTCTTCTCCTCACCGCCCCGGTCCAGCCTTCCTCCCATAGCAGCAACTGTGTGGTCCTGAATGCGGGGACTTGGTCGTGACTGATCCTTTTTAGGGTAGAATGCAGCGGTGTGCGTTTGTTTGTTTTTTTCATAGGGATGTTTGGCCTAATACACTCTATGTTCAGAGTTTGGGAAAGCATGCTGTGTCCGTCAGTGATTGGTCGCTGGCCACGTGAGCGTGTGTGTGTGTGCCCTTTTTTAATCCGACTGGCTGACTGTCTTCTTACACCTGTAGTTTTTTTGTGTCTGTCCATCAGCTGTTCATCCAACATAAATAATGACGCAATCATCTTGCCACCCCTTCCCCTTTCTTTAACTGTGTGTTTTTGATAGGGGAACCGGGGTGGGGCACAGTTATGGGTATGAACTCTCTCTCCCTCCATGTCCAACTCACAGTGGGACAGATGTTGCGCTTAGGAAACAATACAAACCATAAAAAACACACGATGCACAATTAAAGAATTTTTTTTCCCCCGAGTTGCTCATGGAGGGAGACAACACAGAGCCTGAGCTACATCCTTGTGAATGCTATACTGCACCAGATTAGCCAGTTTTGCTGACTGTCTGCTTGTTAATCTTTCGCTCTCTTCTCAGCAGTTTTTCTCACAATGTAACCCCTTTTAGATTCACTACTAGTCTGATAGCATGCAGAGGAAATAAAGCAAACGTTTAACAAGAATTTACTCTTCCTTCTGTCTACCCCACCTCTCCTTCCATCATATCTCTGTCTTTCTCCTCTATCTCACATGCTGCCCTCTTCCTTCTCGCTGCCCTCTGTCTGTCTCCCTGCCATCGCCTCCTCACAGGGCGGCTATGCAGCGTATCGTTACGCCCAGCCGGCTGCGGTAGCGACTCCCGCAGCAGCAGCGGCTGCAGCAGCAGCTTACAGTGACAGGTGAGTGGGCTGCCCATCACTCCTTCAGCCTCCTGTGACAGGCCATCACCTGGTGGCAGAGCCAGGAGACGTCTTCAGCATTGTCTACTGTCACTCTGTCATTGTGGGGTTTGGTTCCTTAATATTAAGTGTTTTTTAAATATACCCTCGATCCCTCTGGAGGATTTATCGTGCAGTGTTAAGGGCAGGGATGTGTTGTGTATTGCTTATGTTTGACATCTTGCCTTTTTTTTTTTTCCTGACAGCTACGGTCGGGTTTATACAGCAGACCCCTACCATGCTGCACTCGCCCCAGCTGCCTACGGTGTTGGAGCTATGGTAAGAAATCACACCACATTAAAGGATAAGCCTGATGATGAAGACCAACACCAGCAATGCTTTAATCCCATATCTCATTATTTCTAAATCTGTTTCTACTAAAAGTGAACATCTTTTTGTTTCGGTTTATTCTTCCTCAATTTCCTAGTATTTTTAATATTATTATTAATTATGCATGTATTTTTATACTTTAGTTTCTTTCTTTTTTGTGCTAGGTAATGTTACACATTTAATTGGATTTGAGAAAAATTACTATTAAAACACCATCCATTAACATGATGAAGACCTTAAGGTGGTCCATATGTCAGAATATAGTGATATGAATAGATGAATGTTATGTTTAATCAAATCATGACAAAGCAAATCTAAGGTCAGGCAGTGACACTGCATTGAAAAACTGCACATTGCACAGACAGTGGGAGGAACTGGGTGTTGATTTTTGTATGGGGCCCTTAAATGAATTGTTGGTTTTGGTCTTTTCATGTGATTTGAGATTTCACCAGTTGTAGTGACAAACTTTATTTACCAAATAATTTATTTGGTTTTGTTTCACAGGCTACGCTGTACAGGGGAGGCTACAGTAGATTTGCCCCTTACTAAAGACACTACATTTCCCAGGAGCTCCTCTCTTCCATTGAATTACTCTGAAAGAGCTCCCTCTGTTGTCGTGGAGGTGGACTGCACCCAATTTTAAAGTGTGGAGTTGACCACAAAGATATTTCAGATCCCATCCCAGAGCAGTCCCACGTTTTCTTATATACGCTACTACAGAAATAGAGGAATGCTGTATTAAAGACTGACGGATGGCCTTTACATAAAAAAAAGAAGAAAAAAAAAGACTTGAAATGGCCACCTTCCCTTATTGCACGGCTGTATTATAGTCCCCCTTCTTATTCCCTCAGCACGCAGCAGCACAAGACTCGGGACGGAGCCCAGATGTTCTTCCAAAGGCTGTATGTGGATAACTGACATTTTAAACAGCTGTCAACCATGTATGAGAAGGAGCTGAGTGCTGTGTCTGCACGCACTCTACATATAAGGAAAAAAATGAGAGAGGGAAACAAGCAATCAAGGTGTCCACAAAAAGAGTGGTAGGAAGAGAGAAGATGCATCAAAACAGTACCGGTAAACATTTTTGAACCAGAATGACGAGGCATTTAAACGATAAAACTCCCACCGTCGGATGTTATAGCTCCTCCTTAATGTGGGTGGGTAGTAATGAGAGGATTTCCATTCTTGCCGTGTTGTGGTAGGAGTAGACGGAACACGGTGGCTTGGAGGTGACGTGAGATGTTGATGATGATGATGATGATGTGACGGTTTATAACGCTACAGAAATCACGTCTGAAAGCTGAAGGAGGAAGGGTTATTAGAGCTGTTCCTTACCTCAAGTTTTCTTAGTATGTGGAGATGGTGAACCTTTAAACTTAAAATTGTTATGATATGCAAAGCAAATAGTTTAGAGAAAAAAAAGTTACCAAATTATTATTATTGTAATTATTCTTATTAATACCATTATTTTGTTTGACTCAGCTACACAGCAGTCACAGCTGATATGGGACATGTAGTTTCCACAGTGAACCTTGGGGTAAAAATCCAAAAATGAGCACCTATGAATAACACTTTTTTTTGACTATATGCCAGCCTTATAGTCTTAGATCATTCTTCTCATGCACAGAATTTCACGACACTACGTGTGAAGCCACCACTACACACTACAGCAACAAAAAGTGCAACACTACACAGGAAACATTTTCTCCTTTTAGTTGATTTTTAGCTTTTCGATCCAAACAGAAATCACCCGATCTTCACCCGTGACCCCGAGGTTCAAGTATTCGTCGATCCTTTGATGTTAGAGATTTATTATTTGGATTTTCCCCTTCTGCTCCATCTTTTATAGAGCAAGTCCAACATTGAATGAGTCTTCCTGAAAAATACTTTAGTTGGTAAATGTGTTCAAGATGCTGCCAGCAGCGATCACTGAGCAAGAGAGATTCTGTTGTTGAGTTCATAGAAAATATTTAAATGCAAAACACCTTACTATTGTGCATATTTCTATACTGTTGTATTCTATATTTCCAAATGTGGCTTTTTTTGGCTTTTGTTTTTGTTCCAAAGATTTGTAGAAAGCACATTTTTCTGCCGTATGTATAAATATATTATCTTTTATTGTTATTATCATAATCCTATTGCTGTTTTTATTTTACTTTCTTTCCTTTTTTTCTTTATTATTATTATTTTTTTATATATCTAAGTGTTGTTCCTTCTCCAATAAGGTGCAAGTTAAATTTCAAGCTTGGTTTTTTGTTTTGGTTTTGTTTTTTTTGCGTTTGAGTAAAGTTCTTCAGCCGAGATCATACCTGAGTAGTTACACCGAGGGGGAAACTAAAGGTATGCATGTAACACTACCACACCTTTGTTCTCTCAGTTAAATATTCAGTTAGTCCAAGCTTTTTGCTTTATTTGTTTGGTTGATAATTGAATCCGCTAGCATGACATTTGATTATATTTCAAAATATCCTATAGTTGAATTATTTTTGTTTTCTTTCCACGTCCATATTTTTGAGATACCTTTGGAATGAATGAACCTTTAGTCTGTAGCACTTTGGTTAAAACAAATTGCATTCTTGTTCCTTCTATTTTTCAAGTCTATTTTTGTTTTAATAGTTTTTTTGTTTTTTTTTGCAGAATCCTTACATTTCAGTGGTGAAATCTGCCAGCTTGGCCTGTGTGGTTGCTTCCGTTTTTGTTTTTTTGTTGTTTTTTTTAGATATCTGTCTGAAAGTGTTATATCATACATATGTAGGGTAATATTCCAACATGGTGAAAACATAATGTCATTGTGGGATACGATCTAAATTGTGTGTAAAATGGGGCGGTTAAGGTTTCTAAAACCTTTTTTTTATCCATTAACTAATTTCATGGCTACACAGGTCAATAAGCTGTTTTTTTTCTATTAAATGTGCTGCTGTAGGATTTTCTTGAAGTCATGACATTTGACATTTATTTCTTGTTTTATTATTTTTTTTATATAAATATCTCCATATTCGAATGTGCTCTGGACAGAATGAAAAAAAAAAAAAAACCTAGCCAAAGATGCTAACAGTCCCCGGCACGTTCTGGCTCCCATATTGTGCAACAAAAACATACACAGAGATGGACTTACAGATCCACTGAAGGCATGGACAAACCAGCATGAGCGATACTTGTCAAAGTAAAAGAAAAAAAAATGTTTTGCATGAATCTTGTGTCTTTCATATTTGACTCCTGAGCAGCAGAGCCCAGTTGCGTTTCTTCTTTACCACTAAACTCCATGGAGAATGACAGGAGGCGGCTGGCGGTTTGAGGCTAGTTCAACACGATGAAGAGCACAGTGCCGCTCAGCGTAAATCGCCTGCTGACAAACAAACACAACGGCTGCCGCGCAAACCACATGCGGCGCCTGCATTTACCCGGTCGTGTCCAGTGTAACCCTAGATTTGTGAAAGTATCGCAAGATTTGTACTTTTTTTTTTTTTTTTGCATTGTGCATGCTGTTTGTCATTGTGTACTTCACTGTTTGCTACAACTATCAGAATAGAATATTCTGTAGTATAGATTCATGATTATGGCATTGAAACAAATAGCCAAGTAGCCTACAATAGCATGATTTGTCACTTTTAGGACTTACGGCAATAATTTGCAACCACTTCCAACGGCAAATGTCTTGTTTCCACTCGAGTTTGGCCTTTTTTTTTTTTAAAAAAAACATTAAGATGTGTTGTGGTATTTATGGCTACCATGACAACGAAGGTCTCCTAACTTTAAAGAAGTAGTAACTTTAACCCACACCATATTTCAAGTGATCATTTTAACCCGACCCCTGATCTTTCCTCAACCTTATCCAAGTGTTCCGTGTGCCTAAACCTGAGCAGACCTTACTCACGCTGTCGTCACCTCATTCTCCTCGTATGAATGCAGATGCGCTCTGAAATTGAGACAGGATGCAGGGCGAGTCATTTTGGAAGCGGTTCCCAGCACATCTGCCATCGCCAGCATGTGCAGAGCCGAGCGCTTCTCTGCTGCATCAAGCGTGCATGTGCGAGAGTTTCGTAAACCTAGGGTTCCCATCTAGACACGACCCTTCCCTGTCATGGTTTTCTTGCCACTGTATTATAGGTAACTATGTGGCCATTCTTCATAGTTGCTACGGTTTCTCAAAGACCAGTCCCTCTGTCATGTCTATATCCCCTTGACTGCCATTATGTTTTGTTTTTTTTTGTTATTGAATGTCCATATAAAATGTTTTATATAAAAATGTTTTGTTGTGATCAAGCTTTGAGGTGGTTTTCTTTTGGTATTCTGTTTATTTAGTCAAATCACTCAATTGGTCTTCCTGCGTCCTGCTGTCCCCCCCAACCCACAATTATTGTTGGTGATTTAACTTGATAAACAGGAACACTGTCGGGTATGTTTGCTGCCTGACTGACGATGATTCCTCTTGATGTAGCTATAGGTTAGCTAATCAACTAGCATCTGCTAACATTAGCTACCTTAAGATTTGGCTATACACATTATGTGTCCGTAAAGATTGTGACACTAATTATGTGACTTTATATCATAATTTGTTACCGCCTTCAAAATGTGTTTTTCTTGTAATCATATAGTTGAGTTACACAATAGCATATCTTATACAGGAAAAGGGGAAAGTTGATTGAGGTTCTGCCAGGTAACAAGAATGCTCAACTGTGATTGGAGCACAGAGCAGAAAGGGGCGGGACTTGGAAGGGCAAATCAAACCTTAGGTGATCCCATAGCTTTTAATCTGCCTTAACTGACTTGTTGGCCAGTTACTGGCAGCAGAAAAAACTAAACTCAGATGTCCCATTTAAAGTTGATAGCAAAGAAATTTAAGCCTTCATCAGATATATCAGTGATATATAAATGTTTCTATGGAGTCCTGTTTGTGTCCAGCTCATTAATGTGAGACCAGCATTTACTCTCCTGTTAAAATAAGCGAAAGGGTCTTTTTGGCTGCTATACGCACCAATGCTAAATGCATCTATTAGTCACTAACTGTTGAGCAGGTGACATAGTCATAATTTCAGGCTTTCATGCATAAAAGAACTGAGAACAGGGAGACTGAACCAAAACAGGAACTTAGTCTGTCAGATGTACGTATGTGTGACCTTGTCTCTCACTGCTAGTGACACCTTGGATATTACACATAATTAAAACATTAACAGTACATTAACATAGAAATACTGGTTAGAGCAGCTTCAATTGTACATAAGGAGAAATAAGGTATGTTGGAATCTGTTACTGGGTTTCTTAGCTTTAATTATCCACTCCTGTAAAATTATAAAAATTAATTTAAAAAATCTATTTTTAAACGTTTATTTGGGAAAAATATTTTTGACCATTCTATTTAACTCTCAATTATATTGAGAATATGCACAAATTTACATGCATAGTTCATAAAAATAAAACGGTATTAGGAGGGAATACCTCCAAAGAGAAGGGGAGGGGCCACGGGATCAGAGATAGAAAAGGCAGAAGAGAAAAGTAAAGGTTTAATAAAAAATAAAAGATCACCTGCAAACCAGCAAACCTGCTGATAACAGTACTGTACTGTAGTCTGATGTCTCATAAATACACAAACCAAGTAGGGAGGAAGGGTACATTTGGATTATAAAGCATATAACACCTCAATGAAGGCAATATACATGTATTACTGCATAGATATAGCATGTATTCTGTGTTTTTCATTTTATAATGACATTTGACAATATTGTCACATTTTGGTTCCACTATCAATTTGGATGCATGTTTCCCAAAATCCATGAGAACCTACAGTTTAGTTATTTTAGGACCGAGGAGGAGGGGATTAAGAACATTCAGTGCAGAGGTAGAATAGTTGAGGTGAATTTATTTCCCTGCAAATCTTTAAAATTTGATTATTATTTAATTCCATATCGGACTTCAAAACCCAGCTCAGCCCCTCTGGCCTGGTTTAGGAGCCTTTCTCTGGAAAGTGAGAGCAGCCCTCTGTTTGAACTTGGGTGGTGCTTTCTCTTCAGCGGCTACTGCAATGGCTGCATCCATTTTTTGACGTACTGAAAGACCAAAAACTGAGTTTATATTGATTGAATTGTTTGAATTCCTACTCCTCAGAGTCCCAATTGGATGATGTAACCACCAGATTAGGACACAATATAGCGAGTAGACAAACTAAAGTTGTCACACAGCTCCTTAAAACCCTGTTACACAAACAGCTTTGTCTATTTTTACACCTTGGCTTTAAAGATTACTCTTGGCGAGGTCACAGCCTGGACATCTTGTGACCAGAATATCATTAAATTCACCGAATTAGTTCACTCTGAAGTCAACACACGTATGTTGTCAATAATGAACCCTGCGTGTGAGGAGATTTTGCTGATTTGTAATCTGCTCTAATCCGACCTATCTGTGACCTCTGGGGTTTCATCTTAATGAAAAGATCATCAAGATCATACCAGGAACATGATGCTGTGGAGGAAAAGATGCATTCACATAATTCACTATTCATAGTGATATTGAGATATGTGCTTGAGAAGATGCCTTTATTATCTTGTTTAATTTTATTTGTTAAGTATTTTTTGCTATTTTGGAATATTTTTTTTTCTTTTCCCCATCATTTAGGACTTACTTTAGAAAAAAAAAAAGTAAATGAGATTTTTTTTTAGTAATTCTCTGATATTTTTATGAAGTGGTTTCAAAATAAAAAATAGACACATCCAAATAAAGATACTTTTGTCTGTAAAATGTTGAAAGTTACTGCAGTAAAAGCACATCCGTGATATTGAACACCACAGTTTCTCACAGCTTTTTCAGCACTTTTCTACAATTCACATCATTAATGTGCAGGTGATAGACAAACGTCCTGAGTGACGACCACTTAAATCCTACCTGTCTGGATCCTACCTAGCCTTACATAATGGAGCATCTCCAAGAAAAACTAAATTGGATTTCCTGAAAAAGATTACTAATTTTGGGACCTAATACTTCTCTGATTGTATGATGTTAGAAATTAATCTATATGTTTTTAGAGTAACAAGTGTAATTGTAGAATATTATAGTATTCAACTAAAGAAATAATTCCAATTCTAAAACATAAATATTGATTCATGACCACCATATTCTTGAGCTTGAAAACAAATTTGACGTGGAGAAAAATATTAACTCAGGCTCCTGTTAATAAACTTTCACCCACAAGATATATACATATTTTTTGTCAAAAAATGATTTTATTAAATATTGGGTGTTGTAACAGAAATACTGAGTTCATCTTTAATGTCTTCTTGACTCCTACTCTAGCTCAACAATACCAATTGTTGACTGAAGTTTGCAGGTATTGTTTCAGCCTGTCTTTTACCTCAATATCAACACCTCAACCTCATTAAATCTGTGATGATGCTGAACTTTTTTTTTTTTTACGTAACATCATTATGCTGAATCAAAGCCTAATGATTCAATGCGTCTTCATCAGTTCACCTCAGTTCATGGCATGAGAAGAAGGATTAGTTCAGCTCATGTCTCTTACATAACAGGCTCCAGATCTGTGTAAAAACAATAAGGGATTTGTCATCGTCAATAAAACATGTATGTTGCTCAACATAAAAGATCAAACCACATGTGAGGAATAACTATCCAACGATATAAAAAGTGACAATTACGCGACATTTATTCTATAAAATAAAAGTATTGAATTGACTATGGTTCCAAAATGTATGCATGGGTATAATATTGATAGACAATAAATGTGTTTGATCAGGTTGGTTTGGCTTCAGCTTGATAATGATGCTAATTCCTGTCAGTTGTCATGTTGACAGACAGAATCTACCTCCACCTTGTTGTATTTATATCTCCTTGTCCTTGTTCTCATGTATTTGTGGCTGAGCTGCTACAGAAGAGGAAAGAGCACAGTTAGCACATGAAGTCATGACCCAATTAACATGTGAGTGGATTAACCAGCTCAGACCACTTTAAAAGGGAGAGTTGGACAGTGAGAGAAACGCCACAAGAGAGAAACCTCCCAGCTCATCAGGCACTTTGAAGCCTCAACAAAAGGTGAGATGGAACTGAACTTTACTCAGCTCTTCAGCTGGAATCAGAGGCTGTTGCTGCTTTTAGAACATGTAGTTTTTATTTCAGATTCTTCACACTCGCAGCAGAAAGGAAAGAGACGGAGGAATGGATATTTCATTTTATGGAATGAGGCCTGAGATCTTTAATAAGAGGATTTTATTCTAGTTTAGAGTAGTTGGTGTTTCTGCTGCTGCTGTTTAACAACGTCTGAAGGTTCCTCAACTGATGGATTTAGATGAACAGTTTTTAACATTGGCTTTATACTTTATTAATGTTCTGTAAACTTTTAGAAGTACAGTTTAGAGTATTCACAGAGATGATGTAGAGATTATTGGTTGTTGAAAGCAGAAAAATGTTTATCTGTAAACAACAATGTAATTTACAGTGCTTTATATAAGACAACAAGAAGAAAAAATATAAATGAATTAAACTTAATTTATAATTTTGTAAACTTTAGTGACTGGTCTGGTGCTTGGTCTGAAGTGGATTAAAATATAGTTTTCAGAGTAACAGTCACAGAGATGATATAGAGATTATTGGTTGTTGGAAGCGGAAACATGCTTATCTGTAAACAACAATGCAGTTCAAAGTGCTTTATGTAAGAAAAGATATAAAGTAACAAAACCAGAGAGTAAAAGTTGCAGAATAAATGAACAGTGTCAGACTAAGTGTGTTAAGTTTCATAAGTTTTCTTTTTTCCTCTTTTTGTTTTTCAGCAACTAAACGAAATGGACATCGCTGTCGCAGCTCCCGCCGACAAGAAGGCTCCTCCCAAATTCAAGCAGAGGGCCATGCGCACATTCAAGAGCAAGGCCCCTAAACCAGGCCAGAAGGGGTGAGATGGATTTAAGAGCACAAGTCTTTTCTGCATCTGAAAAGAATCTTTCAGGAACCAAAGTAAAACCATTTCTATTTCTCTGTCAGTTTGAACTCATCAGAACTTTGTGTCTCATCCATTCAGATTCGGAGACGACATCCCCGGCATGGAGGGTCTCGGCACCGACATCACAGTGATCTGCCCATGGGAAGCCTTCGGGGACATGGAGCTCAGTGACCTGGCCAAATACGGAATTGTCTAGACCTCTAAATCTCTGACTTGTCTTCTCTAGAGAGGAGGCAGCCATCGATGGTTTCGATTTGTCTCATTTTATTTGACCCTTCCATTCCACCAGTTCTCCATCTTGCAGTGTCCTGAGCTTGTACTTTCCACATCGGAAAAAAAACATCAAATGGAATGTGTGTTTTGTATCATTTAAAGAGGGTTCGATATCTGTTATTGTGATATCCTGGCACTGCTTCTCCCTTCTCCTCAAAGCTGCTGTCTTTTTTTGTTTAATTAGCAAATCAGATTTTATTTTTATGTGATGGTCTATGATGCATTTCATTTCAATCCCTTTTGTCAATAGAAAGGACAAATCCAATGAACACAATAAATTTTATTTTCCATAGAACATTATGTCTTTGTGTCCTTTCTATTAAAGCTTCACTGACGTTGAAATGATTTTAACATTTAACATTCAGGCAGGAACAAGCTATAATGAAACGACTACCTCATGTCGTTTGGCCTTTTGTGTCTTAGGCTGGTCATATTTATTTGGCTTCATTATGAGCATTTTGTCATTATTAGAATATTAAAATCCCAATATTACAAAACAACTTCTCTTTAATCTATGAAAAGATTTATTAAGGTCAATTAAAAAAAGCAAAGCAAGTGTGACAGAACTGATCCTACGGACGAGGATATGTCATGCAAGAATGAATATTATGAATTATGGAAAAAGCCATGTGTGCCTACAATAAAACTACTTAAACTTAATTACTTAAAGTTAATGATATTAAGTTTTAAGACTTTAGGTTAAAGTCAAACGCAATATTAATCACACACAGATATGTGAATAAATCTGTGTGCAAAAAGAAAAAGAGGGGAAATGTTCACTGGTTTATGTTTGCAGGCAGTAATTATCTCTTTCCAAGTCGCTTCTCACCTCACATCTTGTCTGGGAAAAAATAATCCTAGTAGATTCATATTTAAACAAAGTATTCCACAGGTTTATGGACCATAAAAGGCCCTTGTACTTTAAAACTCTTCTGTCTCTTCATGAAGTCTCTGTTATTAAATATAAACTGTTAATAGGTGTCCACCTCATGCATACTCTAAACTCTGTTTTATTTTAAATAGTAGCCAAGGCTTTGATAGTCACCTGCATTTCACTGTTAAATGCCAATGACACCATGTTGAGATGAATACAAACCTTAAAGAAGCTTGTAGTATGCTTCCCTGTGTGTGTAGATGTGTGTGTGTGTACATACAGAACATCCATCATATTTGCAGATACAACTTTATTATTAATATGCCTATTATTGAAATGTTTTCAGGTTGAGAATCTTAATAATATTGAGTTATGGCCAATAGGGGGTGTAAATGTGACCTCTGGGGGGGGTCACAGGTCAATCTGAGCACATTAAAACTAAAATACCACAAAGAAAAAAACAACCCGACCGGAACCAAAAATACAGCGTCACGAAGCAAGTGGAGCAACTGAACAAAAGATAAGTGATAAAAAAAAAAGCTTGAAGATATTTTACAAATATCTTCTTACCTCACGTTTTCAATTATTGACAAAAAACATCAGCAGATGAGCCCAAAAAGGGAGAAGCTCAGGAGGAATGACTGCTAATGCTAATGCTAATGCTAGTGCTAATGCTAACTGCTGCACCACCTGGTTCAGAGTGTTCAGAATGAAGATTTTGCTGTAAATTATGTTGAGAATCAGGTGAATATCAAAGTTAGGCCTTGTTACACCATGTTCTCTATTAGTGGGAACAACCAACCGGTTTAACGATTCTCACACTGACAGGTATAATCTGCTTTACACTATAAGTGTCAATATCTTGTTCTTATTTTCAACAATGAACTCAGTTCATAATTTCACATCAGAAAACGTTGATCATGAAATAGGGTTAGGGTTGGGGGAAATAAGTTGTGCTCCTCTTAAAAGTCCCATATTTAGCAGTTTTCTGTTTCATTTGTACACCTAACATGGTATATCTGCAATTTTAACTGCAAAACGTCAACTTACTGTAGTTTTACAGACTCTCTAAAGTGAAGTGCTGCTCCAAAAACAGAACTTTAAAACTTTAAAACTTTAAAAAATTAAAACCTTGGAACTTTTCTCATCTGGTTGAAGGAGAACCACATTTTACATAACGGCAAAAGCCCAATGATTCAGCACTTGTCTTCATCAGTTCACCTCAGTTCATGCCATGAGTAGTAGGATTAAGAGATGAATGGTTAAATGCTCTTTATTTGTCACTAAGCGATCGATCAGCTGTTCGGAGCTCAGCTCATCTCTTACATCACATGCTCCAGATCCTCCTGCAGCCTCATGCACGTCAGCTGTTGTTGTTTACAGCATCAGCAGAAATAATACTCTTGTTTACCAGCTTTTACTGGAGGAATACACCTGTTTTCTTGATGTTTCTCACACTCTATCAACCCTTTACATCGATGTTTGAACACAGGACATTAGCTTTCTGTGCATTGACACCAGATAAGCCAAATAACTTCAACTGCAAATTTCTTCTAAACTGTGTATTATATCTCAATGATGATCGCTTTTCCTCCTGCAGTTTTGTGTTCATGTACATGTACCTTTGCAATATTAAATCATTTGATGATCTTTTTTTTAGGACAGATTTTCTCTTGATAATTATTGCTTCTTTTAAAAGAGATGATAATTTGATGTTACCTAACAAAGGTAGCTGTTTTTTTAGTACCTGATTTTTCTGTGTTATTATCAGGAAATGAAACAAAGACATAATGTACTATGGAAAATTATTTAATTTATTCTGTTGATTGAATTGACAAAATAGACAGGGTTGATCTGCATAATAGATTTTCACAGAAAAAAAAGATTTGTTGACAAATAAATATCATAACATCTTCAGGGGAAGGTAGAGGGTGAAGGAAAGTGGTGGAAATGCAGGATTAAATGAAGAAGATGAGACAAGAGAAATCATCAGGAGCTGCCTCCTCACTAGAGAAGACACGTCGTAGATTTACTGCTGCTTCATCCACAGTAGGAACACACCAGGGACAATAGTGACAATAGAGGTAAAGGCAGAGGAAAAACCACTAGACAATTCCGTATTTGGCCAGGTCGCTGAGCTCCATGTCCCCGAAGGCTTCCCATGGGCAGATCACTGTGATGTCGGTGCCGAGACCCTCCATGCCGGGGATGTCGTCTCCGAATCTGAATTGATGAGACACAAAGTTCTGATGAGTTCAAACTGACAGAGAAATAGAAATGGTTTTACTTTGGTTCCTGAAAGATTCTTTTCAGATGCAGAAAAGACTTGTGCTCTTAAATCCATCTCACCCCTTCTGGCCTGGTTTAGGGGCCTTGCTCTTGAATGTGCGCATGGCCCTCTGCTTGAATTTGGGAGGAGCCTTCTTGTCGGCGGGAGCTGCGACAGCGATGTCCATTTCGTTTAGTTGCTGAAAAACAAAAAGAGGAAAGAACAACACTTATGAAACTAAGCACACTCTGAAACTTATGATTTAAACTTTAGTTTGACACTATTCATCCATTCTGCAACTTTTACTCTCCAGTTTTATTCATTTCTATCTTTTCTTAATGTCATGTTGTCTTATATCAATTGAATTGCATTGTTGTTTACAGATAAACATTTTTCTGCTTTCAACAACCAATAATCTCTACATCATCTCTGTGAATACTCTAAACTGTACTTCTAAAAGTTTACAGAACATTAATAAAGTATAAAGCCAATGTTAAAAACTGTTCATCTAAATCCATCAGTTGAGGAACCTTCAGACGTTGTTAAACAGCAGCAGCAGAAACACCAACTACTCTAAACTAGAATAAAATCCTCTTATTAAAGATCTCAGGCCTCATTCCATAAAATGAAATATCCATTCCTCCGTCTCTTTCCTTTCTGCTGCGAGTGTGAAGAATCTGAAATAAAAACTACATGTTCTAAAAGCAGCAACAGCCTCTGATTCCAGCTGAAGAGCTGAGTAAAGTTCAGTTCCATCTCACCTTTTGTTGAGGCTTCAAAGTGCCTGATGAGCTGGGAGGTTTCTCTCTTGTGGCGTTTCTCTCACTGTCCAACTCTCCCTTTTAAAGTGGTCTGAGCTGGTTAATCCACTCACATGTTAATTGGGTCATGACTTCATGTGCTAACTGTGCTCTTTCCTCTTCTGTAGCAGCTCAGCCACAAATACATGAGAACAAGGACAAGGAGATATAAATACAACAAGGTGGAGGTAGATTCTGTCTGTCAACATGACAACTGACAGGAATTAGCATCATTATCAAGCTGAAGCCAAACAAACCTGATCAAACACATTTATTGTCTGTGTGTATCTGTCCACCACTTCAACTTTAATAAAAATCACAGTTAATATCAGTCATTTTGCTATGGAGTCACTAGTTGAGAGAATTGTTGAGTGAAAGTTGACTTAAAGTTGAAATGTTGAACTTTGGAGTTTAGTTTCCTTTATTTTCAAATGAAGAAACACCTCAACCTCAATAAATCTGTGATGCTCCTGGAAACTGTGGAACTTTTCTCATCCAGTTGAGGACGTTTCGTTTTTTACATAACATCATTATGCCGAATCAAAGCCCAATGATTCAGCACTCGTCTTCATCAGTTCACCTCAGTTCATGCCATGAGTAGTAGGATTAAGAGATGAATGGTTAAATGCTCTTTATTTGTCACTAAGCAATCGATCAGCTGTTCGGAGCTCAGCTCATCTCTTACATCACATGCTCCAGATCCTCCTGCAGCCTCATGTACGTCATCTGTTGTTGTTTACAGCATCAGCAGAAATAATACTCTTGTTTACCATATTTTACTAAAAAAATACACCTGTTTTCTTGACGTTTCTCATAATCCATCAGCCCTTTATATCAGTGTTTGAACACAAGACATGCGCTTTCTGTTTGACACTAGATAAACACTGAAAGGTGTATATTTTGTGTATATATATAAAAAACATATGGACTATGTCATCCTCAATAAAACATGACACTTTATGCATTTGTGGGAATGCTTAATGCTTGGTCTCTTAAGACAAATAAACCAATATTTAATATAAACTATATATGCATACAGTAAAATAGTATAATAATATTCAACATGAAAGATCTCAATACTGGTGTGAAGTGGCAATAAATGTGTTTGATCAGGTTTGTTTGGCTTCAGCTTGATAATGATGCTAATTCCTGTTAGTTGTCATGTTGACAGACAGAATCTACCTCCACCTTGTTGTATTTATATCTCCTTGTCCTTGTTCTCATGTATTTGTGGCTGAGCTGCTACAGAAGAGGAAAGAGCACAGTTAGCACATGAAGTCATGACCCAATTAACATGTGAGTGGATTAACCAGCTCAGACCACTTTAAAAGGGAGAGTTGGACAGTGAGAGAAACGCCACAAGAGAGAAACCTCCCAGCTCATCAGGCACTTTGAAGCCTCAACAAAAGGTGAGATGGAACTGAACTTTACTCAGCTCTTCAGCTGGAATCAGAGGCTGTTGCTGCTTTTAGAACATGTAGTTTTTATTTCAGATTCTTCACACTCGCAGCAGAAAGGAAAGAGACGGAGGAATGGATATTTCATTTTATGGAATGAGGCCTGAGATCTTTAATAAGAGGATTTTATTCTAGTTTAGAGTAGTTGGTGTTTCTGCTGCTGCTGTTTAACAACGTCTGAAGGTTCCTCAACTGATGGATTTAGATGAACAGTTTTTAACATTGGCTTTATACTTTATTAATGTTCTGTAAACTTTTAGAAGTACAGTTTAGAGTATTCACAGAGATGATGTAGAGATTATTGGTTGTTGAAAGCAGAAAAATGTTTATCTGTAAACAACAATGCAATTCAATTGATATAAGACAACATGACATTAAGAAAAGATAGAAATGAATAAAACTGGAGAGTAAAAGTTGCAGAATGGATGAATAGTGTCAAACTAAAGTTTAAATCATAAGTTTCAGAGTGTGCTTAGTTTCATAAGTGTTGTTCTTTCCTCTTTTTGTTTTTCAGCAACTAAACGAAATGGACATCGCTGTCGCAGCTCCCGCCGACAAGAAGGCTCCTCCCAAATTCAAGCAGAGGGCCATGCGCACATTCAAGAGCAAGGCCCCTAAACCAGGCCAGAAGGGGTGAGATGGATTTAAGAGCACAAGTCTTTTCTGCATCTGAAAAGAATCTTTCAGGAACCAAAGTAAAACCATTTCTATTTCTCTGTCAGTTTGAACTCATCAGAACTTTGTGTCTCATCCATTCAGATTCGGAGACGACATCCCCGGCATGGAGGGTCTCGGCACCGACATCACAGTGATCTGCCCATGGGAAGCCTTCGGGGACATGGAGCTCAGTGACCTGGCCAAATACGGAATTGTCTAGTGGTTTTTCCTCTGCCTTTACCTCTATTGTCACTATTGTCCCTGGTGTGTTCCTACTGTGGATGAAGCAGCAGTAAATCTACGACTTGTCTTCTCTAGTGAGGAGGCAGCTCCTGATGATTTAGAGGTTCTCTTGTCTCATTTTATTTGACCCTGCCTTTCCATCAATTCTCTGTCCTGAGCTTGTACTTTCCACAGTGGAAAAAAGAATCAAATGGAATATGTATTTTGTATCATTTAAAGAGGGTTCGATATCTGTTATTGTGATATCCTGGCACTGCTTCTCCCTTCTCCTCAAAGCTGCTGTCTATTTTGTGTAATTAGCAAATCAAATTTTATTTTTAGGTGAAGGTCTATGATGCATTTCACTTCAATCTCTTTTTGGCAGTAGAAAGGAACAAACCCATGAACACAATAAATGTGATTTTCCACAGAACATTATGTCTTTGTGTCCTTTCTATAAAAGCCTCAGTAACGTTGAAATGATTTTAACATTTAACATTAAGGCAGGAACAAGCTATAATGAAACGACTACCTCATGTTGTTTGGCCTTTTGTGTCTTAGGCTGGTCATATTTTTTTCTTCCTCTAGTACACATATAATGCTGTTACGTGATGTGCATAATAATCACTTAAATCATTACAACATTCAAATTTCCAAAATAAATCTGGCTTCAGGGACAAAGGCTAAAAAGAGAAAATAGCAGGCAGGGGAACCGCTGCCATGGCAACCAAACCTGCTCATTCACAGGAAATAGACAGTCCTTTTTTCCTTATGTAAATGTCTGACAGAGAAGATGATGCTTTAGTTTTTATGTGAGCAGATACACAGCAGCAAAGCAAAGCTCACATTAGACTGCTGAGCACCGACTAACATCAAGTTATCAGAAATCTGCTTCTATGTTCATAGGAGCAGGGAAACACAAGAGATAATCTGTCGGAAAGGGCCACATTATCATCAAATGTTGTAATTAGGGTTGCAAAATTCCAGGAATCTTCAAAGTTTAAAACTTTCCATGGGAATTAACAGGATTAATGTGAATAAATAAAAAAAATGAAGGTTGGCCCTTAACAGCAAACTTAATTATAGTTCAGGAAAATATATTGTAGCATAATCCTCGATAAAACAATCACAATAAAAAGGATTTTTGAAAATGTGTCCATTGTCATGATTTCCCATCATCATAGCAATAGGTGTTTCACCTCTTTTTGTCAATACGAGCTGTTTCCAGACCAGTGGAGCCGAGCCGTGAGCTGCTCAGCTACTACTACATAGCTAATGGTATTTTTTAGTTTCCCTCATCAGACTCAGTTTCCACTGAAACAATACCTGTAACATTATGACATGTGAAGCACATACTAGGGACTACTTTTTTCAGTAAGCGACTGGGCGGAGTGACACAGTGTGTGACTCAGGCAGTGCCAGCGATGCCGGACGTGTAGCTGCACTAAACGTGCGATTTTGAGATCATTCCGCCGAGCAGAGTTTGAAGTCCGGATAAATGTTTCTTTTGTAAACAGTTCTGTCTCATAATGCTCCGTTATCTCATAGCGTGGTGAATGTGCAGGTCACAACTTGTCCACCAAAGCATTTGGCAGTTGCTGGATGTGTATTTGCTAAGTTTAATGATGGAAACCAAAAACTACCATTAGCTGCATCGTAGTAGCTTGCAGCTTTGCTCCACTGGTCTGGAAACAGCTTGAATTGACAAAAAAAGGTTGCGCACCTATTGCTATGACTATGGGAATCAGGACGATGGGTGAATTTTCAATAATGTTGAACTGTCCCTTTAATGCATGTACACTCCTCAATCACATGCACACGCTGCTTACTGCAGGACTATTGAGGCCACACCCCCTTCATGCACTGTGCATTCCTCCATCAAATGCTCAGATGATTTCTAGATCCCTGGAAGCCACACTTTTGAGCTCAAAGCGCAAGGCGCTTAAATTGAATATTTCCAAAATTCCCCAGCTTAACTTCTTCCCATGGAAAGTTTCTGGAAATGTACCAGAATTTTTTCACCCCTTTGCAACCCTAGCTGTAATATTTAAAAATGACAAGAAAATACAAAATCACAGGAGGAAGCGCAATGACAAGTTATAGCTAGGGGTGTGACGAGATTGCTCGAGATTGCACAAAATTCTGTCTCGCAAGATTTATCCAGCAAGCAGCCAGAATGACGGAAAACACAGGTATTACTATTGACGACGCCCCCGCCGCTTTTAAATCGTTTGTTTGGCAGCATTTTGGGTTCCCTGCAGAAATGATAAATGGTAAGAGAGTGACTGATAAGACACAGACATCATGCAGACACTGTATGCAAACAATGCCGTACAGCGCGGTCAATACGAGCACAATGCAGAGACATTTACAGCACTACCACAGCTCAGTACTCAAATCAACAACTGCGCCTGCTGACAGAGAAGAACTTTTTGTTTTGCACATATTGTTTGCTCTTGAAAAAAGGACAAATGTATATTTTTTTCTATATATTTTAACTTTTATAACATTCTATTTTAGTTTCAATTTCTAGAGGAAGAAGTTCATTAAAAGGAAGAAGTTCATTAAAAGTTAACGCTTACAGAGTTATAAAATCCATGTGCAACTCAGTTAAATAAAAGTCTGTTGTCCAGGCATTCATATAATTTGTAATTTAGTTTTCTTAAAATCTTGTCTCATCTTAATCTCGTGAACCCAATCTCGTGTCTCGTCTCATCTCGTGAGCTGAGTGTCTCGTCACACCCCTAGTTATAGCGATACATACTTTATAAAGAGGTTTGTCATAGTTCTTACTCTGAATGCCTCTTGTTTAACGGAGACCTGAGGCGGAGTCATGGGGCGACGGCAGAGCACAGAGGGCTCTGATGGTTAATGAGGAAATGCAAAAAGGAAATCTAAAAGCCGGGTCTAAAATGAACCCAGAATTCACTGTTATGATGTGTAAACAAAAGTGTTGAGAAATCTCGTCTCTTTATATTGTCTGACTCGATTATAGTTGCTCTTTCCCCTGTGGTTTTGTTTGGTATCTTGGTCTTTTCCCTTGTGTTTTCTTGCTCATTTAAAAATTAAAACACCAGGTCTCTGCAACAGCTGGTAACTTGATGTTAATCGGCCTAGTATGAGATTTGCTGCTGTGTTTCTGCTGACATTAAAACTAAAACATCACCTTTGCTGTCAGACATTTACATGTGAAAACAAGGAGACTGTATTTTCAATGAATGTCACATTCCCTGTTTTCTTCCACTCTCTGTCCCTGGAGGTTTATTTTATCAATTCGAATGACTAATTCTCTTTTTAAAAAATAAATCTAAATTTTTTAAAAATAATATTTAAGTGACAAAACCTAAAAATGCTGAAAAAAGTAATGGTTTAAATGTCTTATTATCCATGAAATCCATTATCATGTATTATGTGTTTTGAATGAAAAGAAAAAGTAGGACCAGTATAAGACAAGACGAACATCAATGTTTAGTTATAGTTTTTTCCCTGTCTAAATGTTTAAAATGAATCATTTTAACATCAGTGTAGATTTCTGTGTTAATAAGGACAGAGAGAAATAATCTGTGGAAAATATTAACATTTATTGTTTCTTTCTACTGATTAAGAAATTGAAGTGAGGTGCCTCAGACCTTCACGTGAAAATAAAATTTGATTTTACCAATTACATAAAAAGTGGAGCAGCATCATATTATCACATTAACCGATATCAAACCTTCGTAAATTTTTTCTGCTCTGGAAAATACAAACTCAGGACAATGCAGGACAGAGTATAGGCGGGGGTCAAATAAAGTGCATGAGAAGAGAGAGCTCTGGATTTTTATTTTCCAGGTCAAACTACTAAATCATCAAACGCTGCCTCCTCTCTAGAGAAGACAAGTCAGAGATTTAGAGGTCTAGACAATTCCGTATTTGGCCAGGTCGCTGAGCTCCATGTCCCCGAAGGCTTCCCATGGGCAGATCACTGTGATGTCGGTGCCGAGACCCTCCATGCCGGGGATGTCGTCTCCGAATCTGAATGGATGAGACACAAAGTTCTGATGAGTTCAAACTGACAGAGAAATAGAAATGGTTTTACTTTGGTTCCTGAAAGATTCTTTTCAGATGCAGAAAAGACTTGTGCTCTTAAATCCATCTCACCCCTTCTGGCCTGGTTTAGGGGCCTTGCTCTTGAATGTGCGCATGGCCCTCTGCTTGAATTTGGGAGGAGCCTTCTTGTCGGCGGGAGCAGCGACAGCGATGTCCATTTCGTTTAGTTGCTGAAAAACAAAAAGAGGAAAAAAGAAAACTTATGAAACTTAACACACTTAGTCTGACACTGTTCATTTATTCTGCAACTTTTACTCTCTGGTTTTGTTACTTTATATCTTTTCTTACATAAAGCACTTTGAACTGCATTGTTGTTTACAGATAAGCATGTTTCCGCTTCCAACAACCAATAATCTCTATATCATCTCTGTGACTGTTACTCTGAAAACTATATTTTAATCCACTTCAGACCAAGCACCAGACCAGTCACTAAAGTTTACAAAATTATAAATTAAGTTTAATTCATTTATATTTTTTCTTCTTGTTGTCTTATATAAAGCACTGTAAATTACATTGTTGTTTACAGATAAACATTTTTCTGCTTTCAACAACCAATAATCTCTACATCATCTCTGTGAATACTCTAAACTGTACTTCTAAAAGTTTACAGAACATTAATAAAGTATAAAGCCAATGTTAAAAACTGTTCATCTAAATCCATCAGTTGAGGAACCTTCAGACGTTGTTAAACAGCAGCAGCAGAAACACCAACTACTCTAAACTAGAATAAAATCCTCTTATTAAAGATCTCAGGCCTCATTCCATAAAATGAAATATCCATTCCTCCGTCTCTTTCCTTTCTGCTGCGAGTGTGAAGAATCTGAAATAAAAACTACATGTTCTAAAAGCAGCAACAGCCTCTGATTCCAGCTGAAGAGCTGAGTAAAGTTCAGTTCCATCTCACCTTTTGTTGAGGCTTCAAAGTGCCTGATGAGCTGGGAGGTTTCTCTCTTGTGGCGTTTCTCTCACTGTCCAACTCTCCCTTTTAAAGTGGTCTGAGCTGGTTAATCCACTCACATGTTAATTGGGTCATGACTTCATGTGCTAACTGTGCTCTTTCCTCTTCTGTAGCAGCTCAGCCACAAATACATGAGAACAAGGACAAGGAGATATAAATACAACAAGGTGGAGGTAGATTCTGTCTGTCAACATGACAACTGACAGGAATTAGCATCATTATCAAGCTGAAGCCAAACAAACCTGATCAAACACATTTATTGTCTGTGTGTATCTGTCCACCACTTCAACTTTAATAAAAATCACAGTTGATATCAGTCATTTTGCTATGGAGTCACTAGTTGAGAGAATTGTTGAGTGAAAGTTGACTTAAAGTTGAAATGTTGGACTTTGGAGTTTATGTTCCTTTATTTTCTCCCATAGAATAAATTCTTCTGTCTTAAAAAAATCAAAAGAATAAAACACATACATTTACATCATCATACACACATACACAGTCAGTATTGGGTGCTGTAACACAAATACTGAGTTCTTCTTTAATGTCATATCACTTCCTGACTCCTTCATTGTTTCACTCTATTTTTTACCTCAGTATCAAATGAAGAAACACCTCAACCTCATCAAATCTGTGATGCTGCTGGAAACTGTGGAACTTTTCTCATCCAGTTGAGGATGAGACATGAACAGTTTCTTTTTTTTTTTTTACATAACATGATTATACTGAATCAAAGCCTAATGATTCAGCACTTGTCTTCATCAGTTCACCTCAGTTCATGCCATGAGGAGAGGGATTAAGAGATGAATGGTTAAATGCTCTTTATTTGTCACTACAGCCAGATGGAGGTGGAGGCAGATTCTGTCTGTCAACGTGACAACTGACAGTAATTAGCATCATTATCAAACTGAAGCCAAACAAACCTGATCAAACACATTCACTTTGTCTATGTGCGTATCTGTCCACCACTTTAACGATATCACAGTTAATATTGGTCATAGATTTGTTTTGCTACGGAGTCACTATATTTTTAGTTAAATTAATTGAGTTGAATTGCATTGTGGGTAATGTTGGAATGAGGTTTTGATAATGATAAAGTATGGAATAAAAAAACATTGCTCGTTCTGCTACATCAATTTGACAAATTTGACAATGTTATAATAATGCAATGCAGGATCCATGGCATATCAGTTATTGATAATGCAACCGCAGAAAATACTCAGGCCATCAAGAGAAGAGAACCATAGATTTTATAGTTAAATGCAGAGAAGTAAAAAGTCATTTGCTTGGCACTTCTACTGAAGTAGAAATTGCTCAGTCCATACTGTGTTTTGCAGAAAGTGACGATCTGTAATGAACACTTTAACAGCTCCTCCGGTAACATTTTAGGTAAACAGCCAGAGTTAAACTGTTGTGTTGTTTGTTGGTGTCCGTCTCGCCTCCAGATATCAATGTGCATTTGTGTCAGTGCACCCATTAGCAGCTCCAGCCTTTAAACAGCGAGCACACAAAGGGACAGTGCCCGGTGCAATGTAGCATAAACATAACATCAGCTCAAACCGTTTGGCCTCTTCATCACCGGGGACCTGAGGGGGAGCCGCACAGAGGTGTAAAGAAGGAAGGTAAGTACAGGATTGAAGATTAAGGAGGGAATACAAAAACAAAAGCTGAGTTAATCCACATTTCATTACTGTTACTAAAAGCCTTTCAAAACCTCAGAGATACATCAAAGCGTCAACTCCAGATTGTTGATTGAGCTCAGGAGCAGCAGGAGAATTTATGAGTTTATGTTGCACCATCACAATAGATAACACTTCATTTTCTTTAAAACTGTAACTTTGTTCCTGTAATTATTTTTGTTATTTTTTGATTATTCCCCCTTTAATCAACTGTTTTTAAATGTTTTTGTTTTTAATTTCAATTTCTTCATGTTTGCTTTTAATGTTTTATGTAAAGTACTTTGAATTACCTTGTTTTAAATTGGTCTAAATGTTCTAAATTATCACATAATAGAACTCAACAAGAAAAACAACAGATTTCCTCTTCTCTGTAAAACCAAAACAGTTCTTAGTAATTGTCGGCCGATGGGCTTGAAAAGGAAACCTGTGTAAATACCATCACATGTTTTGTTGACACTGCTGCCATGGAAAATGACTAAGGCTTTCTTGTGTTAATTGAGCCTCAGGTGTTTAGTGAAGCTGCCAAGTCGCCTTAGAATGAGATTATTAGTCTTGGCCCGTCAGTGCAGCTCCTCTGCTCCTTGTTGTAGCTCCATGGAGTCGCAACAGCTGCATCTGCTGGTTACTGAGAGGAAAAGTCAGTTCACTGCAGTGATGTTACACAAAAATATTTCACGTATTTAGCGTTTGTGTATTTAAACTTGGCGATCCCAACCTGTATGTGTCAGAAACTGCAGTAAAATCATCCTCTTTTTAAACTCTGGCTACAGGATTAGATTTTGCAGAGTCACAGAAAGCACATACAGTAGTAATCTCAGGTAAATCCCTTAATATTTATTTATTCTCTGTGCAGCACTGTAAATTTGTTGTGTTTTTTAAACGTATTATATAAATATTAGTTGCCTAATTAGTGGCCTAATTTTCTATATGTACACTATTCAATCCTGATTCTGAAAAACAAATTTTATGGCTCCCATGAGCAATTTGAAGCAGCTTTGGCATTTCTCTTGTCCTGTATGTGTCATGAGTATACAGAAGTATGTGAGTGAATATAGGTCTGCAGTGTCTGCTTCAGTATTATCTTCACAATAGGCTGCTATTCTGGCTAAAACCTAGTAGTGTAAACCTTTTATACTGCAGTTTTATGCTTTAAAATTGTTAGTGTGTAATTGATCTGCATTGAAGTGTTCTATGTGGAAACATCTGACCACATGTAACCAACAACTAAACCTTTATGTTAAGAAATAACTGCTTTTTGCATGTAAAGCAATGTAAGCTGTAAGAAAACAAAAAAATGGCAGCTACAAGAAAAATGAACTGTCACATCATTCTTAAAACTATCATGCATAGCGAGAAAATATACACTACTGACTGAAAAGTGGTATACCGCTGGTGTGAAACACGCATCTCAGTATTACAGATTAGTAGAAATTTGACCATCTTGGTGAATCCATTTTCATAATGAGCTCATTTCACTTTGATTATGTAAGCATGTGCAATTCTGAGAAACATCTTTCCGTGTCATAAGTGTATGTGTGCCACAGTGGAGTGTAGTATTACTGCTGACAATGAGGAATGGCAAATCTTTTCCCTCTAATTGCAACCTAGACATACAGAAATCCCTCACAAACCAAACCGTACCCGTAAATCATGTTTAATTGGTAAAAAAACACTTCCTCAGAGACCAGCAAGTCCTTGTGCGGCCTGTGTATAAGTCTCTAGTCTCTGGTTTCTTCTCCTACGTTCTTTTCTCTAATCAATTATTAATCTTCTAACATCACGTGTCCTTCACAGATTCCACCAGCAGATCTGCACGTCAACAACTCAACAGAGTGCAGAGTCAACATTGCAGAACCTGGAATGCTCCAGGTGACGCCTGTCAGGAGATTTCTAAGTTTGTCACTAAGTTTGTTGCTAAGTTTACTTTGCTCTGACACGAAGGTCCGACTGTTCACTCAGTGGCGAGCTGAGCTGACAGCTTGCAGGCTGTAATAAGATTGGGAATTGTCCCATATGGGCCAGTACAGACAGATATGGCACATGTGAGGTTAGCTATGTGTGAGCTTTTGTTAGTCAGAGCTGTTTTGCTGACACTAAAAAATGTCCTTGATTACTGTTTACAGGCAGAATATGCTGCACACAGTGTTGTTTTACAGTGCCAAATGAACAATTTGCACAAAGTACAAAAAGTGTTTTTTAATCCAGTATGCTTGCATTCATAAAATTCTTTAACACTGCACCCACCAACAACATGTTTTCTTAAAGTAAAATCTATATATTTTAAATTATTTCCACCTAATTCAGCCGATACATATTCCATATCTGCAGGAA
The DNA here is from genome assembly GCA_030544235.1 of Lepturacanthus savala. Classification (NCBI taxonomy): domain Eukaryota; kingdom Metazoa; phylum Chordata; class Actinopteri; order Scombriformes; family Trichiuridae; genus Lepturacanthus; species Lepturacanthus savala. The sequence continues at coordinate 23,199,938 of CM060466.1, forward strand.
TATGTGCAGTTATTATAAACAAGCAGCTCCCACCTCATTTTATTTTTCTTTGATGTTGTTTCCAGTAATTCTGTTACAAATATTAAGCTCAATGAGTCATTAGTTGACCTGGTTTCCTTTGCTAGTTTGTTTAGATCATGAACAAATACTATAATCATAGTTTTTGTGGAAAATATCCGACTTCTTTCCCAATTTCATTCTGGTTACAGACACCTGCTAATTATTATTTTATTTCCGTGCATCGCCCACATGGATGAAGGATTTTTCAGTGTCATACTGATAAATTAAAGTGTCAGAGAGCATCCCCGTCCTCTGCAGACTCCTGACAAAACCAAAATCCACCCACCAAGAAATCTATACTGCAAATACTCCCACACAGTTGACACGGTAATGTGATCCACTTCATATTAATCCTTATCCATCAACACCAAGACCAAGACAAAGCAAACCACTCAAAAAAAGACACAGAAGCTTTCGAATAAAATGCTGAAATTCTGATTCATTTAATTTTCTTTCAGTTTTAGGCTCTAAATGTGTTTATATGTTTCTTTTAAATAAAACATTTGCATTTGCATGTGCGCGTTGCCCGAGTCAAACTCCTGGCAGCGTCGGTCCGGAGATTTATTCCACCACAAGATGTGAGACAAGAGCATGTTTGACACGCGCTGTGTGTGCCTAACAGGGTTAAAGGTTGCATAACGGAGATTGGAGAAATTGTGACAGCTTTAACGTGGCCACAATCTAAATACCAGCAGTCTATCAGGCCGAGGTTTACCAGCCTGACATCACGTCTCTCACCACAAAATTCTCCTCTGCATGTAAATTTGGAAGAAGCATAAAGTCTGTCTGATCTGCTGGGGCCACTCGCACAATAACTGTGTAGAGGATAATTTCAGAGGAGAAAATCTGTCTTCCTTAATAGCTATCCAGCAACCCTCCTGTAAAACTGCAAAATAAAGCTGTTTTTATAGAGGAAGGGTTTTAAGATTAAGGTCGAGATTGTGGTTCAAAAAGTGTCATGTCAGTAGCTCTTAAATTAACTTTAAGGCTAAAAAAAAATGTATGCCAAAGCAAAGAATCTTAACATTCCCTTTCCCTTAAATAACACTAACAGAGGGAGAAGCTTTTTTAGTCCAGAATTAAATGAATCTAAACCCAAAATACAACAGAGGAAGAAAAGAAGAAAAAAAGATAAAAATTGTGACATTTCAATGATTAAAAAACACAATTTATGTGCAATTTACATGTTTTAACATGTTTGATCAACATTAAGGAAACAAGTAATGAAATAATTTGAATTGCCTGCTCCAAAAAAGAAAAGTCTTTTTGTATGTGACAAATTGAAGAACTTGTGTGATAACAGAGCACAGTCATGCTGATTTATTTGGATTCTTGTCAAATTTCATCAAATACATCCTTCACCCTTAGAGTCCACCCACATATAATTGGAGGATTTATTCATTCAGTTATTAGTAAAAGTGAGTTAAAGATGAAATGCCACGATAAAGGAACTCGTATCATTGAGCCTGTGTTGCTAAACTTCTATTTTAATTATTGCCACTGTGTTGTAATTCTAGCGTCTCCTTTGTTTATTTGTAGCATCAGTTATATATGTGCCTGTAATTTGAGCCTAAATTGAATTTCTTTGTCTCTTTCTTGCTTGCCTCTGCATCCTTCTCATTCCAAATGTTCCCTGTTTTGTGTCAGGAATGCTATAAACATGAACTTTACAGAAAAGAGTAGCATGTGTCAGCATTGTTATAAAGGTTGTAGAATGCAGCTCAGAACAGACAGTTTTAAACCAGAAATGTGTAATAAAATTTGAAAGGAGCTGTGTATGCAGAGATGCCAGCGATACCTACAATAAGAAGCTATGGTTGATGCATTGGAATTAAAGTGAAAGAAATAGAGATATAGAGGATATAAATATTAATCTATTTGGTCTTCATTACAAGACAACATCCCTGCTGAAAGTCATTGAAATGTACAGAACAAAACCTTTTTTTTAATCATTTTTTATTGCACTGGGCTGTGATGATGAGCATTTCTAGGAAGCGCTAAGCGGTGCTCACCTGAGAAGAGTTGCACGCTCATGCAGCAAACGTCACTGTGACGTCTGTGTATGTGAATTGCACAGAAGTCATAAGTCTCTGATGTTAAGTGTTGCCCTAATTTGCAGCATTAGTGTTGCTCTGCTTTGTTTTAAGCCCCATGTGAACATAGGATTCCCATGTCGTCATAATACATCTGCCTGTGAGGTGGGATTTTCCACAGCTTGAAACTGTACAGATTTAAATTGAATGAATGGGACAAGGTCAAAAAACAAACACTGCTGCCTACTGTTACTGTAGCTGCTCTTTTACCTGGAGACTGCCTTTCAACTTTATGCATGTACTTTATTTCATGCATGTAAATATATCTATCAGTTGAGTCACTAACAGTCATCTTATGCATATATATATATATATATATATATATATATATATATATATATATATATATATATATATATATATATATATATATATATATATATATATATATATATATATATATATTTTTTTTTCCATTTTGTAGTTTCTTTGCAGAAAATAGCATTTTAATTGCTATTCTAGTTGCTGTTTGCACAAATATTCCCATAAACATCAACCTATTTATTACATGTACAAAATTCTTTTGGGGCGATTATTCTTGAGACTTGAATGATTAAATGTACATGTCAGGGTTGAAAATTATATTAATCTAATAAAACATAAAATAACTTCTTTCTGGGAAAGTTGGTTCATGTTCTCAAAAGGAATCTTTTTTTTTTTTACTTAAAACCTCTTGTGTAAGTTGTCTCCTATCATGTTTTTAGAAAAGAGCTCTTTGTTATAGAGCTTTATAATATGTTATATTATAAAGAAAAACTGAGTGAGTAAATGAGTAAAATTGTAATTCTTTTATATTAAGTATAAAATGATAGTCATAGACTCAAAGGCTCATAGACTTCAATGAGTTAATATATTATTCCATGCTTTGATTGGTAATATAGTTTTTGATCAATCACTGATCAATCAGAAATCAGAAATTTTGAGTATATAATGGGAGCCTATGGGACGAATGTTGGTGCTTCAGTGGGTGACATCATCGCTTAGAATGTAGGAGAACAAAAACAACAAACAAACAACAACAAAAATTGTATCTCTCCATTCTCCTTCTGACCGTAATTCACATACATGATTTTTTCCAACTTTGTAAAGAAACTTATTCAGATTCTCACAATGTGCTCAAAATATTTAAATGGTCACCCTCTTAGTGCGGCCACGTCTGTCTGCTCCTCATTGACGTCAATACAAAGATTTTCAGAGAAGCAGAACAGACCTCTGTTTTAAACTTACCAGTGTCTCTAAAATATTAACTGTAGAAACACCAAATCACACCAAAACTTTAGTAAAATCCTTACGGTGATGATGGTCCATGTTATTTTCTGATACCGTTTTGTCATTGGAAGCTCCAGCCCAGAGGGAGAAAAATGCTGTTTTTCTCCATATTTCTGTCTGACTCTACCTGCAGTGTAGCTGTTGGTAACCAGCTCAAGTTACCTTTGAGGCTCAAGCCACAGCTCGTTTGTCACCTTACACACACAGACACACACACACACACACACACACACACACACACACACACACACACACACACACACACACACACACACACACAGAGAGACATCTCTGTGAAAAAAGCATAACATAATGAATTTAAACATATACATACATATATATTACTACTTACAAATTATTCATTCTTTCATTTCATTTCATTCATTTAATTTAATCTCTTCAACTATTTCCAGGTATTAATAGATGGTGATGTAGCATGCAGACAACTTCTTGTCATTTGTTTTAATGCAGCAATGCATATTAATATAGACAAGTATTTATCTTCTTCCTTCACACAGTTCTGATTTATATACTTGTGACTATTTCCTGAACTACCAACCAACAGTTTAAAAAAAACATGTGCATGTTTGCTTCCTGCTCCACACATTTTCTCCAACATTCGGCCACTTCCTGATTAACTGCAATTTTTAAAACGATTTATGTTTTTACAAAAAGCCTCACAATCATTTTTTGGGGCAAATTATTTCCAAAATTTGTCTTGTTGTGTTGTTTTAGACCTTTTACATCCCTCTTTCCAGTAAAAGTGTTTGGACCTAATTTATTCAAACCCACGCAGTTACCCAAAGAGAAAGTTTACAGGGTTCAGACTGAAACTGTTGCTACCGTCTTTTCCTTAAAGAGGTCGTTGTATTTTAGTGCCTACAGCTGTTTTTTCTGCTCTGTGGTCGACCAACGTGTAACTTGTATGCAATTTTTAGGACATTCCTTTTCAGGGGGGAAAATGTTCAAAAGTGCTCAATCAGACTTGATATAAAACATTTTTTAAGTTTTTGTAATTATTGGTGTTATTGATTAAAACTGAAAATCACAGTTTTTAGCGTAACTTTTTTGTACCTTGGTGATCATTCAGAGGCATCGATACTTATGTTATACTTCTTTCTTTAGACATTTACTATATTTACTCATAATAAATCCTGCCAACACTACTCTAGCTATTAATAATTAATTAACTAATTAACTGGTGAACATGATGAAAAACACATGACATAGTGACATTTCATCATCAACTTTTCACAGCAAAATCTAAAGTTATTCAGTGGATTAAACCTTTTTCTCATAACAAAGTTTTTTTTTCCTTCAGTATAAATTCTTCACATATACAGTATTTGTGTGAAATACTGAAATACTACATTTTACCAATAGCACCTTAGAAATGTACCCAACTCTAAATGCCTACTCTAATTCAGGATGCGTTTTACTGTGTGTCTGCATGGTGGTGAATGTCTCGGGTAGGAGTTGTGTCCCTCATGTGGTGAACACACTAGTTGCAGCCTGGTTAATCTGTGTTTCTTCACTGGTTCCACGTCTATTTGCAGCCTGCCTGAGGATAACGCAGGACTATTACCCAACAGAGCCTTCCACCCACAGCAGATTTATGTAACACGCTGCAGCGCAAGACATTTTGAGAGCAAAGTTGTTAAGAAGACGCTACTAACAAGACAAAAGGTGAAAATGTCGTGTGCACACATAGGATGCAAAGAAAACAATCCAGGAAAATCCATTGATCATTATTGACCTATTCTGCCATCGCACAGACCCACACACACCTGTGTCCTGTTATACAGCGACACGTAGTCCAAGGTCTCCGCACCCCAACTTATCAAGAACACCTGTCTGGTTCCCATGAAACCTCCAATCACAACCCACCTCCAGCTGCATGTGGCGACGGAGTCGACACGATTCTTTATACAGAGACAAGCGGCTAAACAGCCTTCTTGGTTCTTGGTTCTATCAACTGGCCTTTCAAGTCCAAACATGCTGATCGCTCTTTTTTTCTCCCTTCTGGTGTCTTCTGTCGTTGCCACAGACAAAGGTAAATTGACTTAAATCTACATATAGCCTTTATATTATATTTCTGTTAAGTATTGCTTCTGTCTCTGCTGCCAATGTAAAGGATCAAACTTAACATTTCAGATTGTACAGTATCAATGCAACAGTATCTGTGGGAGTCGACGTCTGTGTCTGTTACACTGTCACTTAGTTCACTGCTTTAGTCGCTTTGGACCGAAATATTTCAACTACATATATTTCTGCTACTGAATGCATTCAGCGACAATTTCCTCAGATGATAAAATCTTTAGTGGTCTGCTGACTCTTCCTCTACCACCCTGATGAAGTTCACATTTTTGGTTTAAAATGAAAGAGCTTTACATCTATTGAATATATTACCATGAAATTTGGTATTGACATTTATATCCACCTCAGGATAAATTGCAATAATTTTGGTGCTTTTTGATCTTTTTGTCTTGTTATGCCATCATCAGTATTTTAAGTTTTCTAATACATTGCAGGGTTTTCCATATTGGTAACAAGATTTAGCTGCAGCACCTAAATGTGTTTTTGTTTAGTTTTTTTCACATTGCCTCAACTGAATGGACAGGAAAAAACTATGCTGAGTTTTTACACACACACACACACACATGCACACACACTCACACTACACACACACACTACTCACACACACACACACACACACACACACACACACACACACACACACACACACACACACACACTGAGATAGCAGCCTGTACCTGCAGGCTGTGAATCATAATCAGAAACAGAGGGAGGAGGACAGAGGACACATGAAGGACTGATAATGACCGATATTATGAAAACATTACTGTAGCTGCTCTAGACATTTTATATTTAAAATATAAATGTGAATATAGATATGTCTGCAGGGGTTTTCTAGGGGTTCTCTGGCTTCCTCCCACTGTGCAAGACATGTTTAGGTTAATTGAAGACTCTAAATTGTCATTAGGTGAGTGTATGAGTGAATGATGTGTGTGCCCCAATAGACCAGTGACCATCTGTGGTGTATCCCTGCATCTTAACCAAAGTACGCTGGGATTGGATTGGCTCCAGCAGACCCCTGTGACCCAAATGAGGAATAAACGGGTACAGAAAATGGGATGATTTACCAGGAATATTTTATTGTTATTATTTTATTATTGTGCATCACTAAAAATATCTGAAGGATAACATCAGACCACAGCGCTTGCTTCACTGAGCATGTTTGTTTGACTTTTCTTCTTGTTTTGTCTGAGTGTACTATAAAAAGAAAAAAAAAAACTGCAAGCAGTGTTTTTTAATACATATTTTAAATGATAATATTTTTTAGTCGAAAACATCAATTTTGTCTGGGAGACATGGACCGTAGGATGATTCCTAATGGGTCACAGCAGATGGAGATGGACAGCCGCAGGGTTGAGATTGGGAATGACCCAAAAACTGTGAACTTCAAGGTCCAACTAGATGCAATGCCCAGGGGTGTAGCAGGGTGCAGGGATGCAAAGTCGGTTGATGGATTGTTTGTAACGGTTGGGGGAGTCTGGGAGGGTGGAGCAGGACTACATCCAAGGACAGCTGGAATGAGTGGACACTGGCCTTAGTTGCTGCTCAGGGAAGATCGGTGGTTGGCAACGCAGGGACCAGATGAACCATTGGTTGAAGTTAATGCAGCCTAGAAAGCACTGAGGGAATAAGCTAGTCCATATCACTGATCGAATCAATCTAGATGTTAACAGCATTGATGACAATTTCCAGGATGCACACTTCTTAGGAGTGGATCTTTATGAAAAACTGGTTCTCCAGGAGCCTCTGAAGAACTCAGCTTACATGTACATTTTCCTGTTTATACTTGAGAAAGTAAGTATGTCATACAAATACACAAAAGTACAAATATTGTTCAGGTTCCAGGGTACATCATTGACCAACCCCTGGAAAATAGCTAGGTCCTTAGATGCTCGCCCCCATCCCTGATCTTCACCAGATGACTGGCATTCTAGACATAGAGTTTAGAGAAGATAGTAGTTTCCTTTAGAGGTTCAAAAGCAGATGAGATCAGTCTGTGTAAGAATTTGTTCATGAAAACCCTCAGCTCCAGCAGGACACAAGGTCACAATTGCTCCACTGTAGAGGGGAGTTTCAGGAGCTGACCTTTAGGAGGCACAGTGTCTTGGAGGATGTCAATGGAACAGTCATGTGGGTGATGTGGCAGCAATGAGGTAGTAGAGGTCCATGTACTCATTGGAGAGAGCTAGAAACTCATAGGGAACAGCCAGACTATCTACAGATGGTAGGACAGCACTGCAGAATAGCTCCCTAAGCCCAGGCTTTGTGTGAGTCTCTGAAGCCAGATGTTTCCTAAGGTGACAGCATGTTGGTACATGAATAAAGTGAAAGGTTTGTGTTTCATTTTCTTGTCAACCTGACAAAACCACTTGGAGAGGAGTCGATCGATGAGTGACCCGGATCCCCGGAAACAGTCAGGTCAATGCAATGTGTAATGTGCAATAACCAAACCAACATTACAATACAATAATAATACAATACAATAATTTCACTTATTTACAATACAATACAATACTTTTACAATACAATACTTTCACTTATTTAATACCCTCCGCAATGTATCTTGCACCTTATATTTTGTATATATATTGCGTGTATATATATTTTTAAATCTCACACTGAACATTTTTCTTCAACCTATGTGGCCTTGCCAACTAATTTTGCCGTCCAGGCAACTGTACAATGACAATGACATTGAAATCTTGAAGTTGAAGTCTTGAAGTCATGAAAAAAACAAGAACAAAGAATGATGGAAAGCTTGATGAAACACAATCTGGCAGAAACAAAGAAAGTGGGCTAACGAGGGAGTAAACTGCTAGGGAATGAGGAGAATGCACAGCAAGACGCAAGATCTGAATTGACATATTTAATGACATGGCATGATAACAAAAAAAAAATCAGATGAAAATAACTAAGAGTCAGGGATTCGAGCCAGTTTTCATTTAGCTCAAACCACACTATGTAAGTATAGCCTCAGAGAACCGCTAGCATGTAGACTCAGTATTGTAGTGGGTGGCTGTGGTTCAGCAGGTAGAGCAAGGTCCCCACTAATCATAGGGTTGGTGACTTGAGTCCTTACTCTTCCGGTCCGTGTGTCAAAGGGCCCTTGAGCAAGACTCGATGCTTCGCCTTTGTCCATAGCATTCCATGTGAAAGAGAAGTTGGAGCATCTTTGGATTGTCTACTGTGTGATTTTCTAGTGAAACATAATATGTGTTTACAAGGTTACAACAGTGATTTAGGTCAAATCCTTTGTATTTGATTGGACCACAAAAAGTGTGTGTGGCTTAGTATGAAAAACAAAGCTAGAGAGGACTGTTGGCTCCACACACACAAACCTGTTAGATCAGGCAGATGAGAAAATTAAATTAAACCTTAGCCACGTTGTTTTGAAACTTTTTTTTCTTGCTGATATTTGATGATTCACACATCTGTTCACATCTCTCTCCGTATTGCTGTGTAAGCTTTGACCTATGTGATGTCAAGGCTTCATACACTATTGTTCAAAAGTTTGGGGTCACCCAGACAATTTAGTGTTTTCAATGAAAAGTCACACTTTTATTTACCACCATGAGTTATAAATTAAATAGAACATTTTATTACATTAGCCTTCTGACTCAATGAGGTACGCGTACCATTACAACACTGGAGTGATAGTTGCTGGAAATGGGCCTCTATACACCTATGTAGATATTGCACCATAAAACAGACTTTTGCAGCTAGACTAGTCATTTACCACATTAGTGATGTATAGTGTCTTTCTGATTAGTTTAACATTATCTTCATTGAAAAAAACTGTTTTTTTTTTTACAAAAATAAGGACATTTCTAAGTGACCCCAACTTTTGAACGGTGTATGTTGGATAATTTTTCTCAAGCCACATTTGATTGGGCACATTTTTGCTCCTGATTTTAAATGAATCGTCAAACATTTGAAATCAGTTTTACAGGAAGATAAAAGATACGATTTTTAATGTAAAAAGAAAACAATTCAAACATTTTTTTTACCTATAATTGGACAATACACTACTTACAATAAGTTAGACATATTGTTATTTACACATGTATGACACACTATACACGACAAGACCATTATGTGGAAAACACAGGATGAGATGTGTCTATCACCCCAATACAATTGCCTCCTTCACCTTAAAATCTCTGAAGTGAAACAAACATTGTATGTATGAAATCCAACAAGTCTTTCACAATATCCTTTTGTGAGTAGTATAGATACACAGGTGTAAATGTGTGAAAATGAATATTTTTAATTTCACTGGGTCTTTAAGGTAAAAAGCAGTATATTAATACACAAACATTCAGCATGTGTGTGTATGTCTGTGTCTTTCTCTCACAGACAGTGCCCTTCCCAGGCTGACTGACACCAAAGCTGCTGAGGCCTTCATCGACTCTGCTGAAGTGGTGCTCATTGCATTCCTAGAGGTCAGAAGAAGAAAATTAGGTCACACAAAGAAAAACAACAAAAAAACACACAGGGGCTATTTTATGCTCAAATTTATGCAAACATAAACCAGACATAATCAGACAAATTAGCTCAGAATATCTAAAAAAAAAAAAAGCGTTTGCACACATCTTATTGATACTGTCACAAATAGATTTGGAAGCAGGATATATTTCCTTTGGCCACACCTTTGGCAGCGCCTTTGCTGTGAGGACAGAGGCTGGCTCGCTGGCTGTCCTACAGAGGCGAGCCCGTTGGCCAGACACTGTGTGCGGGGAACGACGGCAGGTCACTGGACAGGAAATACATACATATCTGAAGACTTGCGGGATTGGCTCCATTGACGTCCTCGTAAACAAGTGCAAAGTCTGGGAGAAGGTTCATGAGAAGAAAGTGGAAGAGAGAGAGTATGAGAGCACATGAGGATAACAAAGTATTTGGACCATGATGCTGAAGGCAAAAAGAGACCAAAATATTGGTGCAGTGACTCACTGGGAATAAACACATTATTACAGGCTGCAACATGATCAAATGGATCGCCAGAGTATATGCAATAGTTTCAGAAATAGCCATGATTCACCAGCCTCTTCTCTCCTCCCGGCATGTTTTTTTTTTTGGTTTATCGTTCTTCCTTATTTACCCCCAAATCTTATTTTATTTAATCATTTGCACTTTGAAGAATGAGAATTAACAGGATTGTTGTTTGTTGTCCGCTGCACAAACACCAGTGGTCTTTGAGAGAATAGAATTGAATAGAATTGAATAAAAAAGAATAGAAATGTCTTTTATCGTCATTGTACAACGGGGATACAAAAAAGTTGAGGGTGCTCCCAGAACCAACAGGCACCACAACGAGAAATGACAAAAACAGATTGACAGTCACAGTGAAGAGCAGCAAAACATAAGGGCTGTCATAGAAACCAGCACACAAGGGACAACATATGGTGGGAAGCAATACACCATATTAAAAAAGGGGGATTCTCTTAAAAATAGAGACAAAATTAGAAAAAATAAGAAATCGTGTAATATTATATTATATTATTTTAAGTACTATGAAATGTAAACTGTAAAACAACTCATTTCTGTAAGAGTGAGTATATAAATTGGTTATAAACATTTTTGTTAGGAGGTAGATGAGATGATCGTTGTTGAGGCTGTTGGGGGGTTGCTATCTGTCTATCTGTCTATGTGTGTGTGAGTGAGTGTGTGTGTGTGTGTGTGTGTGTGTGTGGGTGTGTGTGTGTGTGTGTGTGTGTGTGTGTGTGTGTGGGTGGGTGTGTGGGTGAGTTTTAACAGCCCGTCGGCCCAGAAGAAGCTGTTTATCAGTCTGGTGTGGTGGGACTTGATTGACCTGCAGTGTCTTCCAGAGGTCAGCAGGTCAAACAGGGGCTGGACAGGGTCTGAGGGTCTCCTATGACGACTTTATCTTTCCTGAGGCAGCAGGATGTGCCGAATCCTTCCAGGGTGGACAGAGGGTGGCCGATGAATTTTTGAGCAGTGTTTATGATCCTCTGCACCGCCTTCCTGTCCTCGGCTGTGGAGCCTGCATACCGCACACCCACACTCTCCACAGACGACGGATAGGAGGCCAGCAGCATCTTGTTCTTCCTAAGGACACGCAGGAAGCTTAGCCACTGCTGAGCCTTCTGCAATAGGGCCCTGATGTTGTAAGTCAGCAGAGATGTGGGTGCCCAGAATCCTGAAGGTGGTGACAGTTTCCAGTAGTCCTGTCTGTGTTTCCTGAAGCCCATAATGAGTTCTTTTGACTTAAAGACATTCAGGGTCAGGTTGTTTCCTGAGCTCCATAGTGGCAGTTTCTCTACCCCGGCCCTGTATGCTGTCTCCCGCTCATCACAGAGGAGTCCAACCACAGTGGTGTCATCCGCATATTTTATAATGTGGTTGGTTTGGGGGTCAGAGGGCAGCCGTGGGTCTACAGGGCGAACAGTAGGGGGCTCAGAACGCAGCCTTGAGGTGAACTGCTGAGGTGCTGAGTGTGACTGTGGAGCGATGGGGGCCAAGTCTAACAGACTGTGGGTGAAAGTTTTTAATCCATCTTGTTCAAATGAAGGAATTATAACCAAAATTCTGCTTTGGTTTGCTCAACGATGAGCTTCTCTCCACAGGTAAGGTGTTGCATCCAAAACGTATAATGTCATTTATTTTACATACTTTTGGTTAGTTTTATCTAAAATAACACATCGTAATCTGCATATAATAAATATATAATGAAAACAGAATTTCCTGGTCGTATAATGTGATTATTTGTTTGTCCTTCAAAGTAAAAGTTTCATTTTTACAACGAAAAAAGTAAAACATGGATTTTATATTACTGCTTTTTAGTAATATCGAGCCAAAGTAATTGTTGCCATATGGCAACGCTATGCAAGAGAGGGTTAAATAAGTGGAAAATTGATACAAAAAAGTTAAAGAATATATGTGATAACGTGACATTTTGGTTCATCTTTGCCTTTGTGTTTCAGGGAGAGGAGAGTCGTGGCTATAAGGAAGTTGTGGAAGCAGCAAAGCGAGTTGACTCCGTCCCTGTAGCCGTTTGCACTGTGAAAGAAGTGTGGGCTGACTACGGCCTCGCCTCAGACTCCATCACGCTTTTCAGAAAGGTACGTCACACCTTCCTGGCATCAGTTTTGAGCCATCTTCTCAGTGACAAATGTAATGAGTTTAATTATGTGTCTGATGATGCTATGTGACACACGTCTGTGTGATGTGATCCAGGCTGATAACCACCAGGAAAACCTGGTACTTTCTGAGGCCAAGGAGTTAAAAACTGACGGTCTTATAAACTTTATGACTGTCAACGAGGTGCGGTACATCACAGAGTACAACCAAGTGGTAGGTCCAGTCTGCAATACAATCATTCAAGGGTTTAACAGGCTGTGTCTTTTTTAATTCTTAATATATTGACTTCTCTTTTCGGTATGTTTAATTTCTCCCTCCTCAGACAGCAGTGGGCCTGTTCCATTCCGAGGTGAAAACACACCTCCTGCTCTTTGTTAACAAGGGGAGTAAAGAATATTCTGACCTCAAGAAACAGCTGCGAGGTCTGGCCCCAGAATTCACAGGCAAGGTGAGAGTCTTCATCAGCCTAACTAGTTCAAAAGTCATGTGTCTGATATTGGGCACAGTAGGTTAAAACAAAAAGTTATGAGGTTTCCTGGTGCAAATAAAATGCAACAAAGTCTACGTTAAGACTGCAGGGCTTAATGCTCAATTCAGGGTTTTTTTTTGTGAAATAGATTTCTTTGCGAGGTCGTTCACATTTTCAATTAAATGCAACCTGTGTGTGATAAACGCCCCAAAAGTGTCTCACGTGCATTGGAAACACCAGCAGTGAGTATCTGGTGACTTTAAAGTTGCTGTCCTACCAGAGCCAGCACATGTACAATACATGTACTTATTTGTTTTAATGAGGAGATTAAGGGGAAAAAAAAGGTTTTTGACCATGGTTGTTACTTTCTTCCTGCTTCAGTTCAGAATAGTGATGTTTCTCGCTTGTTGATGTAGGTTGGATGAACGCGACCTGGCCGTTCAGACTGAAGTCGTATGTCAAAAGATCAAATACATATCGGTTTTAGGACATATCCACGTGGCCTGGGTCGCATTTGAAGAAATCTGATCTGCGTCATTCAGACTGTCGATAAAAGATCAGACACAGCTCGTATAGGGGCGAAAAAATCAGATTTGGTTCACTTCAGGCCGCAGTCTGGACGTAGCCTGAGTCACTTCATAAACAACCAAACTGCCTCTGGCTTGCAGTTCTTGTTTGTGCTGATCAACGGAGCAGTGAAGTCCAACTTTCGGTCACTGGGCTACTTTGGCCTCAAGTCTAAGGACCTCCCACGAGTTGGCATCTATGACGGTGGCTCCGACATGAAGTGGCTCCTACCAGAAGGAGAGATTTCTGCTGAGCGAGTACGAGAGTTCTGCCAGTCCTTCCTGCAAGGAGAACTGAAGGTGAGCAACAATTTACGGGAAACTCCGCCGCTCTGCTACAAAGTCGTATGAAGTCTTCTGTGGCCCCGGAAGGAGACGCACAAAATCTGACAAATTTCCTCAAAAGATCTAAGCCAGTGCTGAAAACTACAAACCTGAAAATGAAACAGTGTTGTGTAGGTAGAAAGAAAGTAAGCTTACCAGCGCTCTGAAGCCAGATCCTTATCTCTGCTTGAATCCATATTAACTAGCAGCTAATAATATAAATGAATCTTCACCTTTCGTTGAATGAATCTCAACTTTTCTTTTTCTCTTAACAATGCTGATTGACTTTTAAAGTGTAATGATTGAAAATAAGCAGCACAATTAAGAACAACAAAAAAAGAAAAAGAAATGGAATAATACCTTTTGTTATAAACTGCTTTGGCTCATTGCTCTCTTGGGAATAAGACAAAACACACCTCCAAACCACTCAGCAATGGCAAATGAGTTACAGTTACAATTAAAAGTACAATTGTCAACAGTTTGCATGATTATGAATTCAATAAATCTTGACGATCAAAACTGATGATATTGTTTCTCATGTGAAAATCATAACAGCTATATATATATATATATATATATATATATGTATATGTATCAAGAGCAAAAGGACTTCTTCCTTCTCATCACTGTACTGTAAATGTAGCACATGGAAGACAGGAAACCTCACCCTGTGCAGTGATTTACACCACGCAGCGTTTCAGCTGGGTGTGACAGTGTACGGCCTCACCACCAGACACAAGGAGCACTTCAGTACCAACAACACTAAACAACAGCACTCAAAACCACTGAAACCTGTTATTAGGTGCATATGTCACTTGAATTCCAATGAAAACAATCATTTGGGATGTACAAAGCAATCTTGGTTAAATTCTTCAATGCAATTCAATGATTCAAGCTTACTCATAGGTTCTTCTCCTGTAGAGTTTCTGTCAACATTAACGTTAGGTTACTCCTAATAATCTGCAGCTTCTATACATTTACACCATGTACAAATCACTGAGATCGTAAGAATTACAGACAATTCAGAATTCTTGATGCTGCAGAGTCCTTGTTTTGTGCTTTTGGTTCATACAGAAAATAGACTCGATTGCTGCTTGAATAAACAGAAATAACGTGTACCTGATAAATGTGGTGTGTAAAATTCACTTTGTCCCACCTTCTGCATTTATACAGAAAATTTTTGAAAATATTGTTTTTTTGACTGAAGCAGAGGTTACATAAATTAAAGAAGATCTCAAATTGAAATGGATAAAGTTTCCACTAAAAGATTCTTTATTGAAAAATAAAATAACAAAAAGCTTTAAGTAAAAAACAATAATAACATGCAAAATCGAGAGAGAGAGAAATACATTTCTCTCAGAAATACAGAAATACAAATACATTTCTCTCTCTTACATTCCCTATAATTCCACATATCTGCTGCTGTCTTTCACTCATCATTTTTTCACATGTTTTTCCATATTCCAGGAGGCGAATCAGGCAGGAGCAGAAGCCAAAACGGAGCTCTAAGACTGACAGAACAAATGTGAATTAATTAGTATTCTGTAAATTGAATAAAAAAAAAACTGATAGAAAACTGATAAAGTGAATGAAGTTGTCTTCTCCTATAATGTCTTGCTTGCAGCACAAAGGTTACAGCGCAATTACACACTTGCCTGTGTGCGTGTGTACAGTTTATCATGTGTCCTATCCTTGTATGTTATGTTTTGTCTGTTTATGTGAGTGTGAGCCCGTCTGCGGTCTGCGGAGCCAGCAGGTCACTGGCCACAAGTAGCAGAGATCTGGCAGACATTGTTAGTCTGTCCGCTAATGTTATTGTCAGAACCACAACACACGACCTCAGCGGGAGTGACAGAGAGCAGACTGGGAAGATATGGGTCACCATGGAACTCTGTAAATAAACGTGAAAAAAACATCACCCATACGGGATAAACACAAAAACCTCCGATGAGGAATTTTTAGGAAATCACAGCACTGGGCAGCGCAATCGCGTACGTTTGAAATAGGCAGTCGAATTCAAAATGAATCTAATGATACACGACTGAAAGACATAAACGGGCCTTAAAAGTGAGATAAAAGAGAGAGTATTTAGCAATGAGGGCTATAAAAACTCCATAAAACAACAACAGATGGACTGCAGACATCAAGAGGAAAAAAAGTTTTGAGCTTGTCCCAAAAATATTCTCCCAGGCAAGCGAGGGAATTTCAAGGCCCAGACGAGGATCAGTATAATTAGTGGTGTTGTATTGCCAAGCGGATACATCCGGCGGAATTGGGAAAGCCTGGCAGGTGGACGTTCCTCTGAGACCAGATGGAAATATAGAGTGTGTGTCGCCTGCCATCTGAGTTTGTTTATGGCTGTAATTGAGACAATCGCCGGGGGGTTTCAAGTGGGGGGGATTTGGGAATGATACAAAAAGTTCTGTATTAATTATATATGATGTAAAATGTACCTTGTCTGTGCATGTTTTGTTAAATTATTATGTTTTTTTTTTTTTAAATAAGCATTACAGTACATACAGTATGAATAATAATCATGTAAGAAAACCTATACACAACTCATAGGAAACACAGATTTACACAATAACCGAGGATGAAACAACCACCACCCACACACTTATTAAATCGCACAGCAGGCGATGATGATGATGATCTCCTGCTGAGTTCAGAGTGAATCAAATCTGAACTCATGCGTTTGCTGTGACAATGCTTCGGTGGTCTCTCCTCTCCGGGGCAGGGGTTCTGCTTGCTTACCCTGGGTTCATCTACATCTGGCATTTTTAGACCATTGTGTGTAGCTCGCTCCGCTATCAACTTACTCGCTCCAACAGGACGTTCACACACCCAACGGCATCGAGAGCACTTTCCTCTTTGCTCTGCATGGGTTCTGCCCAATGCCTCCCAAAGGCCAAAATAGCACTTCACAGCAGGGAAGGCAGAAACGAGTTTTGCCTTTAAGTGCCTGTTTATGAGGTTTTAGCTACTTCGGTCTTAGTATCCCCTCTTTACACTTCTGTCAATCAAACTTTACGGCGTGGCCAGTGAGACAGCGCTTGATGAGCAGCAGCGGCATTGAACCCCTTCGTTCGCGCTCCTTCCTCTGACTATTGTCGTGTCTGCTGCAGGTGCTGCTGTCCGTTGCCGATTCGGATCCTTTAGGTTTAGTTGTTTCTGATGGCTTCATAGAGAAATCCAACATTCAATTTTGCATTGTTGTTTTTTTGTGCTGTTGCATGCTTGTGAGACTTGAATATGGACTGGACTGAAAATTTTCTAACCTACAGCTGCAGACACTGTGGACACATAGCAGCTCAGTTTATGCTACTTTCTGTGTTTCACCAGCATCTAGTTGTGACTGGAGGAGCAGTCACCGGACGATTCTGTGCAGTCACAAAAATAATTTGAGGTACATGGGTGTTCACACTAAGTCTGTCTGACACACTCTGATGATACAATTTACATCATGCATCTCTCAAGCGTTCAAACGGCCTCTTTACTTAGAATGATGTTTATTTCGTCTGCTACATAATCTCAGAATATGTGTATTGCTAATTTCAAGGTGAATCCTTGCAGGGTAGAAGAAAAACTTTAAGTAAAGTTCTGGATACAGGTAAAAACCTGGTGAACAGCAGTAGCAGTGAAAGCAAAGATCTGTAATAACAGATGCATCTGATTGGATGAGCTCTCTGCTTGCCCATTTTCAAAAAGACCAGCTGTCATTTTTTAGAAAGTGTGTTGTTTAATTAAGATGTGAAAGTTGAATAGATCACTGAAAAGTGTTTCTAAAAACATTTTAGCACAGATTCTGGACCTGTATTTAGTTTATATCTATACTGGCTAGTGTGAACGGCACATGCACACAGAACAGACAACTTGCGAGCAGCGAGGAGATATTTGCTGAATATGACAAAAAGTGTATTGGATCAGAATTATAGACTACATCTTCAATACAGTTTATGGCTGGTGACAGGGGAAACCCCAATGAGGAAATGCTGGAGGTGACGAGCTCAGCCACTTGCATTTGCATACGTAGTAACTATCAGTGCTATCAGTGAAAACGAGCCTTGGGGCTTTCACTCATGACATGTCACATCTGTTTATTCTTCAAATCACAGTAAATCCACCAGAGCTCATGGTTCTGTTGGTCTAAATTGAGCAATAGGCTTTTTCAGTTCCAAGTTTCTACTCATACATCATCATCTAAAACTGTTCTCTAAGTAAAACAAGTCTTTATTAAGTAGGAAAGAAATATCTTTGGCAAAACTGTGCTGTGTTAAGATTGACTTTTTTTAAATATATAAAATAAAAACAAAATATTTAGGTTGTTAGTTTTTCCTCCTTGTTTTTATATTTTGGGTTGGGGTGTTCTTAAGCCTTTATTGATAGTAGAGAGACAGGCACTAAATCTTCCAGCTGAAATGTATCCGGTGATGTTGCATATCTTGTTACCAACGGGTGGTACAACACCTTCCTGATGTCACATTTCATATTTTCCATACAATGTCTTCGCTCAGTGATGATTAAAAATAATAAAAACAATGTAAGTGCTTATTTAAAGGTTGTTTGCTGCAGTGATATAAAGTTGTTAAGATGGAAGGGACAAAGAAAAAGGAAATAGTCACTAAAAGAATGATTAACGTTACATTAAAAACACAGATTCAGTTGTGCACAATAAAGGTTCTGTGTTGTATTTGTTGTTCAGTTAATACATTTAACATGTTGAATTCTGAAACCACTGGTATTAACACTTATATCACTTTGATAATGTGTGGGTTGAGTGCTTGACAAATAAACATATAAATAACAACACCTACAAATTTCTTCCCTTAATTTTTATGTAAATAAATATATTATAAATATTTACACCATTAATTAACCTTTATTATATGTATTCTATATTAAACGAGTCTGTTGCATGGGCTGCAACTAATGACTATTCCTATTATTTGATTAATCTATTATTGAAATGATTAATCGATTAGTTGTTTGCTTCATAAAGTGGTGTAAAATGTCACTCACTATTCCTAAAGATGCAACGTAAAATGTCTTTTTTGTCCACACTAACAGTCTGCAAGCCGAAGATCATCAGTTTACTATTAAAGAAGACTAAAGAAACCAGAAAATAATTAGATTTGACTTAGATTAGACTCAAATCGATTATCAAAATAATTGACTATGCATGCATTTCAATTCAAAACATTTACTCACTGAATAATATTTTGTTTTTTTAAGCAGCAGGTAAAATGATCTCCTTTATACCAGTCAAAACGTTAAACATTTTATCCCTTGAGCCCTGAAAGATTCGCACTGACTTCATATTTCTGTGAAGAAACATGAACTGGTTCATTTTATTGTCTTATTTGTACAGTCATCCAGTGGGCCCTTTGGCTTTGTTCGGTTCTGGCAGCATGTTTGACACCCCTGCCTTAGACCGAACCATTTTTATCTCCGTGGGCAGTGGGTCTCCCTCTGCAGAACCCGCCACGTTGAACTGCCAGAACAGAAACCAACTGCTGGCTCTCGAGACGGCCTTTCAGGGTTTTCATAAGTTTTGCAGCCAATGTAGTTGATATGTAGAAGTCAAGTCAATTTTATTTATATAGCCCAAAATCATAAATCACAGATTTGCCTCAATGGGCTTTGCAGTTCATAGAACAACACATCATCCCTTGTTCTTAGACTGTCACATCGTAAAAGGACAAACTACCTACAAAAAAAAAAAGAAACCTCAGGAAGACAGAGGAAGAAGGTCCTTAGCAAGGGCTCCAGGGTTTGATTAGTTGATTATGAATAGGTGATGTGTGCACAGGATGGAATTCAATACATTTAGAACAGGAAAGGAGTTAAGTATGACATTAATTTGTGAGTGGCATTAATTAGAATAGCAGAAATATATTGATTCGCTGTGTATGTAGAGGATGAGGTGACAGGATCCTTTGCAGCTTCCAGGTGAACCAGGACAGTATCAGACCCTCCAACAGCAGAAATGACTAGAGCTCAGCAGAAGGGACGATCTCCATATACCACTGATGTGATCTGACCTCCAAGGGTATAACACAATGGCCACAGTTTATCAGTATTTGCACCTGTGTGCATGGCTTCCAGCGTCTTCTCGACAAAAAATATGCAGCATTCCTCATTGTCTGTATAATTCCCACTGCCGACATGTATCAACAAAAAAAGGAACGGATCCAAAGCAGAAATGCTTCAGACACTGCAGTATTTCCTGCCTCCTCAGGGACGTTTGTGGCAATTGTTTTCTCCGACTGTGAATTGTCCCCCCCCCACACTGAAGTGTATCCACAAAAATGGATACTGGACCAGACATTGAAATTACATGGAACGCGTTCCAAGACATATCCCTGACACCAAGAATAACGCTAGACTACGAAATACAAAGGACGCCAAGGTCACCCTGCGACAGCACTACATGATTGATATGCTATTCTGTATGTGAAGTGATATGCATACATAAATGTTTGGTTATCTAGACAGTGTTTAAGTTGCAATATGGTTGAGGTTCAGGTCATAGCCTCCACATTTTTTATTTGTGAACCACAGCTGGATCCACACATGAAGTAACACACAAACAGAAAGCCGCATACATACTGCTGTGCATCCAACACATCAGGGTCGCCTATATTTAGCTGAATGTATGCTGAAATACATGAAGCGAGGCTGTGTTTCGGGCCACTGGTTGGAGTTGGTAAGCCATAGCCATGTCTGAATCTGGCCAAGACCAGGACTGAGATGGATCCCTAAATAGTGACTGACTGTGGTTCTGGTGGGAGACTGCAACACTCTAATTAAGCTCTGTCGCATAATGCTGTTCCGTGTCACTCGATTAGTAGCCTGTGGTCCACTCAGGCTATAGTTTGGGGTTTGTGGGGGTAGGAGATCACATCTGGGGCAAGGAGTATAGTAGCATAACAGCAATGGCAGAACTGGCAACCTCGATGTTAAAGAGGCAACACAAGCATGGGTCTCCCTGATTAAAATCCAATCACATTCGGACGGCACTTTAAAGATCAGTAACACCACCGATTTGGATTTTCGGGGGTGTTTTGTATTATTTATACCCTTAGTGATGAGGGCTGCGGATTGAATGGAATTTTGAAGGGGATGTACAGGATTGGTAAACAAAAATGATTGGTTTGACCTCAGAAAATGATTGACAGGGAAATGCTCTCATTTATGTTGGAAACAGAAAATATGAGAAAAATACAGTTCAGTTTACCCAGAAACCAAAGAGAGAAACTATTTTGAGATGTCAATTCAGTAATTTAATGGAACCAGAAGCAGGGGAAATGTGTAGGATAGAAAATTGCAGTTTCAGTAAAAAAAAAAAATCTCAGAAAAGAGGTAGACAAATATATATTGAAATGTGCAAACCTATTCTTTGGGCCCAATTCATGAATGAATTATTTAAATTTTAATAAAAACGTAAGACACTGCTCCCACATCAGCTAACCAGTGAGTTCTGAACATCTTGATAATATTAGAGAAAACATCTCTATGTGCTTATATATTGTAGTGTGGTTTGTGAGGGTTTGTTCCAGGAGAAGACATTTTTTGGTGAGCTATCTTTGTGTAAAAATGCATATTCACAGTGAGTTGATTGACATTTAACCACAGGTTGTGAGTTCCTTTAAAATAAAAATAGGCACTATTTCAAATCAGTGTGCATATTTGCATTTATGCGTTTTGGAGGAGTTAGTTAATTACATTCTTAATTCATCAGTTAATCTAGGAAGAGTAGTACTGGCTAGTGAAGGTTATACCTGCACAGGTTTGCAGACAGTACATGCATCATACAACAGAATGCCAAGAATGTTTACAGTCGTGTAGGTCTGTGAGCGGGTGAATGAGTTTTTGGACTCGGTGCCAGGTCTGCGTGGGTGTTTATGGGAGTTTTCATGACAAGTGGAAGCGGAAACGTTGACATTTGATTCCCCAGCCAATCACAGAAATATCTGAATCTGTGGGTTTGGTCAGAGGAGGTGGACTTCAGTATATATTGACCTCGGATTGAGGGCAAGAAACAGAACAAGCATCAGGACGAAAGATCCACCAGCATCAAGAAAGCAACAACTTGTCTACAAGAAGACACCATCTCCAAGGCATCATGAAGACTCTGACTCTCCTCTCCATCTGTGCTCTTCTGTCGGTGTGCTGGTCCATGGGAGGTAAGGAAAAACTCAGCTCATCGTTGGCTTATATGAAGAAGCTCTTTGAGTCATTTGAAGGATTCTGAGCACACGTTTTAATGAAGTGTTGTTTTATGTGACCATCAGCCATCGAACCCGAGGTCGTCGTGGACCCTGAAGCCGACACGGCTGCTGACCCTGCACCTGCCGACCCTGCAGCGGCCGACGCTGCCTCATCCTCCTCCTCCTCCTCCTCGTCCTCCGAATCCTCTGAATCTGACTCTGCTTCTGACTCCAACTCCTCTTCAGACTCCTCAGCATCCGACTCCAACTCAAGCTCCGACTCCAACTCAAGCTCCGACTCCAATTCCAGCTCCGACTCCAACTCCAGCTCCGAGTCAGCCTCCTCTTCATCCTCTTCCTCCGAGTCCTCCTCTTCTGAGTCCAACTCCTCTCCCGATTCTTCAGCTTCCTCCTCCTCTTCATCCTCATCCTCATCTTCATCGGAGTCCGCCAGTGCTGAAGGTATGCAGTTTTTGTCTTCAGCTTTCTGGACAGAATCATTGGCATGGTTTTAGAAAATAAAAAGGTAATGCAAAACAAGATATGTGAATAAGATGTGTTGTGCCTGTTTGTGATGTTAGGCACCGCAGCCCCTGTCGTGGTGATGAAGAGAGACCTGGCTGCTGTTCTGCTGAGAAGAAGAAGAGCTGCCCCTGAAGGAGGCTACAGCCTTCTCCAGCTGGAAAGGTACAGAGATGAAACCTCACTATTTCACCACCAATATGTGTTTCATACTGACAAGCAGATAATGTTTCACTTGCACTTGGTTTTTGCTGCAATGCATTGGGAGATTAATTGAAAATGGAAATTGAAATTCACACTCGTGAAGAGCAAATAATTAGTTTATAGTTATTTCACATATAAAAATAAAACAGGAGATTCACAGTTGTCTGCTAAACTCCTCCTAATGCTTCTCCTCTCTCTCCTCACCTGCAGCCTGAGAGAGGTATGTGAGCTGAACATGGCCTGCGACGAGATGGCTGAGACTGCCGGCATTGTCGCAGCGTACGTCGCCTACTATGGACCCGTCCCCTTCTAAGCACAAGACTCTTCTGTCATCCACATGTGAACTGTTTTCTATGTAGTTTTGTACCTGAACAGTGCACCAGCTCCCCTGATTCCTGACAAGGAGCAGAAATTTTTTAAATTGCGTTTGGCCCATGGTTGCGATGGTAGATGGAGTTTTTTTTTTTTTTAATTTTAGACACAAATTCTTGCACAAGTGACAAACTTTATTGGTCTTATAGATAAATGGAAAGGCCTCGACCAGGCTTTCAGAGAGGCACATGGAAACACGAGCCTGTGAAGTATGTAGCCCACACTCATTTAAATTATTCTTCACATCTTTAGTATAATTCAATGAATGGTGCTACGATTGTTGTATGATAATGTGTTGATATTTTTTATACCTTGCTTTACCTTACTTTAACTAGAAGAAGTGTCTCTAGTAAGTATTGGATATAATAATGAACTCTTAAAGGTACTGTAGTTGTCGTGGTAGTGTATTGGTAGTGGTAGTGTACAGTGTGTGTAAAATGCACCTCAATTATCTGTAATGACTGTAACCACAAATTGCCTCTGGGTTTGAAACTAATAAATTATTGTGTTTGTTGAATTGTTCTGTTGTCCTTAATGACTTAATGACATATATAATTTTGGGATAATGTATTAGATTGTTTTTCATACATAACCTGGCAACATACAAATTGCACCAATATCATCTCACATCAGTTTTCCGCATTCAAGCATTTAGTCTTCATCAGTTCATTGGTTCCTGATATGCCTCAACCTGGTCTGGAGCAGCTATGGCGCTGGATAACCTATGTGCTGTTGTCATGTTTACCACTAGATGACAGTGTTGGTCAGTCCAACAGATTTGAGCTGACATACATAAACTGGAGTCTGAATTTCATTGCTATGTATGAAATTGAACGGGGAGTCTGTGTGACACAAATGCCCTTTCCTCTCTTATTGGGTTATATTGACTTGTTTGGAGACTCTGAGCTGGATGTGACCTAGAAATTTATTGCCAAGACCTGCACAACACAATTTTATGTAATTATTTAATCCCACTGTTTCCAAAGACTGTCTGGGGTGTATCCCTGCCTCTCGCCTGTAATGCGCTGGGATTGGCTCCAGCAGACCCCCCCCCCAACACTAATGAGGAATAAGTGGGTATACAAGATGACTGATTGACTGTTTTCAAAGATAGTTCCTATAAGAGGCTGCATTTTAAGGAGATGCAATGATGCAAAAACATCTAGAATATTTTCATTAGTGGTGCATCTATGGTGAGTTTGAATATCCTTGGGTTTGAATAGTTCACACAGTATGAACTGTCCTCATCCAGAGCTGAAAGCTAATACAATATTGCTATCGTTGGGTGTGTGATGATGAGATGGTGCAGTTAGTTTTGTTTTGACCTCAACTAGAAGTGGATAGGCAGGCGCATGCGTCATTATGTTGCAGTATAATTCCATCCAAGCAAATTCACAAACAAGGCTATAAAATATTTTTGCAGAAGCATGGGAATAGATAAGGTGTGCCCTCTGTACACCTGTATCACTGGTGATGTCCCAGATGCAACACACCTTGTCACATGTAAGTATGTATGGTGCACTGGACAGCTGCTTTATTATTAACAGGAAAGACCATCCCCACTCCATTTTCTATATACTTTTTGAGAGAGTCCAGGACATTCAGTCTTTTTATAGGGCAGGTTCTTACTAATAGAATTTTTACTGATATTAAAACTAAAACTAATATTTGCCTTGTTAATATATGACCCCTTTAGAGTGAGGAATAAAAGATGAAATATGGTCTATATTTGTTATATGTGACCTGACACTTGACACAAGTTCATTTAATTGATATATACCTGTAAGATTTATGAGAACATTTTACAAAAATAAGGGAACTTACACGATTACAAAACACGATACCAATGACTTTTCATATAATATGAAATATTATTACGTAGGTAAGCATAAATGTACTGCAAAATTACTGGTAACTGAAAAATGTATTTATTATTAATTTCCATAAACAAAAGGTATATCTACATAGTTGATTTTGATTGGACAGAGCTAGCCTACGGATGTTCCATAGCAACCAACTTACACATCGCTGATGTCTAAAACCTTTTCACAGATATAGCAAAAGTTTGTAAATCCCCAGTTAGAAATATCCCTTGTCTACAAACAAGATTTAGAGATATGTTTTGTAACAGCTGAGGCAACGCAATCCAGAGGCCGAGACCCTTCTTATCTATAAACTGTATACATTATGCTCCACTTTGCAATGTTTTACCTGTGATAACACTAATAGAAAAAAAGTAATTAATACAAGGTGAGTCAGTAATTTCTACTAATGAAGGAAGGAAATGATAATGATAATTTCTTTGTGTGTGTGTGTGTAATGAATATACAGTGAGCATCAGTTGACCATGTGGTAAGTGTCTCGTGGTTGCTGTGTTGTGCGCTTTGGCACAGTTGTGCGCCCTTGATATTGACATATTGATAATCCATGTTATGTTCTTTGCACACGGCTTCCTGACATGTGACAGCAGTCAACACAATAGTGGACATTTCCTGGACACTGGCTGTAATGTCCCAGACACTCAATCAAACATCCAAAAAAAAATAAGTAAAAAAAATTAATACTTTTTTTAAGTATATTTTTGACTGTTTTGATAGCACAGTAGAGGTGACAGGAAAGGGGAGGCAGAAAGAGGGGG
The DNA here is from genome assembly GCA_030544235.1 of Lepturacanthus savala. NCBI lineage: Eukaryota > Metazoa > Chordata > Actinopteri > Scombriformes > Trichiuridae > Lepturacanthus > Lepturacanthus savala. Next base: position 23,225,863 of record CM060466.1, read on the forward strand.
AATGACATACAGTAATGGGCTCCATTCAAGCCGGATCCACCTGTGGTGAGGAGTGTAGCCTCTATACATGTGGCAGCCACGCTACCCACTGGAACACACCAACACAAGTTTATGATACTTTTAAGATACAGAGCATGTCTGTCTCTTAAACACTCATTTTAATCTCTCTTGTATCATATTTGTTCGCTCACACCATGTTTTAATTTGAAAATACTTGAGTAACACTGATATGAAAGTAATTAAACAAAGTCAGTTGGAAATTGTTGCTAATGAAGGAATATCTGGAATGATGATCTAATGTGTGTGTGTGTGTGTGTGTGTGTGTGTGTGTGTGTGTGTGTGTGTGTGTGTGTGTGTGTGTGTGTGTGTGTGTGTGTGTGTGTGTGTGTGTGTGTGTGTGTGTGTGTTGAAAAAAAATGTATCATTGGTATTTGAGTTAAATTAAGTACATTAATCCTTTATTATTTCAGATCGGCATTGTGTAGAAACAACATGCAACTCAAACTCAACATCAAACATTTAAGTTAGATGCACATTCATCTAATTTCAATCTACATATTCCTTGAATACAATTATAATTTTTAATTACAAAATAAAATAATTTCTACACCTTAAAACGATGTGTTAAGGAGATCACAGTGTCCTTTATACACACTGAAAAGACAAAAGATGAAACGTGATAGAAATCTGGAAATATGTCGATCATTTATTTAACCAAGTCTGTCAAATCAGACATTTTTTTTAATTGCTTTGATCGTTTAATAACTGTTCATTATGAACTTCACATAGTTAATCTGTTCAACATTAGATTTAACCTAATTTATATTTCACCATTCCATTAAGATCATATCCAATAATCATGTTTGGAAAATGTATTTTTAAATTTGTGATTCATTCCTGTAGGCTATCTAAGGGTCAATTTGTTCAGCCTACTAGAGACTGTTGGAGAATATTAAAATATGAGTCTGGTGATATTATATGTCCCTACAGTATCAAAAGATCCCATTAGAAAACCCTAAAACATTGAAATGATCTTATTAATCATTATTGCCTGTGTAACCTAAACCTGGTTTAGCTCATTCCTCTGTGCTGCAGCTCCATTGTTGTCCATTATTTCTTTAATACATACCAATAGGCCATACTGTTGCTTTGAAATACTAAACCCTTTCTCATAATACAGATGGGTAATGTAGTTTATGTTTTGTAAATCCCACAAGCACAATTCTGCTCCCAGAAATATGTGTGTATAAGTGTTTAACTCAGTGTTTCTGAGTTGCTATAAAGTTAATTTTAAATTATAAAGCCCCAGACAGGTTATTAAAATATGACAGTAATGGGAAATTGACCAATTTGTTGTTGGTTTTGGTGCTTCCAGGATATTTTTACAGTAATAAATAGAGTAAATAGATAGAAAGACCAACAGCTTCTTGCCTCTCCTTTTTTTCTTTGTCTGGATCTTCAAAAACTGACATGAATTAATTTCCCATCGTAGACTAAAGAATCTCCTGAATGCAATAACATAAATATTATTGACACATGTGTAGTTCTTGTGCCATCACCAATATCCTTCTTTGCATCATAGCCACATACTCATAAGTATATATATAAAATCTCAAAGCCTGCTCATTTTCAGAATGTTAAGCTCTATCTTTATCCCATTTTCCACCTCTGTCTCTGCAGTCATTGCAGGGTTATCATACACCTCTCTGTGTGAACTCTTGTCATTTTCCACAGATTCTTTCTCTCCGTGTTCCTGGTCGCCAGCAGCAAACTGGCAGCATTTGCAGCAGCAACAGCATTTGGCAATAAACACACTAACCACTTTGTCCCAAGGGTCCAGGGAGTGGGCCCAGAGAGGGAGGAAGTCCCAGGATCGCAGTGCTGCAGGCAGACAGCTCGGTTTCCATTTCTGCAGCAGGTTGATCACTATGATGGTGATCAACATGACGACCAGAGGTACGTTCACGCCCACCAGCACCTGCCAGCCAGCCAGAGACAGGCTGAAGACGAAGAACGGTAAAAGGAAGAAGCAGCAGATGATGTAGACAACAGCGAACCAGCGGTAGGTGGCGGTGACGTTGCCCAGGCCTTTAGCCAGCCGAATAGGGAATCGGGTGAAGGGGATTGGATACCACAGGATGATGCCAGAGATGTTGAAGAGGAAGTGCACGAGGGCAATCTACAGCAATCATAAATAAACTGTGTTGCTATTTTCCTCCTCATTAAATACAACATTTATGTATAAGAAGGGGTATCTCAAAACAGATCTTAGGCCATGTTGAATCAAAGCCTATTTAAAAGGTCATTTGGTCAGTTGGCTTGCGTGCATGGTCATGTGGAATCACTTACCTGTAAAGCATTAGACAATGTCTCTCGAGGACTAGCCATGGCGGCCAGGATGGCTGTGGTGGTCGTGCCAAGATTTGAACCCAGAGACAATGGGTAAGCTCTTTCTATGCTGATGACACCAATACCTGTTCAAACAAAGAGGACACTGGTCAAAATCATAGAGTATATAAATAATTGATACAGTCACCATCACATCACCAAGGGGTTTGTGAACTCTGATTTTAAAGCCTCGAGTTCAGCATTTTGTCGGTCACCATCTGAATTTTCTGGAGCAAAAAGTGATGATATTTGGGCGAGGGTGTGGAGCCGGGGATGAGTCGCGCCTATCAGACAGCTTGTGGCAGCCACTCCTTTAATTATGCATAACATTAAGCCTTAATACAATTTAAATAGGTGGGTTATATTAAAATTCAGCCTGCCTTCATCCCCTGTACATTTGCCGTGAATGATGATGATTATCAACAAAACCAACCAACTGTGACATTAACATGGTACGTAGACATTGAAAAGGAAACTATATATGATATGGACAGATGAGTGACCTTACCAACAAGTGGAGTGATAGCAGAAGTGAAGACCGAGCTACTCTGCACAATGAATGTCATTCCAGCTCCGACTAAAATGGCGATGTAACCTGTGACCCAACCGAATGGGTATGGGAAATCTGCACATGCACACGTAGACACACACATAGACACATACAGCAACATGCATTCATGCGTTACTAATCAATGAAAAAACAACCAATTATTGTAATGTCAAATCACAGTGTGCCTATAGCCACTCACCAGTGTTTAGGACCTTCTTGATGACCGTAGCCACCTGTCCCTTCAGCATGGAGTTGAGTAGCTTGACAATGAGAACCAGGCAGGAGCAGAGAACCAGCAGGGAGAGAGCCAGCAGGATCAGACCCACCGCCCAGTCGGGCAGGTTCACATCCACAAAGAGGTGCTTACCTAAGGACACAGAAATTTACATGAAATTATGGATATAAGCAGGTAATGACTTGGATATTCTTTGCTATAAAGCTGCAGTAAAATATTTTTCTGGCTGCTGGCAGGTAGAATAACTATTAAATTATCAATTTATGAAGTTTTTACATAGTGTTGATAGATGATCTACTGTTTCGAGACCAGTTTATTGATTGCTGTTTAATATTGCAAGTAGCCTACTGTATAGTGTTTTTGTTTTTACTGCTGGAAATAGATTAAATACATGTCTAGACAACTAAAATACTGAGTTTAAAGACATAAAAATCTTCATTGATGCAAAATGATGTTGAGAGTTGAGATCAAAGTAAATCTGCTTAGTTAGTTTAAACCCTTTTGTTAAATGAGGCTAGAATATTATATCATGCCATCAGTATTTCATTTTCTTTATATTTACAATCCAATGTGACAAAATAGAGCAACACTGTGAAAACTGGTCTCACATTTCTTGATGTTGTATGTCTCAGAAATGTTTTTCATTGTGTAGGTATAGTTGCCATCGACCCAGCAGAGAGAAGGCGAGGTGCAGTTCTCTGGACCAGGAATTGTAACATTCATTAAGGTCTGAAAGAGAGAGTCAGTTTGAAAAATGAATGTTTTTAATTATTCTTGATGCGTCTTAGTGTTTGTTATGTATCTGACATTTCTATGATCTTACTGTGTTGGTGAATGTTTGGCACCATTTCTTGATGAGACTCTTAGTCCTGGCTTCTGAGTCTCCAGTGGCAATCCCACTTATGACAGACTCATCCAGCTGGGTTGGAGACAAAGATACAGGACATTCAGAAAAACACAAGTTTAACAATGTTATATAATGACAACTCTGAAAGACGGCTGATTTCTTGAAGGGATAAAAATGAATTTAAAAATTCTAATTATTGCAAACAGCCACATTCATATTCCAGAAATAACGTCTAATACAGTTTTGTGGGGGTTTTTTAATCACATGTCTACCAGATCATCTTTTTTTATCTCTAATTGTTTCATGTGGAAATTTGTATTGCCTCACATAACACTGTTCAGTAACCACCTAAAGTGAACATAACATGCACGTTTCCTGCTTTATATATTTTTTCTATGGCTCTACATTAATATATTTGTATGATTAACAGTATAACAAAAAAAACAAGTTATGTCCCCTTTGACTTCTGCTCAACCAGTTGTCAGCCCAGCTAATGGAGCCAGAAAAGATCTGTTAGGGGTACTTATATCGGTGATGAAAAACATGACACTCATTGTTGCTGACAGTTTAAAAACACTATAAAGATGACATGACTAAAACATTTCACTCAACTATGCTTCACATAGAAAATTTAAAAAAAATGTATTAAACATTCTCTCATCCCCAACTGTATGAAGGATATCACTGTGCCTGCTAGTTTCTATTATATTTATTTATATTTGTAGTTATTATAATTAATCGGGTTGTGGTCTGACACAGTTGTGGTGAATTTAGTGAGATTAGTTTTGGAATTATATGACTGAATTCCTGTTTTCTGTGTATTTTATGCTGTTTTTACACACTTCATCATGGTGCTATAGGCTAATCTGAGCTTTTCCATAGAGTTATTTTACTTATTTTTATTATTCACTCTGGAAATGACTGTCACCAATGAAATATCTTCAATCAATCAATCTTTTACAGAATTTGATCACATTTGCAAAAGTGAGAGAAACAGTGTGACAGTGTTAAAAGTGTGACATCTTACCTGTATAATTGACTCAGTGAGGACATCAGTGATCACATTTAGCAGGTCTGGGGCCTCTCCACTCTGCATTTTGAAGGAGTCGATGATGAGCTTGGTGACTTCATACAAATAACCAGTCGCGACCTCTAGAGGCAGCAGCACCAGCACAGAGAGCCAGTTGAAGAAGTCGTGTACTGTGGCCCCTGCAAAAGCCCTGGGTGTGTATTGAAAAGGTATACATAAATCCAGAGTAATTATGACCTTTGACCTTTCCAATCGGAGCAACACATCATCATTGCTGTCCAGTGAAATCACTGATTTTACAACTTTTAAGATAACCTGGAGATCATAAATCGATTAAATATGAATCCTTTGTAGTTTTTAAAGGGGAAAAGGCTCAAAATGCTATTGATAGTTCATTAAAAATGTTGGATGTATTGTATTCTGTTTTCAGACAATGATTAAAGTTTTTAAACATTGATACATGCTTGTCATAGTACACTTGCATGCTTGTGTTTTAGGGAATTTTCTTTTTTTTGAGTAAAGAATTTCTACATCACCATTTGAACAGGTGAATGACTTGACAGCTACATCAATAGAATATTGTTCGTCAGGGTCATTCTGTAGATGCTGTTGCAGTGTTGAATGGACGACATTTTCCCACTTTATTGCTGCACATAGAATTAACAAGAAAAAAAAGAAATATGGAGCTTTCTGACACAGAGACAAAATGATTACCTGCGAAAGGTACTGCGGTCTCCTGCCTGCGTCATGGCAACGAGTGTGTTGGTAACAGAGGTGCCGATGTTGGTGCCCATGATGATAGGAACCGCCAGCTGGACCGTCAGCACTGCCCAAAACACACATCATCAGTCCTATTCTTCCCTTTCCTCAACATGGCTGGTTTTACTCATATTTACTCTCTTCTGTGCATGTGTGTGCTTCATACTCACAGCTAGAGGAGACCATGCTGACTACTATGGAGGAGGAAGTGGACGAGCTCTGAACCAGCAGAGTGACCAGAACGCCAATAACCAGACCAGCCAGAGGGTTGGACAACACTGAGTTATCTTGAAAGATGTCACCAGCTGTTTTACCTGCACAAGGTGAACAAAGGAGCAGTGAAGGACAGAGCAGCCGCAGGTTACCCTCCTGGTCCGAGAAAAGCGTTGGTGTATTTACCTCCAACGAGTTGGAAGGCTGAACTGAGGACGTCGAGGGAGCAGATGAACATGTAGAGTAAACCCAGCAGCAAGAGCAACTTCCCCACAGACACATACACTCTCAGCATCTTCGATCTGGTGTTCAGAGCTGAGACACATACCACAAATTATTAGGATTTAGGATAAAGAGAAAAAAAAAGCAGGTGTGGATGAACGTGTGTACAGTGCAATGCAAATGCCCAAAAATCACAGTGCAAGGTACAAGAAGAAAAAGACATTTTTGAGTAGAGGGGGTCTTTAAATTCAGGAAACAGTGATCTCCTGCAACAACAACCCAAAGTCCACTTTTTACAGGGTATATATTTGTCCCAGGTTGTGTCATAATTAATATGGCTGTTAGATAGCGGCTGCCACTCAGACATAAGTTAAGGTAACTACAGGTCATTTTTGCCGACTGACATTACAAACCAAACTTGAGTTTTTCTAATAATAATTACTAATAACTAATTTGGATGACTGAAGCTTTTTATTAGCTTTTAATATACTTTTACACAGAAAAAGGCTTGTGGAATTCATGTTGTAAAAGCTTTATGAAGGGATTTTATGTATGAACAGGAGGAATATGTAAGTATATAGAAGATAAATATCGGAACAGTAGGAACAGTTACAGCAAGAATTAACCATTTCAATGTTCATTTGAGCCCCTGACTCTTGTTTTAAGACAGACTTGGAAAAACAGTGAAAGTGTCTTTTAAAAATACAGGGGTAGGACAGTGCTTATTGATGACTAATTAAACATCTTCACCTGACCACGGGACACTTCCAGTGTCCTTCAGCTCTGGTAAATCCCATGGATCTGATTCCTCTGGCTCGCAATCAATCAAAGCCAAAGTGGAATGTGCAGGGCTTGCTTTGACCTCTATGACAGACAGAAAAACCTTAGTACATGATTATTATTATTATTATTATTATATATCATCTTTAGCTTTCTGTTGCATCTCATACATTATTAGTACCTTTGTTTTCATTTCCATGAAATCCATCTTTGGATTTGTTTTGGGGAGCCGCTGACTGTAAAAGGGGGGAAAAAGGAAGTGTTTGATGTGAAAAAAATAAAATCCAGAATATTTCTATTTCTATATCTATTTTTTCTGAATATATTTTCTGAATTTCATGACTCAGTCAAATTTTGTAAATGATTCTATCTAATAAGGGTTTTACAAGTAAAGGTCATGAATTTTTTCCCATTTTTAAATGAAATGCTTAAAGAAAAAAACATATTGCAGTTAAATCCAAGTCATTAAAAGCTGACTACACATCGTGATCATAATCATAAATGATCCACTGCTTGAAAAATTTTAACATTTCATTGCTTTCCTACATAATCTGAATTTATAAGAACAAGTCTAAAAAGAATCATTCTAATTTTACTATCCCTCACATGCCAAGCTATTGATTATAGTCACATGGGCGGCTAGCCACAGTAAAATTCCATTCAGCAGTATGACACAAAAGGAAAGTGACCCGCTAAATACATTACATAAATTGATGATTTAAACTGCACTGAGGTCAGTTGACTATGGGAATGCATTAATTGACTTTTGATAAAATTCTCTTATATAAAAAATCTTGTCATTGTATTATTATATACAATATATGACAAAATATTTACATTCTATTCATAATTTAAACAAGTTATTTCTATTATTACTTCAATAATGTCTGCAACATTATCACTACATCATTATTATTCAAGATAAGATAAAGTTTGATGTGCTTATGTGTCATCATACAATAAAACAATTAACTTTAATAAATTGTTTCTAACGTTTCATTTTGTCACTTGAGTTTAGAGTCCAGGCTCACACAGACTCCTAGGCATCATAAACATGAAACACTACTAATTTCATTTGTAAATATATATATTTACAATACAATATAATTCAGTTGAATACATCAAACTTTATCTTATCTTGAATAATAATGTTGTAGTGATAATACATATGCATAATATGAGTTCTCTCAGACATAAGTATTATGCACCAGAATACATGCAAATAATTCCTTCTACTATCACTGTTACTACTAATAATAATAATTATAATGCTTTTAAAATAAAATATAATTGGTATTCCAATTTTTTTCAGGCAAGCATGCAGATTGATAGAAGCCATGCTTGTCCTCACCTGTGGCGGGTGCAGGGAGTCCATTCTTCTGTTTCTGAGATCACCTGGTTTTCAGGTTTAGAAACGCTGCCTCCAGGCAGGTGGAGCAGAGGATCCGTGAAGAGACAACCATGTACAGCCTTTACATCTCTATGAACATTTCCTCCTCGTAGATAAGAAGAACACACCTTTCAAACCTTGATTAGTCTTACCTGTTGTAAAACCGTTTGTAGTGTTGCAATCCCGCTCACATATTTGCTGATAAGTCCTGAGTTATCAGCTTGTATACCTCCCCACATAAACTTACTGTACGATCACATTTGTATGTTAGTTTGATTTACTACTGAATCTGATAAAGTTTCCATCCATGTAAAGTAGGAGAGAAACCACTCTCCAACCAATATTCTGTTACAGTCCTCAGAGTGATGGTGGCTCCAGCTGGCAGAGGTTTATCCCACTATCAGACCACGTGGAAGTGTGTGTGGGAGGGGTACAGGATGTGAAGTGTGTCACCGATTGACATGACAGTTTAGTTTGTGCATTTGTGTGTGGGGGTACGTTCTATATTTGGCATATAGGGATCTTTTGTGGTAATCCATTGATTTTCTCCATACAGCTTCCCATTGGTCAATACTTGAAATGACCTAAGTTTCGGCTTCAAACTCAGAGGAGACAAGTCAGCCTGAGCTGCACTGATGCATTGAATTTCCATGGAAGTTGTGTTGACTGCACCGGGTAGATGTTAGATGAGGACAGGAAGGGGGAACTGATGTTTCCTGGGGGTTCCCATTTATTTTCTTAAACAAGGTAAAATTATTTTTGGCAGCATAAAAAGACAAACCTGGATCGGCAAATGGTGCAGTGGGTACAGTCCATGTATGGAAAGGATAGTCCTCAACACAGGCAGCCCCGGTTCAAATCCTGCATCAGACGGCCCTTTAGTGCATGTTATCCCCCCTTTCCTGTCTCTCTTAACTTTACTATCAATAAAGGCATAAAAGCCCCCAAAATATACTTACAAAAACACAAAACAATGAAAAAAAATAATAAAGACATGTGATTAAAACTTATCACACCAGAGAGGTAGTTTAGTGGTAAAAGTGCCTGTCTAAGTAGTTCATGTGCCCACTGATCATCCCAGATGCTCCTTTGTGACATTAATTGATTCCTCAACTGCTGCTGTTGTCAGCCCAACTGACAAATGTTGGCCTGGCTACAAATGAACTTTAACCCTGTGAGGATGCAGGTCCATGAAGGCCCATGCAGGTCCATGCAGGTCCATGAAGGTCCATGAAGGTCCATGCAGGTCCATGAAGGTCCATGAAGGTCCATGCAGGTCCATGCAGGTCCATGCAGGTCCATGCAGGTCCATGAAGGCCCATGCAGGTCCATGCAGGTCCATGAAGGCCCATGCAGATCCATGCAGGCCACTGTTCTGTCTTCATACACACATTTTTCTTTGGAAAAGATATGTTTCTTTCTCTCTCTAATGCACAGAGTAGACTCAGCTATTTTTAGTCTGACCTCTCCTGACATGATGTGTTTCCAGTAGAACTGGATGTAATGATAACTGGGACAACAAAGGAAAAATACACCTCTATTTTAGGTTTATCAATAAACGGAAGCCTATTGATTGTGATGTAGTGTCTCTTCCAGTGCCCTCTGTCTCTGGCTCTCTGGACAAACTCTGGATAAAATACTGACTCATATTGAATCCTCAGCTTTGCCAAGTTTTTAGCAGAAAGATTTATATTGTTTTACTTTATGCAACCTCAAACACTGTATAACATCCAGGAAACCAACCAATAAAAGGCTTCATTGTATCAAATAGTGTGCAACAGCATCATCTAGGCATCAAACAGTGCTACTGCAACATTGTACCATTTTATTCTATTTTCAGCATCTTAAAGATTTGAGATTGTATTTTCTTCTGTCCTTGATGAGTAATTTCATTATTCATTTTCTTTCATTTGGTTGTATATTTTAATGCAGTAAAGATCATAGAAAGTAAGATTTTAATTGTTTTTTGAATATAACAAGTTTTTTGTGTTATATAAAAACTATCAAATGTTACAAACCGCTCAATCCACAGAGGAAAGCATATAGCCTGCATTCGGAAACTGTGCCTTAAAATGAGCTATCAGGGTTTTGGTGAAGTTGTGATGTCACAACCTTACAGTCACTGCCCACTGCCCAATCACAGCAAATCAAAGGTGAGGCTCATTAATGATTTTCAGGAGGGTGCTTTGTTCCATGCATCTTGATGCATTTTCCACAGTTTTCTGTGGCTTTGGGAATCTCATTTAATTTTTGTAATTTTATTGAAAGGGTATATGATTTTTCTTTTGTTTATTAAAAAGTTTTTACTTTTTAAGGAAGTATTTTTCAACAACTCTATTTCTACTTTTACTTGAGTGAATGATCTGAATACCTCACTACTGGGTGTAGATTTTGTTTTTAACCACAGGTTGTAGACTGTAATGTGACAGCAATAAATCCAACCTCTGCCCACTAGAGGGCAGACATGTTTAAATCGTGGACTTTCAAAATAAAAGATCCAATTTCAAAATGTATCGTTTCGAGGTTGTGTACAATGTTAAATGTGTAATGTGTGTGATAAAACATAATTTATTCTCCATGTGTGTCACTGTTAACACTAATAACACACAACACAACAACAACAATAATACTTTTCATGCTTCAAACCTCGACACAAATGCGCCACTTTATTTCATTTCCGGGTCACGTCAGGAGCGATGACATTGTACCCAATAGTACAGGAGTCAGTCCACTGAGTGGCTCGTAATTTATCAATTCACATGATTTGAGAGCTTTAATTAGTACCGACGTGTTCGTCAACATGTCCTCTTCTACCGTGGATTTTACCGAGGAGCAGCAACGCCCAGGAGTGCAGGTAAACACCCATAAACACAGGAATTAGGCGCTAATGCCGCTAGTCTGTCTGCTGTTTATTCTCCTGTGTGGTTGACAACAAATCCAGTGCCGGTGAAATAACGTGATTAAAGACCTCTGTGTTCACCTGCAGGGGCAAGGATACGTCCTCAATGAGGAGGAGATGAAGGCGTTCAGAGAGTGCCACATGGAGAGCTTCATGTACAGGTGTAAGTGTTTGTCTCTGGTCCAGGTCTAAGTGTCTGTCTCTGGTCCAGCTTAATCAGTCAATCTTTATTTATATAACAATTTTCATACATTTAGAAACATAACACAAAGTGTTTCACAAAAGAAAACATGTAGACAGATAAACTACAGTAACTTCCACATTTTTCCACATATAGACACACACACACACACACACACACACACACACACACAACCAGCAAGTGATGGCTTAGAACAGAGACATGGCTGGGCACCAAAGATCCAGATGAGGAAACACTGGAGCCAGAAAACTAATAGATTAAAAACACATTAAAAACAATAGAAGGATAAAGACCACAGAATAGAACAAAACTAAATACTAAAGATTAAAAGGCGAGACAGGATGAAAAACTAAAATACATCTAAAAAATATCGTAAGTGTCTGTGTTTAGTGCAGGTATAAGTGTCTGACACAGGTCAGACCAGTGTTTGAAGTTAAAGGACACATGTAAGTGACCAAGTGAACACTGACATGTGTTTTAATTGCTGTAATGATTCATCGTTTCCATAGAGTGATCCAGAACCCAACCAATGTGAACTTTTTGATTTTAGAATCTCTTGAATTTATAAAATAAACATGTCCATAGAATTCACCTGCAACCACTAAGTAGCTACTGTATGTGTGATTGGATTGGATTTGGTTAATTTGTTACTTATACATACATATCTAGTTAATAAATCATGTACAAATACATATATGAAGAATAAATTTTTGAAAAAATAATCATAATATTTTGCAGACACTGCTTTCATGTGAGATGTGAGAGTATCTTTGGAGGAGGAAAAAGAGCAGCCTGGATAATTATTAAGATAAACCTGTAACTTTCTGCCTGTGTTGTTGTTGTTATTATTATTATTATTATTATTATTATTATACAAAAGCAAAAAGCTGGAGGTTTAAGTGGTCTGAAATCAGGTGTTGTAAGTCAGTGAATACACTGCAGACACACAGCAGCTGACAGAAAGACTTAGAATTAACCTTTTCTGGGTGAATAAACATTAATGTGACTTATAAAAAGAAGACAAAGGAAAATCGAAAACTGAGCTTTCTACCTTTTAAGAAATATGATATATTAACAGTTCTGTACGTGCCCTCAAAAACATATAACTCTAAAAACACAAGATAAAAGATGTCATATGTTGACGTGGTCTTCGCAATTTGGCATCTGTATGAAGATAAAGGTAATGAAGGTAACATCTTTTTTTGTAGAGAAAAACTCTGGACACACTTTATATTTTAAAGGGATTTTTTAATGACTCCAGAGGAAAAGCTCTGGTTAAAAGTGTTCCCATAGATACCTGACTAGTGTTTTAAAACAGACTTGAAAAATGATGAACCCACCCTTTTAAGATCATGGCTCAAAGATGGAAATATGTTGTTTTAATAAATAGTTGTTATTGATCATAATACTGTACATTCATTATCTTACTATATACAACAAACTTTTTCTTTGATGCCTGTGTATTGAGTCTTGACATCAATTTCCTTCACAGCGATGCCCTTCTCTATGATAAGCATGGCGTTCACTAAATTCCTGCTTTCCAAAGGTAATATTATGCACAATGTAGATGAACCAGCAAAATAAGCATAACATGATCTTGAACTTCAAATTAACCCTGCTCTCTTTAAATTTAAAGGGGTACTGACTGCATCTTCCAGATTTGGATCTATTCCCAAAATGGCCTGTAAGTTCCTAAATGTTAAAGCTGAAATATTCACACATATAAAGAGATGATAAATGTTAGAAATGCTTTACAGTATTATTCTCAACAATTTAACAGAACCACAAACTAGATAAAGTTACATCATTACTTTACTAAACAGGTTTAACTAAAACATTATATATAAAACTGTTTAAAACTACTAAAAAAGTGTGCATTGACATTGCCATGGAATATTATATGAAAATGCTAAACGTGGTCACCTTACTGAGGTATTAAATAAAAAGAAATGGTGCTATTTTAATTTTCTCATATGGCTCAATCTGGCTCTGCAGTAAAGCTTACCTCATTTGATGAGAATCATTTATTGAAGTATGTTTGTCTCTCCAGTCGCTGGTTTATTTGGCGTCATAGCTGGGAAGATCTCCTACGTCGGCGTATGCCAGGAGAAGTTCAAGAAGTTGGAGAACTCTCCTCTGGGCGAGGCCCTCAGACAGAAGTCACGACAGCCTTTACAGCAGTGAGGACACACACCACATGTCTATAAATTGCTTTTGAATTATTATTTTTTTCCCCCAATCTGCCAAATACCCTATTTTACTAACTTTGTTCCTCTTCCTCAGTTCCAAGGATCCTGATTCAGAGATGAGTGACCCCAATGCACCAACGTTTGACAGCATGTTCCAGCCAGCAGAATCTCCTGCAGGACACACAGCCACGCAAACCAGAGATTATGGATACACGTATAACCCAGACTCAGCAGTGCAGATGAAGAGATCGGATGACTTCAGTGCTCCAGGTACCACACAAAACCATTAGTAGGCTTATAAAAATGCAGTAAAGACCTTTTTTATGTGAGGTCATGTAATGCCTAAAGTATTCTGGGCCTGCTGACAATAAGAAACATGCTGATCGATCCTGTGAATAGCATTTGTTGAACCTTGAGTGAGCTGTCTGCACATATTTAAAGCTTCAACATGCATTTTGATTCTGTGTCTTTTTAAGCAAAGTCAAATTCTTGACCTTGGTCTACCTCCCTGTGACAAACATTGAAATTATGCTTAAAAGAGCATATTTTTTTTTTGTCCAGACCAACAGTCCACAACCCAAAGATCATCAATATACTATTATAGAAGACTAAAGAAACCAGAAAATAATCTGATTTGAGAAGCTGGAGCCAGAGAATCTGGACATTTTCTTCTTAAAAATGGCTCAAACTGATAATTGTTCTTCAACAAGTCACCAAAATCTGTTCCTGAAGTCTTGCTGTTGGCATGTAAGCTGTTTTTTTTAGTGGAGATGATCTGTCAGCCCTGTCACATTTCCAACAGAGATTATAACCTGTTTCTCTTCTTGTCCCGTCGCCTTCAGTCCAGTCATCTCTGGACGAAGAAGTTCCCACAAAAAAGTCCGTCCTTTATGAGGACCTGAGACTGAAAAACAGAGAGAACTATGAGGTTTCAATGAACAAACCTTTACCTGAGAAAGTGATAGAAAGGCCCAAGAAAATTGGTAAGTTGTGAAAAACACTTTTCAGCTTTAGGAAAACTTACATATGCAATAATTGTTAATGAATCTGTGAAAGACTGATTTTATGTCTTATCTGTTATATTACAGTGAAGAAGAACATCTATGGAGACGCTTGGGATGAATGAGTCATTTATTTTATTCTTAAGATGCAGCTCAGTGGTCATTTTTCTCCCATGTGACTTAGTCTCAGGTGTCATGTGAGTTTCTGATCAATGTCTATGAAAGTGAGTCAATTAAACCAAATTGCTAGAACTGTTTTTCTTTGTGCAATGACAGTGATTTGAATTTGGAGGAACCCTTTTCATCTTCACTAGCACAAAACATGTGTTACTATGAGGAATTTTATATCAATGACTGTACTTCTATCAGAGCACCAAAGATAAATTGTTCATGTGCAGCAATCATTTAATGAGTATAAACTCTTCATGTTCATTAATAATATGATGTAATCCAACTAAATAACTAGTGTCTGGATCAGAGTTGAGCTCAAGTTTTTTTTTCTTTTTTTTGTGGAAAAATACTTCATGCTCACCTCAAATTAAAGCCTTGGTTTTAGAGGCATAACCATGTATACTGACTGGATTTTCACTGAAAAGAACAGAACAGGATGGATTCTTCAGGGGAAAACATGTTATTAAAAGTTTCCAAAACATTACTGGTCAATGGTTCAGCCATTCTGGATCATCTTCTGTATTCGCCCAAAACTGATTTATCTATGGTAAACAAACAAAACTAAACTATGGTGATCAAACAAAACTATTCTTACAAATTGACCTTTTACAATAAGTTATCAAAATTCTAAGTTGAAGACATAGTAGGGTCAAAATTTTGCGTTTTTATAGTTCAATAAAAAAAAATCTTGTGTGCAGATGTTTTTTTAAAACGGAATTTAGATTTTGACAGTTTTGTTTTTTTTTTTGGAAAGTGTACACTACCATTCAAGTTGTGTTTATTTACCACCATGAGTTGTAAAATGAATAGATAATGTTATTACATTAGCCTTCTGACGCAATGAGCAAACACATTGTACCATTAGAACACTGCAGTGATGGTTGCTGGAAATGGGCCTCTATACAACTATGTAGATACTACTAGAAACAAACTTTGCAGCTAGAATAGTATTATTATCAATTATAATATTCTTAATAATACTATTTACCATATTAGCAATGCATAGAGTGTATTTCTGATTAGATTCAAGTTATCTTCTTTGGAAAAAAACAGTGCATTTCTTTAAAAAATAAGGACATTTCTAAGTGACCCCAAATTTTTTAATGGTATTGTATGTTTTTTTTTTTAAATATACTTATTTTCAGAAATAAGAAACAAATGGTACATGAGAGCACATTATTTAATGTATATGCAAAAGTTAACTAACATTTAACAGACATGTCATCAAACACAGGCAGACAAGTCCAACAAATAGAGGCCCAAGTATTTGACAATGTAATCCATGCAACCCGATGGAAAGCAATGCTGCAACGTCGCACACTGGAGTTAGGACTGGAAAACAAACTGTTAATAGAATATGACTCAAGTTCGGAGAAAAAAAAGTCAAATGAATGAATACAACTATAGTTGACCATGACTGTGACCATGTCCGTGACTGTGACTGTGACCGTGTGTGAGGTGGTTGTGGCTGCAGTTTTGGCTAAAACTCTGCTGCACCCAGTGCCCATGACTTGTCCCGGATCCATATCCATGAGGATCAGGCGGCGGGAGACTGGATGGGGCACTGGCCGAGTCTGGCCAACCTTCATACATCTTGGCGGTGGCATCCGCTGTGTTGATGCTGGACAAAGGAGCGTAGGCCTGGACCGGGTAGGAGCCGGGGGTCGGATTGATTTGTGGAAGGAGGGTCTTCCTCCTCTCTTCCGTGGAAGCGGGGACAAACATGGTGGCGCTGACGCTCCTCAACAACCTGAAGGGCATCGTCTTCTCCAGGACGCCGGCCCTGGCCTCGGACACGTTCAGCAGGGAGAACCATCCTTTACCGTACATCCACCCAACCAGGACGGCGATGAGGTTACAGGGCAGCACGCTGTGGGGGATGAGGGCAGTGGTGATTATGAGGAACACACAAGGTAGAGCCATGGTGGGGAAACTGACCCCACACAGGAAGCCTTTAGTCATTTTTGTGTGCATGGTAGTTAAGGCCACACAGGCGAGGGCCACAGGAACCAGGCCCTCAGTGTGGCTCTGGCTGCTTTCAGACAGCAGCAGGTCCAGGAAGGCGTAAAACAAGCCTGTGGTGGTGGACAGCAGCAGGAACAGGACCAGGAACCGGACCGTACCGACGCCTTTCTCCAGGCTGCCGCTGAGAAACACCAGCGCTGTGACGTTCAGGAGAAGCTGAGCTAGTGTCCTGTGGTAAAAAGGAAAGGTCAGGAGCCGATGGACCTGCCCGCTAACAAATACGCTGGCGCCGACGCTGAGGAGCCCCGGGCGGAAGTAGAAAAATGTTTGGATGCCAAACAACGCGCACGAGACCAGGACCACAGTGAGAATCCCGCTCGTGACGCCGGGAACCGCGTCTCTGAGAACTTGTAAAATCGTGTTAAAGTGGTTCATTCGTATCATCTTGGCATGAAGTTTCGGATGTTGGCGACTAACAAGCTGAAGCAAAAGTTTACAAACCCGCCGCGCTTCAGTTGTCTCCACACTCCCTGGACAGGAAGTTACGACCCTGCTGTAAACCTCGAGGGATGATGTTGATTGATTGAAAATATTGATAAATAAATAGTTTTCAATAACCAATACGGTATTTCCAGAGCCACCATTAACAATTACACGGCTGTTGTTTAATTGTGTCTTTCAGTTCTCGACAGAATCAGGCTAGTTTGAATATATAATAAACTTCCGGTCATCACTTTCAAAATAAAACTAGCAAGAGAAGTATTTTCCATTGCTGGAGAGCAATTATTAAATACTTTAATATAAATATTTGAAGTTTATGTCAACCTTCACTGCATCTGGGATTTAGATGACTATATTAGTGCTGTTTTCCTTGCTTTTCAAAAACTCAAAATGAATTCTTTCTTCAATAAACAACCGTTTTCTTCTTGTTTTGTAACTTCTATAAATATGCAGAAACACTTTAGCAAATGACCATTGTCTTGTCAGAATTATTTACATTTATGAATATAAATTCAATTCAGAAAAAAAACATAAATAGAATATGTAAATTAATTAAATTGTAATAAGAATACATAAATGAATTAGCAGAATGATGTTTCTCATTCTTTCAGTTGTACATATAAACTCCATGTTCAATGAACCAAAACCAGCCATGGATGCTTTAGTGTTTTTCAGGTCCAGACCGGATAGAGTTAGAGCATCCACTACATGTATATTGATAAACTTGTGTTGCATATTGATTTGAGCCTAAATAACATGTAGGGTGTCCTATAGTTACATAAACATACCTGGTTACAGTACACACACGAACTAAACAATCTACTTTTTAAAGTTTTGTTAAAATTGTTTAGATATTTAATTTTTTTAAAATTAAAGATTCTGGAGAGATAGAGAGGATGAATATATCTTACTTTAAGGCCCAAGATATATCTTGTAAACAAAAAAGGTATTTTTATAAAGATCTTACACAATGAGTGGAGTAAATATTTAAATATTGTGGTACTTTGAAAATAATGATTGAATAGTAATAACGTGACGTCATCACGTTCGCCACGCTTCCGGTGTCGTACGGTGACTGCGGCGGATGTTGATGTTTTGTTTCTCCGCTGAGCGATGGCAGCTACTCCGTCTCCGGTTCGGAGCTGAGAAACACTCCGTAGTTGTCTTCACGGCTCGTTCCACTCGGTTCTTCTCGGTGAGGTCTCGCTGTTCCGCGGCACCGTGTCTCTCCCGGCGTCTCTCCCGGGAAACGCGAGGCTGAGCCGCGCGATGATGGAGGACTTTGACGAGATCTACGAGGAAGAGGAGGAGGAGGAGGAGGACGAGGACAGGGCCGCGGAGGAGCAGCTCCTCAAGTACGCTCCGGACCCGGTGGTGGTGCGAGGGTCCGGCCACGTCACCGTGTAAGCGAACCGGCAGGGTTACCGGCCACTGAGAGAGGACTTAACCGACGAACGAGTAGCGGGAAGCAGCCGCGAAGGCTAACCGGCTGCTAACCGGGTTAGCCGCCGTTAGCCGTTAGCGGAGCTAGCGGCGAGGTTCCGTTTAAACGGCGTCAAACGTGAATCTGTGTTAGCAGAGTGATATTAGAGTGATATGAACCTGCAGCAACGACACACATTTAGTCCACTTATCGGCTTTAGTCTGTGTTTTCACACTAAAACACTCATGAACGAAATAATTCTCCTTTCATTTCATTAATCTTGCTTCTTATTTCCCTCACGAAACTGCTTAAAACAGCTCAATCTAAAACTGTTATTAGTTCCATGTTTTTATTTAATTTATTTTATCCAAACACAATAATAACGACATGACTAAAGCACAACAAATGTTACTTAAAAAGTGAAGTATTTTTTTCAGAAAGGAATCAAATTTAAAAATAACTGTTATTTATGTTCAATCTGACGTTACCACCGATGTTAATGGGAAAGCTGTTAAATTTTTGTTGTATAACAATAACAATATGATTTCTCACATGTCCATTTTGAGTCTAAATTGGATGTCATTCTTTTATTACTCTTGTTGAAGTGATTCACATTTAGCTTCATTGAAATTGGTCATATGAATTGTCTCCATCTTGTTTAATAGACTTTTAAATTTACAGAATAAGATAGTTTTGGTAATATTACAATAACATCTGTGTTATGGGACCCTGCTGCTGACAATGATGCTGATTTTATCCCTAATTCTTGCTTCACTCAGTAATTTTACCCTAAGTGAAATAGAGGAAAATATAACCCACCCATAAAATTGAGTGGCACACAAGAAATATTTCCTTAGTAACAATAAACAATAAATGAGATTACCAAGGTTATCTAGCACTATATGGAAACAATCTGAATGGCTATCAGTGTAAGTTTTTTAAATTAAATTGAAAAATTGTCCCCAATAGGGGGGCATCTCTTGAAAAACTTGCAAAATGATTTTATATATTTATATTTTAGATTCTAGTACTGGTGCTTATTTGTGTGTATTGATAAACTGAGGTGTGGAGTCATGACATATGTTGTTGTATGCACTTCACAAACTGTAGGAAAGTAACAAATTAAGCCAACTATCCAAAAACAATATGTGACGGCTCTTGTATAACAATGGACTTTTCCTTCACTTTCACAGATTTGGGCTTAGTAATAAATTCGAGTCAGAATTTCCTTCAGCACTTACAGGAAAGGTGAGTATCTTGTTACTGCAGAACTCTGTCTTTCTCCATTAGCCTCCATTCACAGACAAAAATCCCATCTCATCACAAGTATACTAGAATACTTCCTAAAGCATTTGACCCTGCTATCCAAGAAGACTACATGTTCCTATATTGACGTTCCTGTGTGTGTGTGCAGGTGGCACCAGAGGAATTCAAAGCCAGTATCAACCGTGTGAACAGCTGTCTGAGGAAGACGCTGCCGGTGAACGTGCGGTGGCTCCTGTGCGGCTGCCTCTGCTGCTGCTGCACATTGGGCTTCAGTTTGTGGCCCGTCATCTGCCTCAGCAAAAGGGTGAGATACCTACACTAGAAATCCCTCACCCAAAGGCCTCACAATGTTAAAGTCACACCAAACGATGTCATCCTGTCTCTGTGTTACCTTCCAGACAAGAAGATCTATAGAGAAGCTTCTGGAGTGGGAGAACAGCAGACTCTACCATAAAGTACGTATGGAACACAGAAATGGATATGTGTGTCTTAATAGTGTTACAAGTTGTCATAGAAACGCTCTGATCACCATTGCTCTCTGTTTGCAGTTGTGTTTGCATTGGATACTCAGCAAAAGGAAGTGTGAAACCAACAACATGATGGAATATGTAAGTATTGTATCTGATCCTGTTAATGTTTTGTGCGCGTGTTTTGATCTTGGACCTCCACTGCTTCAATGCAGTGGTTTCACTGAAATGAACAATGCTGTGTTTTTTTTCACGTTGTGCTAGTGTCAGTCTGAACATAGTTTTACATGTTTTTTCTTGCCTCTGCTGACACACCCAACTTATACAGTTGTGTTAAAATAATAGCAGTGTATTTAAAAAGTAAAGCTCAAATTATTGTAATAATTAAAAAAAAATAGCAGTCTGCATTTTTCTTCACAAACTCAAATATTTACTGTATGAAGTGGAAGATCTTTAGGATTTAGCATTCCTGTGAATCACTAAACTAATATTTAGTTGCATCACCATAGTTCTGAGAACGGCTTCACATCTGTGTTGCATGGCCTTGTTACAGTGTTTTCACTGCAACAATCTAAAAAATGATTATAAGGATTTTGGCTTTACGCAAAAGCATGCTGCTATTATTTTGAGCACAACTGTATGTGGATGAAAGATCTATTACAGTATATGAGTTTTTATAACAAGACAGCCATGTGTATAATACAAAAGGACATTTTGAGGAAATTCAATTGGGAAAACTGCCATAGATAACATGGGAATAATGATTTTGTGATTATTGAATTTAATACCCAACACATTCTGGAAGTCGACCCCACTGAATGAAATATTCCGTAAACCTGATATCGCCAATAACATTCTACACATCAATTAGCAATATTTTCTGTAAAGATGAAACACGGGTAACTCTGTCTATAAACCTACAGCAAAGTCTCTCTTCTCACTACTAACCACTTCATTTCTTATCATCTCCAGGTAATCCTAATAGAGTTCCTACCTAAGATCCCCATCTTCAGACCGGACTAGCCCGCCTGCAGCAGAGCTTAGTCCTCCACTGCTGCCCAGCTCTGTCAGATCCACGATGGCTGTCAATGACTTGATGAACCTTTTCCCAAATACTCCAAGATTTTTGTTTACAGGGTAGCATCAGTCCTCCCTTTCTCTTTGACCCCTTCTCCCACACCTTCCTCCTCCTACATCTTTGTTTACAAATCCAGCATCCCCAACACCTTTTTTTGGTGCAAAAATCTACGATTAGACTTGAACCATGACCCGATTTAGGCGAGCCGGCGCTGCGGCACGGCCACGCTAACAGCCGGCAGCCTGTGGGATGTCAGAGGAGAACCAGCCACGGGCAGCGTTAATGAATTTTAGAACTCGAGCTGGAGACTGGACTCCTGAATGGAGATCTATGAGCTACAACTGGAATTATGTCACGTTTCCAAACATAAGCACATGGCACATTCTGACCATGATGAAATAAACAGATTAGCTACTGTCACACGTCACCTTCACCTGCAACAAAAATAAAAAAAAATCACCCCAGTGCTTTTGTAACTGCTGGTTTGATGCTGTAGATGGTGACTAGAGGCTGTGGACAACCTAACATGGATCTCATAAGGAACCGCATTGAAGGAGCCTTCATCCGAACTCTATCAGACGGACTGGTCGTACAGATGAACATGTTGGAACAGCTGGACTCGATGATGTCGTTCTTTTCATCAACTACCCTCATCCTCCCGCCTTCTTTCATATCCCATGCACACTTCACCATGCGTCACCCTAACCCAGTGACAATCACACAGTCTGACTGTCCTCTCTGTCGTATGAATGGGTCTTTTTGCTACAAAATTCACCTGGAACAATTTGTTGTCAACATGACGTGTGTCCAGGTAACAAGCCGGCTGCCTAGCAACTGCTTCTGAGTCCAAGTGGAGCAACTAAGGTGGAAAGAAGGCCACTTGATGAGAAGAAGCATTTTCTTTCTTTTTGTTTTGTTTTTTCTTATAGTATCTTGACAATTTGTTTACGGTTTTGGTGAAAGAGGCAGTTGATGCTCACAGAACTGTTCACTGTGTTTGTTACGTGTGTCTGAGAGAGAGAAGCGAGCAGAAAGAGGCAGATGAAGAGATGCTCTTTACTCCGTGAGGCAGGGTTCTTTCTTTGCCATAACTGATCTTTGTTGCTTTCGTTGTAATTTATAAGCGCGTGAGTGCGCATACGATGCGTGTGCGTTCGTGAAACAGCAACGGTAAACCGCGGTTGCTTCCTTTTTTTTGTCTCCGGTCATGTGTCAACACTAAAGCACACAATCGCTTTGTCCTTAACTCCTTCACATGGCCTCTCTTCCTTACCTGGTGAGTCTAGCTTCTCTGTGTGTTCAAGTTAGGGATGTGACCATTTATGAGAAACTTCTTAATTTTTTTTTTTTTTTTTATGTAATATGACAAATTTTATTCAGAGGTCTGGTTTGATCAAGAGTGTTGGGTCATATTAGCAGGTGTTAGGTTATATGAGGGTTCGATATCATGAAGCAAGATTACTCAAAATTAGCTTGATTACTACATGGAGGAAAATATATACCACTCCCAAACTTGGTCTTAAAGCTGCATTAATCAGTATTTTTCTGTTAACCAGGAGCCGATAGAAAACTGGAGTCTTTTACCTGTATTGTTTCAGTTTTCCAGTTTTTGGTTAATTCTCACAGCTCTCATCAGCTTTGTTGATGAACGGTGCAAAACAGCAGACAGTTAGCCAGTGATTATAAAGGTGTTAAAGCTGATAAAGAGCTAATAAAAAAAATGGAGACCAACAGAGCTATATCAAATTTAATGTGAGTTTATATTGAATTTATATTAGCCAGGTGCCAAGAAATACAACTAAAAGTGAATGATAATGTTGTGCTGTGTCTAATCATTTGCATAAATAGGCAACTGTTAACGAGTCAGCTTGTGTTTATAGCTTGTTGACCTGTCCCCAAGTGGCCAAAAGATAAATTCATGTCATTTATTAAAAAAAAGTAAAGGTTCGGTTTTACTTCAAGGATATATAGCTAAATAATTCTCTCTCATGATAAATGTCATTAACCACATCTGTTTAATGGACCATGCCCCCCCATTTCAGCATGTAGGAGAGAAGAGAACAGGAAAAAAGGCCTTTTTAAGTATAATATAGGTCAACGTTTCCCAATCAACGCCTCTATAAACACACCCAGTCAGAGAGAGGTTATAACTACATGAAAAGTCTGTGTATTGCGAGATTTTGAACACAGCCACTAACTACAGCTCTGGTGATTGTATGGGTCACACTCAGGGGATTATACTAGATTAAAAAAAGTGGCATTGGAAACCTCTCACTATCAGGTTCTGTTCCAAGGTTACAAAGGGAGGTCATGTATACTCTCACAGATCACAGTGTAAAATGATATTTGAAGTTGAAACAGGCCGTCATGAAAAAGACATCTAACCTTTCCGTGGTCCTTCTGTTTAGACGGTGAAGGAAGCACATCACATACACACGAAGAATTCTCTAGGTTTATATGTTGAGAAAAACTAAACAAATTCACTTGATTACCACTGGGTTGCCTATTGGTTCATCACTTTTCTATATTTTTGATTGTGGTCTGTTCTATGTAAATCAAGGCATACGGCCATATGCAGATGTTTGTGGTGTGTGTGTGTATGCGTGTGTGCGTGCATGCACACGCAGTGTATGCAGATGCAAATGTTTTCTGTAGATCTCAGACTGTGATTGAACCCTGCACAGAAAATGAGTCTTTTTTTTATAATCTCGAGTGTTCTGTGTGTGTGTGTGTGTGTGTGTGTGTGTGTATGAGTGTGAGAAAGAGATGTACAGTATGTACATATGACTCATAAGCAGGTGTATGTACAGTAATAAACTACCAATAAACAAGGCTCTGGGCATCCTCCTCGCTTACTGGAGTGATTTGTTTTGGGGCTGAACTGACTTGTGAGGTCAGTTTTCCTAAATTGAAAAATATCTGGTTATCAAGCAAAACAGTGTTTCTCTGTTTGCTTTGACTCATTTCTTAAAATAGAAATTACATTCTCTGGACAAATCTTCCAAACCACTTGGTTATTGTTCACAACAGAATTGAATTTCTCTACATTTAGTTGTCTGTTCTACAACATGTGAGCATCATTTCATTGTATAAATCATCACATGCACAATAGTCTGTCTTATTGTCAAAATGAGTCAAAAACAAGGAGTAATAGTGCCAGTAAAGAAGTGTTAGTTGTGAAACTCCAGCTTTTACAGCATGCAGTATATGTAGTACTGCGTGCAGTATTGTGCAGTTTGCATTTCCTTTATATACTCTGATATATGGACGTTATTTATGTGTTTGAATACAGTTTTTTTTTCAGATCGCTAAGATGTAATTTTGCAAACTAGGCTGGTTTTATCAAAATCATCACAGTAACAAGTTCACAAAACCACACAGCCAAAGAATACCTCATATATTCTGTAAAATGAAGCACTGTAAAGCTACATAAAGCATTATCAAACTATCTTTTACACCAAATGACGCACACTTTATTCATATTACCATATTTTTGTCTAACCACCTACACACTGTTGGCTGCAATGAAAAACACTCATCTTTAGTCTGCTTTGCCACAATACTAAGATAGTATGTAGAGAATTCCTCATTCCCCATTCATGTTCATATGCACAAAAATATACGCACACATGCTGATGTAACTTTTTTTTCACCAAAGGTCAGTGAAACATATGCATGTATCATAAACAGTCAACTGAAAGAGAAAATTGGAAAGGAAAAATGTTTTTAAAAAAGTGGTAATTAAAACGTCCATTCCATTGGTGTAAAATAAAGGTGCTCACCTTTTTATAGTAATTACTTTATTATTGAAGTGGTAACAATTAACCATTGAGGTGTTTGGCCACGTTTCTCATACATTAACATGGTATTTTGTCATTTTGAATAGCAATGTTTTGAAATGCAAAACATGTAGCTGTATGCCAGATTGCAGAGAACCAAATTCAGTGCATTTACATAAAATGACATTTTGATTTGCCAAATTTGTGTAAAGCAGAAAATGTGTTTTGGAGTTTGTGAAGATTTGAGAAGAGGTGTCAGTTTTAATAATTATACTATGCTAATGTAATTTTAATGTGTTAGCAATTGAAAACAATTTTTTTTACAATTTCCTTGTCATTATGATGTGTGATGTCCAACCTGCTCTTACCAGAAAATATAATTTTTTGTTTTATCCGTAATTGTATTGTTACCCAGACAAAAAAACAAAAACTAATACAGTAACCATTGTCAATGAAATACCAGACTGAGTATGACGAGGGATATTTCAATTGTCCTCTGCCATAGCAACAAAACGTCTCAGCATTTTAACTTGCAGTGCTTACACAATGCAAAAGGATGATGCATTTTGCATTGACTATTTATATGAGAAAGACATTTAGTTTTGGCATGAGTGGAGTTCTTGGATGGATACAAGCTTTTTCCAGTGAGCTCTGGTGTTGTGCTGAACTCTAAGACTGTTTTACCAAATGATCTTAGAGGTTTGAGAATGTAATTTCTGGACAAAAACTGCAATAGCAGATAAAATTGATCCAATATAATTAGCTTATGAGAATGTATATAACTCCAGAGAAACTCAGTAAATTCAACCCTGATCCCTGATAGTTGTATAAAATGCAGGACAGAGAAGGGAACCCTATTCCACTGTATGTGGAAATGCAAATATCTCATCTCCTATACCTGCTTATTCCTCATTAGGGTCGCAGGGGTCTGCTGGAGCCAATCCCAGTGCATTACGGCAAGAGGCAGGGATACACCCCAGATGGTCGCCAGCCTATCGTGGGGCACTCACACGGGCAACTTAGAGTCTCCAATTAACCTCAGCATGTTTTTGGACTGTGGGAGGAAGCCGGAGTACCCGGTGAAAACCCACGCAGACACAGGGAGAACATGCAAACTCCACACAGAAAGGTCCCAGACCCAGGACCAAGGAGGTCTTGAACCTGCGACCTTCTTGCTGTGAGGCAACAGCACTAACCCCTGTCCCACCGTGTCACCCTCGAAATGCAAATATATAAAAATAAATTCCTGTATGCCCAAAGATCTGCATCCTCAGACTAATACTAGAGACACTGATGCTGCGATCACATGAGAGCAAGCTGCTTAACGTTTGTACAATACATGTAAAACGGCTTGTTGCCTGATATTGGAAAAGTGTTGATACTTTGAACATGTGGATTAATAACCTTTCGTCTTGTTTATCATTTAAAAGAAAAGTCAAACCTTTCATAAAATATGGGATTCATTTATTATTAGACCTGATATCCTAACTCCTTGCATCTAATATCCAATTCATATAATCCATTTTTATATGGATATACATTTTTGTTTTGTTATAATTTTATAATTCTATATTTTTCTATATTTACACAAAGTACTACTATGATTTTTATATATCCCTGATGGCAATTGAGATGTAGACATGTCGTACATGATAGATATAATTGTATATAATTTTGTATTATTATTATTATTATTGTTAACATGTATCATTGTTCTATACAGAGGAGGAAAGGAAATTGTTTCAAGATTGAGAAGATGTAACAAACATCAACAAACAACAACAAATGTAACAAATTATTTTGGAAGAATGTTGTACCATGTTCAAAAAGTACTACTTAATATGAAAAAAGGTTATCTAAAGATTCTCAGTTATCAAAGGTCACAAAATATCTAGATTCACTGGGATGGATGGAAACTGTGGTTTTGTTGTAATCTTGAACAGAAAAGTTTCATCAAATCCGATTCATCATAACACAACTGCTGATCAAGACCAAAGCTCAACACAAGCCTTAGTTTTTCATCATGTTTTTTTCACTTTATATGATCGAGGGGAAACTCTTTTAAAAGCAACTATTCTCATCATTGTTTTAGTAAGTTCTCAAGCAAATAATGACAAATATTTGCAGGTTGAAGCTTCTCAAAGGTGGGGATTTGATACTTTTCTTTGCCATACATGACAGTGAGCTGAATGCCTTTGGATTCTGGACTGATGATTGGACAAAACAAGACATTTAAAAAGTCATTTCCTAAAATTGTGATTTCATAGATTATGAAATCAACACATTTTCCATATTCAATCAAGGAAATAACCCAGATTCTTTAAAAAACTTCTATTTTTTGACTTGTCCAGTAACAATCGTGTCCAGTACTTTCTGTTTAGTGCAAATTAACACATTATGAGATACTTTGGTTTTAATAAAGTATGAAAAAGTCAGTTTCAGTGCTGATCCATTTCAAAGTCACTCCCTGTTAGGGTTTTGTCTTCTTTCTTCCTCAATGTAATTTAACTATAACATGACACAGTTGGTGCAGCTGGTACCCAGAAGGACTTGAGATAAATTAACAGGGTGCATACATACACACAAATACTCAAATGGTAAAATATTTTTGTTATAATTTTGGACAGAATGTGCTGTACATTTCCAGCCAGTTAAAATATTTGCAGTTTTAGCAGCACTGCTTACCCATAGTGAGTCTTGTTTTTCCAAAGGCATCATAATTTACTCAGGGAAGCAGCCCTCAGGCTTTTCCTTACACAAATAGAAAAAAAAGGTGAAAAAAAAGGAATTTAACGAAACACTATTCTATAGAATAAAAATTATATTCAGATAATGAAAATCTACTATACCTTCTGGTATATTTACATCCATTTTTGTTCTACAATTATTAATTGTATTATAGTCTAGGTAATTCAGCAGGAGCATAGAAGATGTGTATGGTAATAGTAGAACTTGTAGGAATTTAAGATGCTATAACACATTTTTGAATAAAAATGGCTCAATAGCCGATCATAACACTGCACCATGGGTAGTCAAAGTCATAATTAATATGCAAGTTATTGGATATTTATTCTGAAAGAAAAGTGACAAAACAGCGTCTTATCAAAAGTGTTTTTTTAATTGAATTTCACAAACTGACAGCTTTCTATAGATGTCTCCATACTGAACAAGAACAAAAACAAACGAATGAAGAAATAAAGAAAGAAAAAGAGCAAACGCTGCTGATCATCTACACCATGAAACAAGAGGAAAAACTCTCCGAGTGTGACCTAATTGTTACAGCAGTGCTCTGAGAGGAGGGCCGGGGGGAGGGGGATGAAGACAGATTGATGTCAATGAGTGATGAATGAAGGATGAAGTGAAAGGACGTCCATCCCTTCTTCACCACTTCTATACTGCAGCCATTCTCCTGATGTGACAGTGAGGATGAAAAACAGTGTGATGGAGGAGAATGGAGGCTGATGGAGAGGAGTGTGACAGGATGCATCAATCACTCTATGACTTCCTGCTTTTGTTGTTGGTCGCTGCTCATCCACTCCCTCTCCATCTTTCTCATCTCTGTGGCGAACGCGGAGGGACAGACGGGAACGGAAACAAACAGATGGACAAAGAGATGAAAGGTTGCAATCACTCCATGGCTTCCTGGTTGTCTTGGTCTGCGCTGATCTCCTCGCTCGCCTCTTTGCCTTCTTTGCTTCTTTTGCTCTTCTTGTGTTTGTGCCTCCGGTGACTGTCGCCCTCCTCGCTGTCGTGCCTCCTCCTGCTACTGCTGCTAATGGAGGGAGAAGGATGGAAAGCGTCAAAAGGGGGCAGACAAGGTGAGGAGAGGAGGATAAAAATCAGACAAGAAATAACAGAGGGAGAGGAGACGATAAAAGGTGAGAAAGAAGAGAGCGACAAAGGAAGATTGAAAGATCAATAGGTTAAACAAAGAACAAAAGAGGAAGGGAAATGGAGAAGAGACAAGAGGACAAGGAGAAGGACAAAGGCCATTAGATGCCAAGACAGCAGGGGGAGGAGGTTTTGGACGAGGTGGAAAACATTTCAACAGAGACCCTGCGCGGGTGTTCATTTACCTGCGAGAGGACTTGTGGCGTCCTTCCTCCTTCTCCCGGTGCCGCCTCTCTCTGTGTCTCTCCTCCTTTTCTCGGCTCGTCCGGTCACGATGGCGCTCTCCATAACCACGCTCCTGGTACTCGCGGTAACGATACCGCTCCTCGTCGCTGTGGCAGTGGAAAGGACAAACAATTCAGATTAACAAACAACATTAATATCAATCCATGTCTCTGACCTTGTTTGTGTTATTTGTGAGGTCCAGAAAAGGATGCGTGTGTCACCTGGTGTAGCTCATGGCCGAGGGGCTGTGCTCCCTCTCTCTCTCCCGCTCATGCGTCCTCTCTCTGGGTCTGTCTCTTTCCTTGTCTCTCTTGTCGTCTCGACGTGGATAGTAGTCCCAGGTCTTAGAGTTGTCCATCATTGGAGGCCAAGGAGGGGGCACGCCTCCAGCCATTGGAGGAGGGTAAGCACCTGAAGAGGTGGAGGGTTGATACTTTAGTGGTAAAATGTGGACAGGTTATGAAATCCAGTAAACAACTGAACTAATCTGTCACATGATAATATGTGGATGCAATGACGCATTCATACATTTGGAAATACTTGTGTTTCAGACACTAAACGTGATTCTACCAGTTCACATTTGCGCATTGTGAATATGATGCACTACAGTAAACAGTAGTGAAAAGTAATTTTATCTATTTTTGATGAACATTTTTCATCAATCAAATCATCCTTAAATAACTTGCGGACAGTCCCTAACGTGGATGACAGAGAATGACGCTATATTAGCAACGTGGAGACGCTGTTTTCTGGTAAAACATTAAATGATGAGGAAAGTTGACAGTGTTATTATAGTATATCAGAGTATGATGATGTTGCTATATACTACACTATTTACCTGGACACTGCCTTGTCTCTGATTGAAAGCACAGATAAAACCAAACGTCAAGCCAGTAACCAGGCAACCTTACCACAGTTTGGTTCCTGTGTAAATTATCTCACGAATGCATAGCAACCACCCTGACAACAATACTAAGATTCTAAAATGCATCTTCTCGCAAGCCACAACTTTTTGAGAGACCCAAGACCCAGATTTAAAAATTCAAGACTTTTTCATGTCTTTTTAAGGTATTATTTCCAAATTCATAAATTCAATGATTTTAAAACTTTTTAAGATCCTGCAGGAAACCTGTGCAAGGGTTGGAAAAAAAAAAGTCCAGATTATATTGTAGAGCTTTCTACCTTGAGGGAACGGGTACGGAGGGACAGAGCGACCATCATAAGCTCCAGGGTGGCCACTGGGGAAACACAAGCAGAACAACACGTTAACAGATGTGTATTTGCTGTTATATTCATTTACCATGTTGATGTTTTACTGAAATTCAAATTAAAAACTGCTGTTTCATAATCACATGAAATACATATATCCAATGATGTCATGTTGCATGGTAAAACATTTCTTATGTATGATACCTGTCCATAGTGGGAATGATGGCAGGAGGGGGCCCACTAGGTGGAGGAGGAAAACCAGGAGGAGGGACGTTGATGGGCAATCCTAAAACAACAGAATTCAATGATCCACAAAAAATAAAGAGAAAGAACTAACGTATGGATAGAATCAAAGAGGCATGAAAACCATCAGAGAGAAAGATAGAGAATGATGAACTGACTGGGCGGGGGGATGAGCGGAGGTGCGTTGCTGACGTTGGGAGGTGGAGGGAGGAACGGAGGTGGAGGGATGTTTGGAGGAAGTGGTCCGGGCGGGAAGAAGGCGGGCATCTTAGCGGGAGCAGGTTCTGCATCTGAGTCCGAGATCACCTGCACAAAAACAGACAAGAAATTTACACACTCAGCTTACTCAAATTTAATCAATAATGACGTGAAAATACTAGAGTCCAATATCACTAAGTTTTTCTTTTATTCAGGGTAACCTCACCTGGATATTGTTTCCTTCTAGGTTGTGTCGGCGTCGCCCTTCAACTCTGCTGATGGTGGCGGTACCTCCACCAATCACGTCTATAGTACCACTTGTCTTCCTGCGGGGGCGGGGAGTGTGTAGAAATAGTCATTAAAGGCACAGTGCAGCATCCGAATCTACTTACATAATACATAATTAACAAGTAAATGCATGGTGGTTATGTCATAAAACGTTTTCACAGGCAGTTCGTTTTATAGCAACTTGCTTTATGTACTGTGTTGTTTGTTAATGTCTATTTGGGTTAAGGACCACCTTGAAAGATCCCTCACTGTGTCATGTCTGTACGTATCATCCTGTAGAAGAGAAAATAATTTTTCTCCTTAAGGAGATATGGACACCTTTTCCTGAAGTGTGTTTCATAGCTTTGAAGTAAGTTTTGACCCTCGTTTTCAAGAGAAGAAATGTTTGTGATGGTAAAAGATGAATTTGTTCAATTGCAAGAAAAATATTAAGAAAATCTCTGTTAACATTAGCTCAACAAAACCACAAATGAATAAAGTTACAGGATGTACAAACATCTTTGAGGCCTTTGAAGTAGCTTTTAGAGATTTTCTGTGGTCACATTTCACTGTCAGACTACCCGATTTGACACCCACACATTTCTCCATCAGGCCTAATCAACCTTGCAGGGACAAAGCGACGCACACTTACGTATAATAGGACATGTCCTGAGCAGGTGGGCCGGGCCACTGAGGGGGTGAGATCCTACCGTTGTGAAACAAAGAACATGGAGATAAAGGCACTGGCATCGGCCCTGAGACACAGTAAGTAATCCCAGATATGTTGACAGGTGCAGGGAAGTGTTACCTGGGGACCTGACTGACAGCAGGTTTGTACATGTTGACTGGAGATATGAAGTCGGACTTGGAGGTGTGAACAGGCAGACTGGACATGTCCTTCTCATTGCCTGTCCTGCCTTGTTGAACCTAAGAAAGAATAATAAAACAAAAAACTGTTGGCTTTACTGAATTTCATGTCTTAGTTAAAGCTTAGATAATAAATCATGTTGGTAGGGTATAGTCTACCAGTTGTTTTGTCTTCTCTTATTATTTTCACTATGTGATATGTGAAAATATGTGCTGCGAGTGAAACTAACCAATGTGAGGAAATAGCTTAATAAGAATCGGAAAGCTGGAATATAAAGGGAGTTCAAGAAAAACATGAGCGGAAGAGTCTCTTACTGTGATTTTGCTCGTCACTGATCCGACAGTAGAGACCTCCAGGCCCATCCGCAGCCTCTTCTGTTTCTCACAGTAAGCCTTCCATGTGTCTTCATTGAAGCCGTAGTTAAAGTAATCTGACAGATCCGCTCCTACACACACACACACAAACACACACAGCTTGTCAAGTATGCGCTAGCCAAAATGTATAAAAAAAACAAAACAACAACACTGCTACTCCATTTAAATGCACATCACAAATGAAAAACTACACACTTTTACATGTTGCAATTTTAAAAAGTGACACACACACACCTGGCTTCCTCCAGGGTTTCTCCTCAAAAGACTCCACGTCCACCTCCAGCACCGGAACCCCATTGATGTTCCCAGGAGCATCCAGATCGACACCTTTCAGCTTCGCACTCACTAAAAATGGACATGTGATGTTACTGAACATTTAAATCGCATACATCCAGAATGTTACAGAAGAGAAAAAGCAACAGAAAGTTCACAACATGTTTAAAAACAGACAAACCTTGTCCATAAGGTCTGGAGCCGGTTGTTTTTATGTTGAGATTGACGGGTGGAGCTCCATAATTCCTGGAAGGAGGTGAAAGCATTAAAAGGCAAGGCAAGGCAAGTTTATTTGAATAGCACATTTCAACAACAAGGTAATTCAAAGTGCTTTACATAAAACATTAAAAGCATCAAGATACAATTTAAGACAGTTGATTAAAACAATTTAAAACAGTTGATTAAAATAAAAAAAAATAGATATAATATAAAATAAAAATAAGAAATAAAAATTAAGAATTAAAATTTATAACTTTGAAATTAAAACAAAGAACAAGTTACAGTGCAGTGTAGAGTAATTAAGAATGATATTAGCAGTAGGCAGCATTGAACAGAAAAGTCTTCAGCTGTGATTTAAAAGCAGTGAGAGTTGCAGCAGACCTGCAGGTCTCTGGGAGTTTGTTCCAGATCTGTGGGGCATAGAAACTGAACGCTGCTTCTCCATGTTTAGTTCTGACTCTAGGAACAGAGAGCAGACCTGATCCAGATGATCTAAGACGTCTGGATGGTTCATAAGGGGTCAGCAGATCTGCAATATACCTAGGCCCTAGACCATTCAGGGCTTTATAAACCAGTAAGAGTATTTTAAAGTGAATTCTTTGGCAGACAGGAAGCCAGTGCAAGGACCTTAGAACTGGACTGATGTGGTCTACTTTTTTAGTCCTAGTCAGGACTCGAGCGGCAGCATTTTGAATCAGCTGCAGCTGTCTGATTGACTTTTTAGAGAAGCCTGTAAAGACCCCGTTGCAGTAGTCTAGTCTACTGAAGATAAAAGCATGGACAAGCTTTTCCAAATCTTGCTGAGACATAAGACCTTTAATCCTTGATATATTCTTCAGGTGGTAGTAGGCTGACTTTGTAACGTTTTTTATGTGACTATTGAAATTCAAGTCTGAGTCCATAACTACACCCAGATTTCTAGCTTGGTTTGTAGGCTTTAACATTGCTGATTGAAGATGAGCGCTGACTTTCAATCATTCTGCCTTTGAATTATGATATATTCACAACATAAGTAAAATACCAGTAACAGTCAACTCCGTAGCATACTATATCATGTCAAAGCATCAAAATAATGTAGAGACAAATCATGAAAGTACAGTGCTGGTGGTGCTAAATTTCAAACCTTTAAATGTGCAGTGTGTCCATGTTTTTTTTTCTAAAAATTGTTTTTTTGCTAAGTTGATTACATATGAATTCATTTTTTGTACGCATTAAAGATAGGTTTATGTTAATATCAAACTTCTGTCTGAATTTTAAAGAGAGAAAGTCTTTAAGCCGAGTAAGAACAAACATTTGTTAGGGTAATCCACCAAATGTCACAATAGGACTCAAACCTACGTGTACTGTGGTGCTCCAGTTTTAATGTCTCCAATGGTAACGCGGACGTCATCGTCGTCGTCATCACTGTCACTATCACTGTCCACATCCTCACCTGCTGCTTCACCGGTGGCCTGAGAGACAGAAAACCAAGGAGTTCTGTTTATTTTTCCTCAGAGTAAAGGAAAACAGGTGTGAAAAGAATGAAATCTGAAAACTACCTCAGAGGCCACTCCATTCCCTGTAGCATGTGTGGCGGCAGCAGCAGCAGCAGGAGCATCCTCTGTTGAAGCATCTGCAGGTGCACTGTGGACAAAATGAAGCAGTAAATACAAAGACAGCACATGACAAACAAATAATCATCCTTTTGTCAGGATAAAAATTCAGAGGAAAGAATTACACATTTTTATGATATAGTGATGCCAGAGACTCGTTATTATTAATTAATAGACACAAAATGACATGTTCTGTCTCACGCTCCAGAGAAACTTGAGAGGGGAGATGTGAAACTGTATTGAGGTGATTTCTGGTTATTAAAACCACAAATACATCTTGTCTGGGATAACAGAACTTCATGTAAAACTTTTAAAAAGCACAATATGTGACCTTTAATAGCTGGAAAGTAATTGAATAAAAAAAAACACTTTGGATGTGAAGGCATCTTTCAGGTTTTCAGATCTCAGAGTTGTGTTGGTGTAGTTTTGGATGTTGCTTACCTGACAGTGACAGCAGCATTGAGTTTGGCTTCCTCATCATCGTCTTTGCTCTCAGACTCATCTGGAAAAAAATAATAAAACATCAGTTAATTTAAAATAAACAAGCTATTCATCTGTAACAAAAGCTGAGAGCAAAAAACAGCGTTTACCACAGTATTAAATCGACACAATGCCAGAAACTATGACAGAAGCACGTTTTAAGAACATTGCTTTCCCACAGCTGTAGAAAGGCCGAGAAATGCCCATCAGACAGAGCTAGCTTAGCCTAGCTTAGCTCCAGGCTGTGGCTGGGGGCAGCGGCAGCTCGCACCGGTGTCGGTGAGCAGCCCGTTTTTACCGGAGCGAAAACACCCGGATTGAGCCGCTCCTGTCGGTCAGCAGAGGCGGCGTTTTTGGGGCAGCAGCTTCATTTACCTCCGTACAGCCATTCCTCCTCCTCATCTCCAGCGCTGGCGTCCGTGGTGGTTTTGTCCGCTTCCTCCGCAGACATGTTCGCAACAGGACGAGGACTGCGTCAAACCGAGCTTCTTCTGACGCAACGACAAACGCACGCTCAACTTCTCCCTCGGGCCGGGAAACGCAATTATGAGCAATAAAACAAAATATTACTTCATAGATTCATTTCCAACCTTTGCGAGTCTGAGTGACGCCGGAAGAGATTGACGGTGTCCCGCTTCAGGTCGGCGGGTCGGCGCAGAGAAGACAGCGCCGCCCCGCGGCCGCTTCATGGCGGCTTCTTTGTTGTGTGACCGTGCGCGAGGCTCCGCGACCTGGAGAGTCTCAGGTCCATCCCGCAAATATGAGTGGCGGCTCCTTACGGTATCATACATCTACATCTATCAACAGTAAAAAGTTTAAAGAGTTTACAGGAAAGACGAGATTATTATTCGAGGCACAAGTTGCTTGGTTTTCTTCAATATTACGTATTTTTTTAAATAAAAACGGTGTTTTATGTCGCATGTCCCGAAAAATCCTTCTTCGGATGTGTAATTCTGAGTTTCACCACCTGCTGGAGGGGGCACCAGAGCAGGGGGTATTACCTGTGTGTGTGTGTGTGTGTGTGTGTGTGTGTGTGTGTGTGTGTGTGTGTGTGTGTGTGTGTGTGTGTGTGTGTGTGTGTAATATTTGGCAAGATGGATAAGCCTACAACTTTTTTTTTAAATACAGTTTTAAGAAGCATTCATCAGGTCTATCAAAATGTACATTGTGTGTTCATGTTGACTTCTTGTCATTTAAAAATCAGTATTAATAGTTGTATCTGTTTTTTTTTTTTTTTTTTTTTTTTTTTTTACAAAATTCACGATTTTGTGTGATTTTTTGACACAAAATGTCAAATGTTGTAACCAAAAAAAGAAGACACATTTTTAAAATAAATAATCCACCTAGAATATAAACGTGTTGATAGCATATATATATTCATATACCTGCTTATCCTGTCTGCTGCAGCCAATCCCAGTGCATTACAGGCGAGAGGCAGGGTTACACCAGCCTTTCATGGGGCACACACACCATTCACTCATAAATTCATACTCATGGACAATTTAGAGTCTCCAATTAACCTCAGCATTGAAAACCCACACAGACGCGGGGAGAATATACAAACTCCACATAGAAAGGTCCCAGACCCACGACCAAGGAGGTCTTGAACATGCGAACTAGGGGGGTGTAGCACCAAATTCTTGGTCGACACTCTTATTGTCAGTAGGTCCCTATCCATGCCAGCACACGGAGAGTATGAGCAAAAAAGCAATATTTAAAATAAACAACTTGATGATTGGTTCTTTCATTCACCACCTGAATTGATGGATTTGGCCTATATTCAACACACTGGTCTGTGGGTGGACTAAACCATTTTGTGCCTCCAAGAAGAGGGCTCCCCCAGAATGTCCATTATAATACTGCAGCACAAAGTTCATTCTCTCATGATCTTATAAATAAATTTGACACCACAATAAATTATGACACCAATTAACTGGAGGACTCAATTCATTCATTATAAAATAAAATCAGGATTTTCATGGGCCCTCTCTCTACTCAGGGCCTTTTCCTTGGACTACCTCGCCCATATATATATATATATGGATTAACCAGCCAAGCCTCAGGCATCAATCTAAGGGAAAGCCAAGGCATACAGGAGGTCAATAAGTCATAGATGTAATTTGGAACAAGGCCATTTGATGTTTTAAAAATGATCAATAGAATTTTAAAAACCAATATGGAACATAACAGGCAGCAAACATATGTTGGCAAGTAGAGGAATGTTTATGTCGTTTAGTGTCAATCAAGAGCAGCAGCAGCAGCTTTATACCGGTGGAGTTGGTGATGGGAGCTCTCACTGATGCTAGCATGGAGTGCATTGCAGGAGTAATAAGTTAAGTGGGACAGAAAGGGAGCTCAAATAATCAAATGAACTGAGGAAAGAATGAAAGCAGCTATGGGTGAATATACAGACTTTTTGAGTTTATACATCAACCAATGCTCCCTTTGAGCAGACCAGCTGTCCTACTAAATATAAAAAAATGAAATGGTAAGTAAGTCTTTGGGGTAAGTCTTTCTATTTTGGTTTGAGAGTCTTTTAAAGTCTTTTAAATACTTTTAAATAATACCCATTTCCCAAGACTGGATGGCTCAGGAAATGAGCATCAAATCTGAACCCATAAGTTCAGTGGCCAGCATTAAGACTGCAGTTTGTTCTATTCACTGTAGCAGTAGCAAGCTGCTACAAGCTATATACTGCTACTTTATTACTGGAGATGTGAAGGAGGGCGTAACTAGACAAAAGAAAACATCCTCAATGTATAACTTTCAATAATTTTGCTTGTGTATCACTTCTTTATACACACTAACAGAGTGAATACACAGAGAACAAGACAATAATATGGTTATACCATGACTAATAAAACAAAATGACCTAAAATAATAAATGCTATTAAATTTGAGGCAATGGCCAACAAAATGATATTAAAACAGAAAACATGTGATGAATAAGGCGTTTGACACAAGTTGCTCCTGAACATCAACAGAATTAACACTGGGGCCATGAAAGCAAAATCACCTGGGTTGTAAATCTGGATTTAGGAACTGTGAAAGGAGCTTTTCCACTCACCTTAGTGTGCACCCCTGCATGTGTTTGCTTAAAGGTCTCAGAGCTTTGACTCAATCCATTCAATACCTCACACTCTAGGTGATTCTCAATCCTCAAAGTCCACACATCCTCCACAGCATACACCTTTTTTTGGTATATTTGGACATTGCAGTAGCTCATAAAATCCTGCTGCTCTAAGCAGTGTCAAATACAATTCACAGTTTTTCCAAAGTGAGAGTTGAGTGTGTGTGTTTATGACCTAATTCAAGAAACTGATAAGCGACCTGTGGAGAAAAGACGTCTGTCATGCTTGTGTGTTCATGTGCTAAGAAACATAAATCAAAAATAGAAATCAAATCAAAATAGACATCCTTCTGACATTTTGTGTGTTCTCTGAACCGTGGATATTAGTGGATCTTGAGAGTCAATTGATCTTTGGGCAGAGTTTAACACAAACTGCATAAAGTTGAACTTTGAACTTTTTTGACTTTGGTCATAAAATTCACATATTCACACATAACCTCCACATCCCGATGAGTGTTCCATCATTGTACTATATTATTAAAAAAAAAGGTTTATAAAAATGCACAAATCTAGCGGAGCTGAAGGCGGGGCGAGTTGAAAGGTCAGCAGCTTCTAGATTCCACAGTGTGTAGAGAGAATTCCAACAAGGATCATTTAGGTTTCCTTCTTGTCTTCAAAAAAAAAAAAAAACCTCTACAGTTTGCTTCTATAACACTGTTTCTCCACTGGAATGTTGGTAACAAGAATGGATCCTGATCCCCTGAATGAATAAAGCTTAATAATTGTAAATAACCTTTATGCAACAAAACAAAGACATTTTAAACCCTAAAATAAAGGACTCATACCCAACAGGCTGAACTCAATGAAGTCAGCATTTCTGTGTTGTCAACTTGTAAAGTTTTTCTTTTGTTTTATAAGTTTATGAAATAAAACAGCAGCTGCAGGCTCATCATCAGTAAACCAACGCTGGTGATTGCTGCTGTGGTTCTGTTTGCACAAGTAGTCGCCCGTTAATGCAGCAAAGATTGTTAATGCATTTATGGCCATAGATCAGTTAAGTGGGACCACTTTAGCTTGTCAATGAACGACATGGAACTCTCGCTCTTTTTTTTCCATCACGCCACTGTCACTTCTTTAGATTGGTGAATATACAGATTAATGTCACAAATACTACAACCACTTAAGCCAAAGGTTTAATTTTCTTCAGTTTCCCTGCTATGAACGATAATAAATATGAAATATCTCTACAACCACAAAGTTTATGAACATAAACCTGGTATCAGAAAAAAATACATGTGAGGTGACAACAGAAGTGTCAGAATAATTTATGTTGCTGTGACAGAGCAAATAAGGGCGACACAGTGGAGCAGGGGTTAGGGCTGTTGCACCTTTATGTGTGCATGTTCTCCCTGTGTCTGCGTGGGTTTTCACCAGGTACTCCAGCTTCCTCCCACAGTCCAAAAACATGCTGAGGTTAATTGGAGACTCTAAATTGCCCGTAGGTGTGAGTGTATGAGTGAATGGTGTGTGTGCCCCACGGCTGGCGACCATCTGGGGTGTATCCCTGCCTCTCGCCGTAACGTGCTGGGATTGGCTCCAGCAGACCCCTGTGACCCTAATGAGGAATAAGCAGGTATAGAAAATGACTGACTGACTGACAGAGCAAATATAGTTAGAATATTGTAAAAAATAAAACTAAAAACAAGAATTGACCCAAATCAAGGAAAAAAGTTAAAGAATCTAAATCTGCAATGTAATGTTCAATGATTAATCAGATAAGATCAAATATTTGTCCATAAAATCAGAAAATACACTGAGGATCATTACAGAACATGAAGAATATATACTGTTAGATATTTTAGGACCCAGTTAAATAATCACACAACAGCTCGAACATTAATATCAAAATAGTGGTTAGTTTCAGCCCTACTACTATTATATTAAACTATTTTTTATTATATTGATAATATGGGTATTGATATTATATATTGATGCTGTAACAGTAACATCCTGTTTTACTATAGATAAAAATACTTTATTTATTGTTGCAGCTGAGCTTTTCTCATGTGATATGTGAACAAAAGTCAATGCTGAACATGTATCAGGGGGTTTAGGATTTTAAGGTTAATGTGTTGATGCTGAAATGGAATGAATTCAGAAACATCTAAGCAGAAAGACATGAGCAAACACCACACACACAGCAACATATCACTAATATTTGTGAGTGCACTGATTTTTGAACTCATCCGTGACCAGGGTTTGCTCAAATGTGCGCACATACACGCCAGGAGGGAAAGTGCGGTAGAGTGAAGATCATCATGGTCTCCCAGTTAAACTGATCATGGAAATTGCATTTATTTCATTCACTCTCCACTCTCATCCACTTTCCTCTCTAGCTTTTACCCCATTGGCCTTTCTAATAACATCCCCTCCCCCTTTGTGCTTTTTCTCCTTCCTTTGAAGGCCTGTCAGCTACAAATGGAAGTGCTGGACATTGTGAGACACACTATTTTATCAATAATTAATCAATCCCTGGTCAACGGCTGTCACAAATCTAGTTTCCGGCATGCGGTTTTACACCTTGTGGTAAAAGATGGTTTGTTTTATGTCTTAGGACTCTGGTTATCATACCATTTTAAAGGATAAGTTCACATTCCTTCAAGTTTGTCTTAAAGGAATACTCACATGATCATATGTCCTGTACATTGGAATGTTTTTTGTTTGCTAAAATCATTCCTCATGTTCATACCAGCATTAAAAGTTCCCTTACCTAGATAGCTCCAATGTAAGTGAATGGGAGATGAAATCTACGGCCCTTTTCTCTGCAAAAAATATAGAATCTTAATAATATAATAACATAATAACATAATAACACAAAGGGCGGATTTCGCACGAAAAGGAGTCTAACTTTGGAAGATGCTCACTTCTCTAACTCAGTCTGCTGAAGCCTCGTATTAACTTCATATAAACTGTGGAGAGTTTATGTGAAGTTATGATGATAGGAAGGAATATTTCAGTTCAGTTTGTAGAGGAGAAAATGCAACAACCAAAAAAAAAACAAAAAAAAAAAACAAAACTGTTTTGTGAACCTAAAAGAGATCAATGAAAATCCAAAGTTCAGTACAGTTTCATCATGAATCGTGCCACTCCTCTGGTTCTCCCTCAAGCTGCAGCCTGTGCTGATGTACTTCGCTGCTTCTCTTTGCTTCCTCTTATAATATTTTTCCTCCTCTTCTTCCTTCCGCTCTCATTCCAGCTCTTCCTCCAACCTCTCTGCTCTCTATTCTCTTGCACCACGTTTCCCTCTCGTTTCCCTCCCTCATTCTTCTCCCGTGCACCCTCTGTGTCTGTCTTCCCTCTCGTTGGCTCCCATCCCTCTCTCCTTACAGTGGATTACAGGTCAGCTTACAGCCTCGTCGATGCTAATCGGGTTAATCCAGACAGACGGCGATCATTGGGCTATCAGTAATTACACGTTGATATATTAGCTTACTCAAATATGTGTTCAATTGTGCATATTTTCGAACCACATCATCTCTTTGGTTGAAACATATGGTTCTAACCACGGCACGATGCCCCTTTTGTTGTGCAAAACAAAGGCCCATCTGTCGTGAAAGTAAACACATCTTTATTTCTGGAATATGAGCTAATTTGTTGCAAATGTGATTAGAACAATTTTAATTATTTGTTTTTCTAATCATGTGCTGATTGATATTTTAGACTTAATTAAATAATGGATTTTGCCGTTTGGCAGCACATCAGGGCTTCACTGCAAAGCAGCACTGCTCAGACAGAACATGGAGGTCCAGGTTGCAAATAAAGAAAATCGACCACAACTGCAATCAAAGTGGATTATATCAAAGTGAATCTAAGGCCTTACCTTGTTTCTCTGAGGAAATGCTTTTCTTTTTTTTTCTTTCTGACCAGCCTCTTTGTCCGATCAGTTCAGCGGGTCTGAATTGATATGTGAAACACCACAATTGAACCATGGATGGACACTTAACAACCACATGCAGTGGGTCAAAAGAAAAAAAAACATTAGCTGCATTGACCGTATTAAAACAGAGGAAAGTCAAACGTACACAGA
Organism: Lepturacanthus savala; assembly: GCA_030544235.1. Taxonomy (NCBI): domain Eukaryota; kingdom Metazoa; phylum Chordata; class Actinopteri; order Scombriformes; family Trichiuridae; genus Lepturacanthus; species Lepturacanthus savala. Next base: position 23,268,214 of record CM060466.1, read on the forward strand.
TATCAGGTTTATAATGTCCTGTCAGCAGACAGGGAAGAGGTTTGGATTGCATCAGAACAAAAGGTTATGCTGAGCTTTTCAACAATCCTCGAAATGAGAAACGATAGCTATGCTTTTTATTTAGAGGTGCATGCATGCGTGTGTGTTTTTTTCCAGTCAGTCTCTCCGGCTTTCGCACCAACAGGCAAAGAAGTCGGATCACGTACGTGCCTGCCTGAGGGTGTGAAGAGCTCCATTAGTAGGTGATTGAGTTAGGACGCGTGCGCATGCGTCACTAAAGGAGACGGAGAGGAGAGAGGAAAAGGTGACAGAGAAGGAGAGGGAATGTTTTTCATTACGTAATCTAATCTAAGTGGCCATTTCTCTTGTATCAAACCTCTGTTGCCCTCCGCAAGACCACTGTCCTCATCTGTCTAAAAGCACCTAATGAGTCATGCTGTGGGTCCACACACACACACGCACGCAGAAACACACACCAAGACGTAGTGAGTCAGCCCAGATCTGCTATAGACGCTCACCTCAATGATGAATAATGGAACAGGGAAAGGCATATAAACTACTCAAATGACATGTGAATTTAGTGGACAGTATGCATATGAATGATGCTGCAGGACACACACACTCACCCACAAACACACGCAGAAACATCGCCACGGAGCATATGGGCAGCTGGACTACAGGAGGCTGAACAGGTGTATTGTACTTTGACACCTGAAGGTGCAGGTTTCCTTTGTTTGAAAGCAGAATATTCAACAGAAGGCTCCCAGGTGGACACTAAACAGTAATGTTCAAAGGTGTGCTTTTATCATGTGTGACGCCTGTTTTGGTTAGATACTTGTAGCGTGATCAGATCTTAAAGTCGACCTAAAAAAGGGCGAAAAACATTTTGCTCTTCAAATATGAAACATGGCTTTGAGGCATCATTGTCTTCAAAAACATTTTTCTCCGGCACATGGTCCTCCTCCTCCTCCTCCCCCATGCCTCTGAGTCAAAGACCCACCAACTCCTCCCTCCACCCATCCCCGCTCCCCAAAGGGTGCTTGTCTCAGATTATTTCATCATAATCCTGGCATCACCCTTCCCACAGAAAGCTGTCTATTTGCATAAGTACCTTGGAAAAATATCTCTGTTATCACTGTAACTTGACTGCTTATCTTCATTTTAAAAAGCAGGCCGTTGGCCTTTCTTTGCAAACACAATCAGAAATAACTGTGAAAAACATCCCGGGTCTGAACGGGTATCCATGAAAGTTATCGTACCCCACAGTTATTTCTCTGATATTCACATGATGAGAGAAAAGGCGAATATTTTATGGAAACTTATGCTGTAAAAACGAAACAGACAATAAAGATAAAAATAAAGAAAGGCAATTAAACTGATGTTCTGCTTCTTTTCTAGTTTGTTTAGCCTCATCTTGCCATCATGTGCTGAGAAAGGCATAAATAGCCATGGGGCATCGCATTGATGTTAGAGATTTTAAAAAAATATATCAGAAAATATCAAAGCACAACGATCCCATTGTCTTCTCACACATTCCTCTGCAGCAACAGAAAAACCCATGACCAAACACACATAATCGACACATGACCAAATACAAACATAATTAACACATAACCAAACACACACATTTAAACATGTAGTGGCATGAAGATAATTAAGAGGCTGGAAGCCCTCAAATGAATATCATTTCATCTCTGAAATCTCTTTGGTCCACTTAATTATGATGGGAGAGACAAATTTGATGATTTCTTGGATTTCTACACTACCATTCAGAAGTTTGGGCTCACTTAAAACGTTCCTTATTTTTGAAAGAAATGTGCTGTTTTTTTCAATGAAGATAACTTTAAACTAATCAGAAATACACTCTATACATTGCTAATGTGTTAAATGACTATTCTAGCTGCAAATGTCTGGTTTTTGGTGCAATATCTACATAGGTGTATAGAGGCCCATTTCCAGCAACTATCACTCCAGTGTTCTAATGGTACAATGTGTTTTCTCATTGCATCAGAAGGTTAATGGATGATTAGAAAACCCTTGTGTAATTATGTTAGAATAGCTGGAAACAGTTTAGCTGGTTAGAGAAGCTATAAAACTGATCTTCCTTTGATACAAAAGAATTGAAGGTAAAAAATTATTTCAAATTATTTCAAATACAAATCACTATTTCTAAGCTCGTCAATGTCTTGACTATATTATCTATTCATTTTACAACTCACAGTGGTAAATAAAAGTGTGACTTTTCATGGTGAAGGTTGAATAGCAGTGTACATTTTACATAGATTAAAGTCTTATCAACCTCAAAGACATTTTACACACTTGTAGAACACCGTCTTCTTCACAATAAATCCAACAAGTCTTTCTATTGCAAGTCCTACAAACCTGGCAAGAAGTCAGTCTACAAGAAAATCTTAATTTAAGGAGCAGCATAACAATATTTTGACACTGCTATATTTTGGGCTGCTATATTTGGGGATTATGGCCTTTGGTTTTTCTAATATCAGCAACACGTGGGCGGTATTGAGGAGGCAGGAAGATAAAACAAATGCTTTTTGAGATGATGGTGATTATGATGAATTTGAGGCTGTTGTTACAATGTCAGCAAGCATTTCTTTAATCTATCTGTATTTTTAAATGTTCACATGTGAATGCTGCTATAAGAATAATATGGTTCTGTACAGGTATTGGGGGTGGTTGTGATACCTGAGTCATATCCTGCTGGAAAAAAAGCTATGTTTGTGTAGACCACCACGTCATGATCGTGCATTAACTCCTTCTAGGATCTAAAGCTGATTATTTCAGTGAAAAAGTGAGAACATAACGATAATGTTGATGAGGGCAAACTGCTTCTGCAGCACGTCTCCTGCCAACAGAGAGAGCTGTTCTCATAAAAATTCATAACAATATTGTGTTATAGTGCCTTATTGAATAGGCTTTTTTGGTTTTGTATGTTATTCAGCATTCTCATTATTACTATTTTCTATTTCTTTTTGTTTGTTTTTCTTAAAACAATTGCGTAAGAAAAGAGGTAAGATGGGGATGACTTAGACAGAATCGAACCATGTTTTTTTTTTTTTCCCGGTAAGCAACTCATCACCTTGGCTGTTATCCAGCCAATGCGGGACAGAAAGGAGTGGCAGGGAGCCAGAGCAGGGAGGAGAGACGCTGCACTGTATCTTTAAGCTCCAGTGAAATCCATCAGGGGGAGTCACTGCCTCCAGGATCATTCTGTTTGTGCGCTCACTTGGTGGAGGGACCTGTTCTGGTTCTTATAGTGGATCGGGATCTGTTGAGGTCTTTTTTTTTTATTTGCTTGTTTTTTTAAGAACAGGATGTTTATTCCTGCACCTGCGGCAAATGGAGTAGAGACAGAAGCTTAAAAAAACAAAAAAACAATCAATCATGAGGTGCCACTGGGTTGTTTTTGTATCATATTTTATTTTGCTGTCTCTGACAGGTAAGAAATCTTCCTGAAATAATTGCAATGGTTAAGTATTGTTATTTATGTTTTTTTATATGTGCCTTATTTAATTTCTTTACCTCTCATTCATTAAATTCATTAAATGATACCTTATTAGAGTCATATTCCTCAAGGAACATGAGTGTGTCTTTAATAGTGCATTTAAAGATCTTGTTACTATTACTGTACTATTACTTGTTTTATTATTTGTAGTACTAGTCCAGAAACATTATTCCATTTGTATTAGAACGTATGTGTCCAGAATGAAATGCTTTCATTTTGTCTAAATTGGGTATTTTCGCTCTTAGTTTCACTAATTCAGTTGCTGAGAAAAGCAGCCTTCATGTTTCTGATACTGAAGAATGGTCAAAGTAGTGTCTCCACAATGTTCCTAGAAACGTGGTGGATGTTTACATGAGAGGTGTTAACGGTGCTGTTTGCCTGACCTGTCAGCTCTAGTCTAAAGATCATATCATGGTTTATTTGCATAACTACCCATTGGCAGTGAGATAGGAGATGCCTCTGGAGTGCCTCTCCTGACAGGCAACAGGTGTGTGTGTGTAGATTCAGTTGGAGGTTAATAAATTATTTACCCCCCCCCCCCTGAAAAAAAGGAGTCAGGTCGTGTCCCTTTGCATGTTAACAGAAGGAACAATAAGAGACGGAGGAGCTGACACACACACGAACAGCAGCACCCTGCTCCGATGGTGCAACGAAAGCTGTGGTTTGTCATGTAACAGCCTCAGGTTTTTTCCTTTGCGTACACAAACCACACCTGGTGTCAACCGAAAAGCACACGTGAAATTAACTATCAGATACAGTGATGATTTTGCGTGGGTGCTGTGCATCCCCATGCTTCTCCTCCTTGGTTTCTCAGTGCTGCCAGCCCTGAAGGCACAACGATCACATGAAAATCCTTAGGCGCCTCTGGTGTGTGTGTGTGCATGTGTGTGTGCGCGCATTATTTTTAGGGGGTGGGGGTACGGGAGGGGATGGGGGGACTGTTTTACTATGGAAGCCCTAAGCAGCCTTTTTTATTGCTGTTATCTTGAGATCACGAGACAATTATTTAATATCTCGAGGAAACAAAAGGCAAATTTCTCAAGATAATGAGATAATTCATAAACTGCAGCCAATCCTCTAACACAGAACCTCTTTTTATTTAACAGGTTGTTATTGACACTTTTAAGAGTGGCTCAGTCATTATTAAGATAAATCTTGAACTTAAAGCTTAACAAATGAGATGAGTGAGATGAAATGGGAATGAATCCGTGAATGAAATAAAAATGAATAAATATTAAATAATACATAAAATGAATAATATACTTTTTAACTAACAAACTGTACTCTACGAATAATTGAGGCTTTGAAAATCAACTAATTTCAATTGTATGAATAATTCCAATTCAATAAGAAAGAATATATTTCCAAAGACCAAATGTAACTTTTAAGCAGCAAATGACAGACTGTCACTGAGAAACTTCCTGTTTCCTCAGATCTATTTCATTTCAGTCGATAGCAATTCATCTCAGATAATATCAAAACAGTCTGATGGTGAATTTCAAAAAAAGCCTTATATATGACAAATTTTCCCTCTGAATTGCAACAGGAAGTGTCCTTTGAATTCTAGTAATATTTTTTTGAGCTGGACTTGATCCAAACATGAAGATGCATTTGCACAAATAGAATAAAAATTTCAAGATCAATAAGAAAAAAATATGCTACATGCATACATTGTCGGCTTGACTGCAGTTGATAAATAGTTTTGTTATCTCAAGAAATCAGCCCCTTTGTTTTCTTGAGATAATGAGACAAATCAACCTGTTATCACATCAAAATGACCGTTGTTATTTTATCAATTAATTCATTTGTGATCTCAAGATAACAGCATTAAGAAAAATATTGCTGGCACAGCCGCTTAGGGCTTCCATATTAGGTTAAATATATTTAGTTTACTCATCTTAAGGAATGGATTTAGGCCTTAATGGGTGATTACTCAGTGGGTAGACAGCATATAATTATTGATTGCTCACTTGAGTCATGGTGGTTAGATATCACTCTGTGCCAATAATAACCTATTTAACCATCACATTAAGCACTCTTTTTTTAGTCAGTTCTTTTCTATTCTCTAAAAAGTTATGCTCTATCCAGTTTTTTCTCTCTTTTCATTCATTCATTTCTTCCTAGCACATCTAATCCATTGATAGAGTTGATAGTAGCAGCAGTTTTTATGTCCTTCTGGACCTCTTGATTTTTTACCAAAAAACCCAACACGCCACAGCGTTTAATAACAGCCGTCGACCATACTTCACTTCCTCTGTTCCAGTTCGGTGCAAGCCGGTCATCTTCCCCAGCGGGCCTCACATAGTGGTTCCCAAGCGGGGGAAACTAGAGCTGCGTTGCCATGACAACACCACGACCCCTGGCGCTCCCTCCAGGTTGAGGTGGCAGTGGGAGCGGGCTCGCAGGCTGGAGGGAGAGGTTGAGGAGGGCGGGGTGGCTTACGTCAAGGTGCCGGCGGTTCAACCCTACCACATGGGCCGCTACATGTGTATCAACAACAGCACGCTGGAGCGCAGCTCCATCTACGTGTATGTGAAAGGTGGGTGTTTGAGGCCAGGATGAAGCACGGATGTCAATCTACACCATGGGTAGGCAACCCTGGTCCTAGAGGGCTGCTGTGGGTGCAGGTTTTTGTTCCAACCAAGCAGGAAGACACCTGATTCAACTAATCAACTATTAGGACCCTTGCTATGAACTTTCATTAGTAGAATCAGGTGTGTTACTGCTTGGTTGGAACAAAATCTGCACCCACAGGGGTGGACCAGGACCAGGGTGGTCCACCCCTGATCTCCACGCTACAGATACTAATTCCCTAAACCTGATTCCCTCAGATCCCCAGCATGCCTTTCAGCGCACCATGGTGAACATCATCCTGGTGCGTGCAGGTGAGGATTGCATCATACCATGTCTCGTGACCGACCCTGGGGTCACCCGCCTGGCTTTGGAGACCTGTGACGGACGACCTTTACCCTCCGGCATGAGTTACCGCAGCAACCCCCAGCAAGGCGTCATCATCAGCAGCACCAGAAAGGAGTTTGAGGGCTGTTACGTTTGCGTGGGGAGCCTCGACGGAGAGAAGGTGACGTCATTTCAGTACACTGTGGATGTACGACTGGGTAAGTGAGAGGGATAAGAGATATCCTTTTAGATCTGCAATGAGCAGTAGATCAGGCAGTTAGCTGTTCAAAATATATTATTCATCAGTTGTTTGGCTAATTGAATAATAGATTTGGTCATTTTTCAAGAAAAAATGCCAAACATTTGAGGCTCAAATGTCAGAATTTACTGCTTTTCTGTTTCATACATGATAATAAACGGAATAAATTTGGACAGTTGGCACCATGAGCTCTGTATAATTCTGAAAGGCATTTCTCTTATTGTTTTCTGACATTTTATAGAAAAAAATATCAATTGAGAAAATAACAGATAATGAAAATTGTTAGCTGCAGCCCTAAGCCTATATTCTTGTTTCCTAAGCTTCATTAGATTTCTCATTTGGATGTTAATGGTCTGAAGAGATAGAATAAATGTAGAGCTATTAGGGAAAAAGGGCAGAAAGGCTCCAGAAGGGAAAGGCTTCTGTTATCTTTACAGAAAACTACTGTTAGTTATCTTTGCCCAAAGCTACGTTTTCAACCAACAGCCATCCATTCCTAGTAATTATTAACTGCACGGTGCAGCCGGATCATTTGCCTTTGCCTCAGGAAACATAATGCAAATGTCCTGTAGTTGTCAAAATAGTGAAGTAAAGGGATAAGTCACTGAGCTGGGTCACAACCTTTGTAGGACAATGTAAATCTGCCCCTTCTGTTGGATGTTAGAGCTTTAATGTGCAGGATGATGCATGTGCTAAGTTTGATACTAAAAGCCTCTAGTGCACATAGCTGCACATCCAACAGTTTCAATTTCTAAAAGATAAAATATGTACATAATTCATATATTCAGATGTTTGTCAAGGAGGGATAAGGAGTAGACAGTATTTTAAGGATTTTAACAAGATACCCAGGCTATTTATTCCTCCCAGCAGGGGGATTTTTAAATCCCAAAACATCTGTCTGGACAGGATCTTTGTGGCAGCAACACTAATAAAATGAGTGTCTCCTTCATCTGTGAACTGTTTATTAAATGAACCATAAAAATGGCTGAAGTGGGCGTAGCTGGAAACTGATCGTGTTTTTTTGTTTGTCTGTGGACCGCATCAGCGTTTCCAGCCCAGTCTGCAGTGGAAATAGGGCTAAATGGAGACGAGAGGGGAGGAGTTACTGTGTCCTTTTGCCTGAGAGCTTTTGACTGATGGAGAGAGGGAGTGAGATGCGAGGGGAAGAAGGAGCAGAGGGATTAGAGGTGTCCCGTACTGAACAAAGCTTTGTAACGATGCATGAAGGGTGTGTTTGGGGTAAATAGATTTACCGCAGCCTTCGTCAAACACGGCTGCTGTGGTGCCGTCAGTTGCTGAGAAATAAATAATCCAGTTAATGCACGAGCCAGAGCATGCATATGGAAATGCGCACATAGTGATATATATATATATATATATATGTGTGTGAACATGCATTTATGTGTGCGTTCCCTGCCACTGAACAAACAAGAGTCACACACCCTTTTATTATAGAAGAAAAAGTCAGTTTCAGCAGCATTTTTTGATGGAAAAATATGATTTTAGACATTTAACACACAGTTAAATCCAGATTGATCTACTGAATTCATAGGAAATGCAATAAAATGAAATAACATCAGACTCATAAATAAACATGCAGCCAACCGACTGAGTGCAAAGGTCATGACTTAAGTGACCCAAGCGAGCATGTGGCCATTATTTAAGAGGAAAGGTCAATGATAGGAGCAAAATGTATGGGCTTTAATAAAATGGTTTTGGTTTAAGTAATAATAAAGGTTACCTTTGCATTTCTTGATCCAGTTCCAGAGGTGCCGCCAGTCATCACTCTGTCCCAGAAGGACACAGTCATCCTGAAGAAAGTGGAGCAGTTTGAGCTCACCTGCAGCTCCTCCAACGTCAACCCGGACTTCAGTCTCAAGTGGGATTATCCTTCAACAGCGGTGAGACTGGTGTAGATTCACAGGCCTGAACAGGCTGTTCTCCCCTCTGTCTGTCTGGGTAACTGACTGGATTTCTGTCTAGACTGAAGTTGAGGAATTTAATGACATTAAGAGGAGTTTACGTTCTACAATTATACAAATATTACACATGTTTGAAGTGAATATAATAAACTCAAAATTGTAAAACTAAGCATAAAAAACACTAATGATTGATGGCTTTCTATTATCAGCCAAAAAAAACAACATATCTGACAGTGTAGAGAATTAACATTTCTTTGGGAGATAACATTTTCAGAAGGTATAACTTAATTATTTGATAAATAACAACAACATTAGGGCGACACGGTGGAGCAGGGGTTAGCGCTGTTGCCTCACAGCAAGAAGGTCGCAGGTTCAAGACCTCCTTGGTCCTGGGTCTGGGACCTTTCTGTGTGGAGTTTGCATGTTCTCCCCATGTCTGCGTGGGTTTTCACCGGGTACTCCGGCTTCCTCCCACAGTCCAAAAACATGCTCAGGTTAATTGGAGACTCTAAATTGCCCGTAGGTGTGAATGTGTGAGTGAATGGTGTGTGTGCCCCACGATTGGCTGGCGACCATCTGGGGTGTATCCCTGCCTCTCGCCGTAACGCGCTGGGATAGGCTCCAGCAGACCCCCGCGACCCTAATGAGGAATAAGCAGGTATAGAAAATGACTGACTGACAACAACATTATCAGTTTTTTGGTTTTACTGCTTATAGGTATGTGTATGGGCAAAAGGAACATTTTTGTTTGATTCTATAAACTACTGATGACATTTCCCCGCAAAATTCCAAATAAAAATATGATATAGTGCATTTATTTGCAGAAAATGACAAATGGTGAAAATAACAAGAAGACACAATGTTCTCAGACCTCAAACAATGCAAAAAAACAAGATGAAAATCATTTTAAAACAACATCATACTAATGTTTACACCGAAGAAGAGTTCAGAAATCAATATTTGCTGCAATAACCCTTATTTTTAATCACAGCTTTCATGTGTCTTCTCATGCTCTCCACAATATCTTTAATATTGGAACGGCTGGAATACATGTAGAGATGCTGATTTTAGAAAAAAATGCAGTGGTCTCTTGTTTTTTCCAGAACGGTATATGACATTTTGTATTGATAGTTCTTCTCTCACCTTTGCCCCTGATGCCCTGCAGCATCCTGATGAAACCCACACTTCACACATCTTGTCCAGTTCTCGTGGTTACAAACGGGCCACATCGCTCCTGATCAGAGCAGTCAACCAATCAGACTCGGGCACGTACCGCTGTTCCGCCAAGAATGAGAGAGGAACCAGTGTGACGTCGCTGCAGCTGGACGTCCGGGGTGAGTTGGTGAAGTTGGTTCATGTGACACGATGTGGTGATTTTCAGTTTTTCCCATGTTGATTGCTTGTGGTTGAAGAATTCATGAGATAACCAAGAATGACAGACTTAACACAGAGATCAATGACTCATAAAGAAGAGCAAAGAGACAAAGTCAATACAGGAACGTTCACTGTTGGCCAGAATAAATAAAATGACTCAACTGAAACTTGCCAACAGTCTTCAACCCACCCAAAAATAAAATAAGAAAAAAGTTATCTATCATTTGCATACTATGCAAATGTGTAAGTGCCTCGAGGGAAATATGGATCATTATACAAAGTTTGTCATTATGAACTAGGGAGAATGTCTGACATTAAATCTGTTCTAGATAAAAGTTAGGAAACCACTAAGTGCTTAGGTCAAACCAAAAAAAACGAGGAAAAGGTTTTGAATGCTGTGTAACTACTTTTCATGTTTGCTCAGATACGATTGTTTCCATTCATATTAAATGATAAATCCAACTTAAAAAGTGAAAACAAATATTTTCCCCTCACTGATCCTTCATTGCTAAAGCTAAAAGGAAATGATTTATGAATTAACACAGGCAGAATGACTACAGCAAGAAAAATGTGTCAATGTTAGTTTGGGCACCTGACTGTTGTTTTTAAAGGGGCCGTTCACACAGATCTTACCAACTGTAAGCTAAGCTGACATGGAACTCTTGTTGGCTTTTCCTTTAACCATTTCTCTTGTTCTACAGATCAGGGGTTTATCTCCATGTTAGGAAGTGCAGGTCCCATCCAGGCCGAGGTGAAGGAAGGTGAGAGTCTGAGCCTCAGAGTTGAATTCGATGCTTATCCTGCACCCAGCTCCCTGTCCTGGTCCTACAACGGCAAGAGACTCCTCAACACTACGGAGCACGTTATCACTATCCACCACCACAAGTACAGGTACAATATGTTTGGAGTATATCAATGTTACCCCACTGATCCTACATGTCTGATACACTGTAAAATGTATCCTTACAATTTATTGTAACTGACTGGCAGAAATTATCCAGAAAGTTACTGTAAATATTTTTTACAGTAGAAGTACTGTACTTCTGTTTACAGCATTATGTCTTTACTGTAAAATAAAAAAAATAAAAAATGAATAAATAAATAAATAAATGAATATTGTCAGTTGTATTTACAGTATTATGTGATTACCTTTAAAATAAAAAAATAATTAAATACTGTAATTTCGGTTTTATTTACAGTATTGGGTGGTTAACTGTACTATAATACAGTAACCATTTGACTATGTGATTTACTACACATAATATTATATTTCACTGCTGTGAATGTCTAGAGTAATACCTTGACAACTGTGATTTACTGTAAAATATACAGCAATCTACTGGAATAATCATTTAAAGTAACATTACTTTACACAGCAGAGTTTTACCGTTTCTGTATGTTTGTGTTATCAGGTACATCAGCGAGCTGAGACTAGTGAGGGTTCTGGGTTCTGAGGGCGGAATCTACAAGTTCTCAGCCAGTCATGAGGATGCGTCTGTCGATCATTTATTCCATGTATATGTCATCAGTAAGTTTGCTCTAACATTTAATACTTACTATACATAATAATAGCACAATTTACACTTTTTTTTTTATTATTCAACCATCTGCCCAACCTTTTGTCTATCAGGTAAGCCAGTTATCATCGCTCAGGAAGGGCCTGTTGATGGACAGGTGCGGTGCATCGCTGCAGGTTACCCAGTCCCTAAAATCAGCTGGTACTTCTGCAAGTTGCCCCACACAAGGTATGTCACACCACTTTCATTTGAATGGGTGTGAATATTTGCTTTATTACAGCCTTCTTATAATAATTGAGATAAACATGTATTATCATGAGCCGGATGTGAACCTTTGATATCCTGATTGCTTTGTTTGCTGTTTCACAAGCAGCAGAGTTTCCTTCCCTTTTTTAGTCGGTCTTTATTCATGAATGATACAGATGCTGATCTGATAAAACTAATAGGAGATGCAGCAACTGATGGGTCAAAATGTAATAAAAAGTGCTAATGTGATAAACGTCATATAACAATTTACCAGTGATAACTACATAAAAAGTCGCAACCACAAATATTTTAGTGAGAAGTGTTTAAATATGCATATCTTTTACTATTCCTATTTTAAATGGTGATTGATATCTAACTAAATAACTGTGTGACCTCAGACCCTTTTGAATGTGGAACTAAAGTATTCTAGGGAACAGAAGTGATCAGAGGGGGAAACACCTTAATCCATGTTCTAACTCCCAAACAGGTGCTCACACCTGCCCAATGCCACCCAATGGGAGACCCAGGAGGTCACCGTGGTGACAGAGTCCACGTTTGGTAAGAGCGAGGTAGAGAGCCGACTGAACGTCAGCAAGGAACACGCGCACTATCGCACGCTGGAGTGTGTGGCGTCTATGGAGGGGGAAGAAGCCTACACCCTGTTCTCCATCAGCGGTACCAGACTACACACACACACACACACACACACACACACACACAACACATAGACGTTACATTAGCACAAACACGTTGTATAAAACACAAACATGGAACCTCATTGACCCCGAATCTGTGTAGGCCAGGTGTTGTGGTTACTGGGTGCAGATTGGAGAAGATTAGTGTCTGCTGACTCTGCAGGATGGGATCATATGGCGTAGATTTGCTAATCCTTGAAGCAAACAAACACCACTGCTGCAGCTGTCTGTCTTAACACTGGAGGAAGAGGAAGTGTTTGTGTAACTGCACTTCAATGCTCCGTATCAATTCCCATGTCTTCCCAGAGCGCATCGTTCCCCATAAACTCTTCACCCCCCTTTTAACCGGCATGGTGGCTACTGGAATCCTGCTCAGCCTCATCCTGGTGGTGCTGCTCTATAAATACATGCAGGTAAGATAATAAAGGCTACATGAATACCACACCATTACTGCAATGAAGTAGGGGTGTAAATCTCTGCTATATCACCTATCATAAATCTATGGGCATCAATCCCATTCAATGCCATGAATTAGTTTAAAAACCCAGGGACATCAATGTTAAATCAAGGTGATCCAACACCATTGGCGCAGTACTGGAAAAAATGGCTTTAATCATTTTTGGCAAAGGTCTCACTCTCATTTACTGATGAGTCATGTCTCCGTTCTATTTAGTGTAAAAGTTGCAGTGGAAGTAGTTTTTGTGCTGCATTTGCTAATGATACTCTGCAGATAAGAGCAATTATACCATTATAAACGTGTCCTTATGAATTTGAAATGGATCCATCAACCATTCAGAGTTAAGACCTGCGGCAGATTTTGTGACACTGATCACGCCTGGAACCATTAATTTAGCCACGTGCTGCACCACTCTTTTTGCACTCAGATGAGTCAGACTTCTTGAGAACTAGCTCATGAATCCACTGGAGAACGTCTAAAGTGCAGAGAGTAATCTAACATTCAGTGGAAGGGTGACAAGAAAAGGCAGAAGATATTAAACATACACAATCATATCATCACTCATAAGTGACTAAATCAAGACGTTTTCCTTTGCTCTCCGAACTTCAACAGAAACCCAAGTTCCAAATCCAGTGGAAGGTCATTGAGAGTATCCATGGCAACAACTACATCTATATTGACCCCACACAGCTCCCATATGACTCCAAATGGGAGTTTTCTCGACAGAAACTACGCTTCGGTAGGACAGATTGCATGTTTATCTAGTTATGTGAGGACAAGAAAGCATGCAGGTGTTTCTATGTGTCGATCATGATCTAATATTGTGCACAAACAAACTGATATTAGATACTGATGATATTTTTGATTATATTTGTGGATAAAGTCTTATATTTATGTCTTAAACATTTCTGTTGTGGATCTTGATATTTTTTATGTGTGTGTTCACACAGGTAAAACTCTGGGTTCTGGTGCATTTGGGAAGGTAGTGAGGGCCACAGCGTACGGACTCTGCTCCGCTGACACTGTGTCAACTGTTGCTGTGAAGATGCTCAAACGTGAGTGTGTGTGTGTGTGCGTGTGTGTGTGTGTGTGTGTGTGTATGTGTGTGTGTGTGTGTGTGTGTGTGTGTGTGTGTGTGTTGGTCTGTTTCTTGTCTCTCTCATCGTAGTTGACTGTTGTTGTAGCAACATATGAGACAACTGTGTATAAATGCCCCAATGATGTCATTGCAGCTAATGCTCACTTCACGGAGAAGGAGGCGCTGATGTCAGAGCTGAAGGTTCTCAGTTACCTCGGCAACCACGTGAACATCGTTAACCTGCTGGGAGCGTGCACTGTCGGAGGTGAGAGGTCGATTTGGGTTGATTGGGGTGTGCAGTTTCATGGCAGTTGAAGTCTATAATCTTATTGCATTTGCACTCTTTTTTTTATTTTTTATTTTATTTCAAATTTTTAGGAAAGCTAACAATAAACACAAAAACACTAGAACTAAACTAACAAAAAAATAAATAATAGGCTCAAAAATATGATGAAAAATTAAGCACTCAGACAACAGTTCGCTAAAAACAAATAAATATATTTTTTAAAAATATATGTATTATTTGTAAACAAATACATTAATTTATATATCATGTTTTCTATGTAATAACCTTCCTTTTAATATTTGATAGATATTTTTAATAAGTTGAGTATTATATGAACGAATTTGAGAATTAGATCTGCTAAAGTTGCTAAATGGTGATGGTAGAGAAAAGGGCAAAACATATATTTATTTATAAACAGACATATGTGATGAATTTTTTTTAACTATAACAGGCGTTTTGTTATAGTTTGATAAAAATGTAGTTTTCTTGCTTGGGTTTCTACTTATTTATTGATTGATTAGTTGTTTCCATGGTGATATTATATTCCATAGATATTGCTTGTAGAGGTGGTGTAAAAAGAGATTTGGTGGACATGTGCTGACTTGTGTTCTGTCCTTCTTTATTAAAAATCAGATATTGAACATGTCAGATATGAAGATGTGATACAGTTTGACTCGCACAAATTTACAGTGCAGTCAGTCAATATTACCTACCTGTCTGACCCTCAGAATTGATCATAATGCAGCATTTAGATCGGATTTCACATAAGTATGCATGGGCATGTTATTAGCAAAACACTGGAATTAAATTCTGTTGTAGATAAGTACAATTAAAGATATTGAATTTTGCACAAACATGTTTTGACTCAACATATTGATTTCACCTTTAAACAGACATGTCTTCATGTCAGAAGTCCATTTACTCACTAAATCAAATATCACTAAAGAAGCAACCAACTACTACATGTTACAAATAGCATCTGATTAGAGCTTGGAGTGTCTGCTTCTTTTGTATTGTTGTTAAGAAAAAAAATCAACTGTGACTTTTTTTTTTTTTAAATCTCTGCATTCTGCCAGGCCCAATTTTGGTAATCACAGAATACTGTTGCTATGGCGACCTCCTCAACTTCCTGCGTAGAAAAAGAGAGTCCTTCCTAAACTCCCAAGTTGGTGATGGTTACTATCGCAACGTCTTTAAGCAAACAGAGTCTACGAGGTGCGTGTTTACGTTTCATTTATTTGACTGAAAAATGTTCACCATGCGAGAATCATATACTTACAGTGTGTACGTGTGTTTGTGTGTGTTTCTATGTGTTTGTGCAGCTCTGAAGTGACTGGCACTGCATACATGCCCATGCGTCCCTCTGAGAAAGAAAGAGCTTCCCATTCAGGTAAAAAATGTATTTTTTCCCTGTTGTCATGCATTTCAATAATAAAATCACACACTGCATGTCCCATATATTATTCACTAAAGCTGACAGCATTTTCTTGTCTAGACGACATCAGTGAGTTATCTCTGGACGCTGAAGACCTCCTCAGCTTTTCCTACCAGGTGGCCAAAGGAATGGAGTACATTACTTCCAAGAATGTAAGACTTTTACTGTAACAGATGAGATTGTAAATGCTGCAGCTAGTTTTATATATATCATGTCTTGGCATTTGGTCAATGAAGACAGCGATGTTGGCATTTAGCTCCCACACCCCTCACAGATGGAAACTCATGTCTCATAATCTGATTATAGTATTTACATTAAAACCTCCCCCTCACTTTTAAGTGTTTCTGATTGACTGATTCTTCTCTAAATGCACTTTTGTTTCCTTTAAATAAATGTATTCATATTGAGACAGTAATTGTATTGAGACTGTAGTAAATCATGTCTTCCTGTGACTGTTATTCCTTTGTTGGGTTCATTTTGTATGATTCTAATTTCTTTCAGAGTGTTTCAATGCATTTTTGTAATGTGTGAAATGCTGTCAATCAGTCTTTTGTGTTTAGTGCAGTTTGTAACTTGCCTCACATCATTTGTATGTGTGTGCTTTACTCACTGCGGAAACTGGTTAGAATGTCAACACTCATATCTGTATTTACTGTGTGTGTGTGTGTGTGTGTGTGTGTGTGTGTGTGTGTGTGTGTGTGTGTGTGTGTGTGTGTGTAGTGCATCCACAGGGATCTTGCAGCCAGAAACATTCTGCTGACTCACGGCAGGGTGGCGAAGATCTGTGACTTTGGGTTAGCACGGGACATCACCACTGACGCCAGCTATGTGCTCCGGGGCAATGTGAGTCTTTTTTTTCTTTTTTCCTTCTTCCTTCCTTCATTTCTCCCTCCTTTCTCTCCCTCATTCTGCCTTTCCTCCTTTGTCTTTAAATCAAGAAACCATGCCACACATGCTTCTCCTTATTGTGCCATTCCAAAACAATACAATATTTAGCTGTGAAGAAAACTGTTACGGACCATTATTTTCATTATTGATGACGAATCGAGTGGTCTATAAAATATCAAAAATTAGTGTCATTATAAATAAAATATGTTTCTTCTGACCGACTGTTTAGGATGCACATGATTTAACCTTTTAGAGAGGAGCTGTGTGCGTTTCTTATTGATTTAAAGTACGTGCCCAAACCGCCCCTTGTAATCATGGCTCTGTCTCCTGCAGGCACGTCTGCCAGTCAAGTGGATGTCTCCTGAGAGTATTTTCGACTGCGTCTACACCTTTGAGAGTGACGTGTGGTCCTACGGGATCCTCCTCTGGGAAATATTCTCTCTAGGTAACATTTCCAGTTGGAGCTGTGCTGTTGCATCCGCTTCATGATGTCAGGGCCGTTATTGTCATCCGTTGGCGCTGACCGGGGCCTTATTAGAGGCTCTGGCCATGCAGCATCACTTAGTGGGGTGATTCATGGAAAATCCTATTGATTGCGATGCATAATGTAGCTGCAGAAACCTTTTAGAAAACTGTGTTTTATTCATGAATAAAATGGAACATACTATAGAGAGCTGTTGTGCACATGTTGCAGGTAACAGCCCGTATCCCGGGATGCAGGTGGGCTCCGAATTTTATAGGATGATCCAGGAGGGCCACAGGATGAACAGACCAGAGTTTTCTCCCACTGAGATGTAAGTGTGTGTCCGGTTTCTCTTTTTCATATTTTCGGCTGCTTCAGCAGACGCATTTCCTTTTTTCCTCGTTAGTGCTCAGATATCAAGACAGACAGAGTCACAATGGAATGTACAGACAAGAAAACAACACAGCGATATTGTGTTTCTGATGAGTCAGATGTGTTATAGATTCACCAGCTTGATCTTCAACCACTTTACCCAGTGGCTGCATCTATGTATGAATAACATCTGCTCTCAGGACAGATTATCACATTCTCCCATGCTGATACTGATCCCGGTTCCACCTCTGCAGGTATGAAATGATGCTGTCTTGTTGGAACCATGACCCTCTGAAAAGGCCACCTTTCAGGAAACTGGTGGAGAGGACTGAACTTCTGCTGTCAGAGAAAACCAAGAATGTAAGTTGTCGTTCAAGATGAATTTAAATAATTAAAAAAATACTGTATGTACTACATAGGCAAGGTGAGGCAAGGCAAGTTTATTTGTATAGTACATTTCAACAACAAGGTAATTCAACATGCTTTACATAAAACATTAAAAGCATTTAAAAACAGGTGACTGAAAGGGGGAAATCTAAATTTAAAATTTAAAAACAAATGCCCTTTATCCCCATTGTTGTTTGCTATGGTGACCGAGCCCCTTGCAGAAGCTATAAGGAATAGCCAAGATATCACTGGAATCTCAGTTGGTGTGAAAAATCATAAAATAGCCTTATATGCTGATGATATATTGCTTTTCATAACTAACCCAACAAAATCTATACCAGCTGTTTTGGAGATAATAAATCAATTTAGTAAATTCTCAGGGTATAAAATAATTTTTTCTAAGTCTGAAGCCATGCCGCTGGGTAAAAGACTCACAATTATTGTATTAAGAGGGATGATTGATGGCAATGAAGGAAAAAGGCTAACTGATGTCTTCAGGTCATAAGGTCGAGTCTCTTTTTGTATTTTCTTTTTTTTTTACAGATATGTATTTGCTGTATTGCTGTCAATTTAATGAACGGGACTGAGCATTCCCTTGTGTGATTGTGCAAAATCTTGAGTGAATCATACTGCCTATATCACTCAATAAGCAGTCAGGGAATTGTTTTGTTTTGTGGCCATGTTTTGTTTTTTGTTGTTTATCAGAAAAAACAAGAAAAATATTATTTAAAAAAAAGTAAAAACAAGAAAAATATATTAAAATTAAATAAGATTAAAAATAAAAAAAATGAAATTTAAAACAAAACAAGCACAAAGTTACAGTGCAGTGAAAAATAATTAAGAAATGTCATCAGCAATTGGCAGCAGCAAACAGGAAAGTCTTAAGCTCTGATTTAACTATACTATAGATTTAACAGTGAGAGTTGCAGCAGACCTGCAGTTCTCTGGGAGTTTGTTTCAGATCTGTGGGACATAGAAACTGAACGCTGCTTCTCCATGTTTAGTTCTGACTCTGGGAACAGAGGGCAGACCTGTCCCAGACCATCTAAGAGGTTGGATGGTTCATAAGAGATCAGCGGATCAGAGATAGATCAGAGATCTAGACCATTCAGGGAAATGGGAAATGTAGTATACACTACTGTTCAAATGTTCGGGGTCACTTAGAAATTTCCTTATTTTTTTCAATGAACATAACTTTAAACTAATCATAAATACACTCTATACATTGCTAATGTGGTAAATGACTCTTCTAGCTGCAAATGTCTGTTTTTTGGTATCTACATAGGTGTATAGAGGCCCATTTCCAGCAACGACCACTCATTAATGGTATGTGTTTGCCCACTGCATCAAAAGTCTAATGTAATCCTATTCATTTTACAACTCATGGTGGTAAATAAAAGTGTGACTTCATGGAAAACACTAAATTGTCTGGGTGACCCCCAAACTTTTGAACAGTATTGTATATGTCTTTTGCAAGTATATCAACTCTGTTGAGTGGAAATACTAAATCACTGTATCACTTTAATAGACACTGTATGCATCATTACAGCATTGCAGAGAAGTTGTAAATCCCACTTCTTGACATATTTTGGAAATACAAATTGTTAAATTTTTCAATCAATTTAATAGAACCTCGCCTTTTTTAGTCAAAAAAAGGTACGTCTGGGACTCCTTAGGGGTCGTCTCTCTCCCCTCATCTCCTGGCACCATCTAAGGGTGAGGGGGGAAAAAAAGCCAGAATGTTCCACTGTTCCAGGCTGAGAAATGCTGAAAGCCTCGTGACGATGACTCAGATGTTTGATGCCGCAGGTATATCTGACGCTGAGCGACGCCACGGGTCCACCGGAGCAACAGAGGGCGCCGTCACGAAGGCTGAGTTCAGTCTGCAGCACCACAGCACCCACCCAGCCTCTACTGCAAAGCACTGCTGACGTCTTCCTGGACTAGCACGCGCACACACACACACACACACACACACAGACACACACACACACACACACACACACACACACACACAGACACACACACACACATGCACACACAGCACACACAACCCTGCACTGGGCTCCCACTATGTGGCTCTATCTAATCTATCTTCCCACTGGCGTATTGATCCCTGTGGCTGGTATTTACATCTATATAAAGCAGACTCCAGCACTAACCACCCATCAGATCCAACATCAGCCATCAGCAGAGGGAGGGGTTCTGGCTTTGGCCTTGACCCGGCCTCAGTTTACGTTACATTTTAAGACGCTTAGGGGAAAATAAAGACTACAAAGGGGGGCACTGATGAGCGTGAACACCTGACCTTGGGAGATGATATCGGACTGAGGGAAAAGATAAGCAGAGAGGGAGCTCTGGACTACACAATGGTTCTTTCTGTCAGATTTGTCTCCCATTTTATAGGAAAGAGTTGATTTAATTTCAGTAAATAGATTTACATGCAGGGAGTTAGTTTAGAAGATGCCACTCTCATTTCTGTGCATTAAGTCTGGAACTATAGTCGGTTTAGCATAGAAATCTAAACAAAAGATGCATACCAGAACCTCTTAACTTCACTGATTAATATCTTGTGGGAAAATAAAATGTGGACATTTATTTTTTGTTGTTTTTAACCGTGGGGAGTGTGTGTGGGACTATCGTCATTCTATGTGTGTGGGACTATTGTTCATTGTGAGAAGCAGTTCAGTCTCTGCTGGTTGCCGGGCAACCTAATTAGAACTAATTTAGCATTTATTCCTCGTGAGAATTAATGCAACTGTTTCCCTATTCGACAAACACATCTTGTGTTGGTGTTTTAAATGTCTGGAGTCTTTATTTTCTCTAATTTGCTGAAATATTCGGGTTTATGGGCATAATGGAAGCAATACCTTATGGTGGTTAACGTTTAAAAGCCCATATTGTACAATTTTCCTGGGTTTTATTTGAAATTTTGATATCCCTACCAGGATCTATATGTGGATTTAAGAGGCAAAATTCATCTCAATATAGTATTACGTCTCCTCTTTCAAGCTTCTCTCTGGAGTTCTATAAAAAACAGTTTTGTTTTTGTCTCTCTAATGTTAATGAGGCTCCTTCTATCATATGGGATTAAATAACCTAATACATTTAGCAAAATAGGCTAAACACTATAATAGTTGGAATATAATAGAGTCAGTGAAGGCAAGAATCCAGAAAGGCATTGTACCTGGCTGAGAAACAGTCCCACAGCCACTCCCCTTGTTGTGTTGATTTAACAAACCAGGTATAAAATGTTATATAAATGAATTCGCTGTAGAGGTGCTACTAGATGGATTTTGTTACTTTAGGACAGGAACAAGCTCGTTGTCTCCCTCTGTTTCTAATCTTTATGCTCAGCTAAGCGAATCATCTCCTAGCTCCAGGTTTCTCTTTAATGGACAGGCATGAGATCATCTGTTCTAACGCTCGCAAAATGTCAAACCACTTTAAAAAAAAAAAATCATAATTTACTGCAACAGATGAATACTGAGGGATTGTCAACATCAGTCGAAGGAAAAGTTATTTTAATATGTCATGATTGAAAATTATACCATGTGATATGTTTACTTCATCAGGTATAATAAATGAGCCATAGCAAAGTGGCATGCAAGCAAAACTACCTAATAAAAAGCAAATCCAGGAGTTACAGAAACACTGAATCCCATCTGCGTGTTGCAGCTTCAAATACTGTGACTTATAAAATACCCACTGGTATATTGCTGTATGTATTTTTGAGAGTGTTTTAGTTTAGTCTCTTAGCAAAGCCATTGGCATTTAGAATTGAATATGTGACTTCTTTACTTGATTTATGTTAAACATGTATGCAATGTAAATACAATAGAGATGTGCCTTTTAGATTGTTTTTTTTAATACTGGATCCATTTGGTTGTGAAACAATTATTGTTAAGAGGGGAGCCAGAAGAGAGCGTGTGTGCTCTGGACTTGAGATTGGTGCAGTTTTGATACAGTTGGTTGACTTGTAATAATAAAGAAAGTACCTGTGATGGTTAAACTTGAAAGTCTGCATTTCTTTCATTTCTTTGTGTCTTTACCCATCTCTGTAAAGCAACTTTGGGCAAAGATTTGCTCTGATGCCAAGAACAATTTTTGACCAAAATTTTTAAAATCTTATTCCGAGAAGCATACGTTTTTCAGTTAAAAGACATTATGATAAGACTAGTGCAAAAGTCATAAACTAGGAATCCTTATGGATCCACCAACGCTGCCAACAGTAGACAACACAAATGCTGAAGACGTGTGTCATGTATAATATTTGCAACTGTTTTTATTTTCAAATTGACCAAGAGGGGAGAAGGGGTTATAATAATAGCAAACATTTTGCTTCAAAATATTGATTATTACATTTGACTTTGGGGTAGATAAAGGAGCACAGTTCAAGAGCAGAAGAAGGGATATACATACATACAGTACAGGTAAGCATAGCACCATTTTACACTGAATACTGGTGTTCTTCGCTTTGTGTGTGTACAGTATTATACTAGAACTAGGACTCTTCAGAACCAAATCGTGTAGTGGACAGGTGATCTGTGTGTGTGTGGAGGGGAGGGGGGCCTTGTTGCCTTTTCACAATATCCTACACCTCGACTTTCAACAACATTTTAACTCTTTTCCCAACCACGTGATGTCAGAAAATTATTGCAAAAAAAAAAAATAACATAATAACAATAATAAAAAAAACAACGACAAAACAAAAGTTTATATTGGTGAAACATTCAGAAGTTCATTTACAACGTAAAAATCTGTAAATAAGATTGTATGTAAGATTCCGTATGTGGACGCTTGCAGTGACAAACGAGCCTTTCTTATACTAGTTTTCCTTCTTCATCCAGTCTTCAAAAGTTCTCCGTAATCAACAGTTACAACATCCATTAGTCTTGTTAAACACACCTTTACATTCTTTGGGCTGGGTGTCAGTGACACATACTCACACTATAAACATTTCAACATTAGAGTGATGCTGTAAACACACACTAGTCTATAGAGGACCTACATTTTCTATGTGATGGTGGAAGACCTGGTTCCAATAGTAAGACCCGCTCTGTCAAACCTTTCTCTAATCTTTAAACTTTATATATTGGGGGCTACCATTTGAGACTGGTCTGATGTGTAGTTACTGTGATAAGTGTTTTGTTGTAGCAGTCCATCATTGTCTAACAATAACAGCGCCCATCTTCCGTTTTAGCTTGACTGATGACCAATGCTCTGCATTGCCTCACATTCAGTCACACATCTTGTATCCATATGAAAATATAATGGGTTACAGTGACAATTATCATGCATACAAATGCTCTCTCTCTCACACAAACATGTATTCAAGTTGAGCTGTCCCACACATGAGCTTGCAGAATACTGAGCCCAACTGGAGAGGAAGTTTCTTGAATATTACAATTATTTCTCTTATACTGCAACGCAAGAACTGATTGGCTATCGCCAGGGGAAACCAATACTGACCCCCGAGTGATGCAAGAAGTAGGATCAAGACGAGGAGACACTTATATTCGCACATAGTGCAAACACACACGCATACACTCTACAACACTCACACAAAACAACACATTCTGAATGCTCCTTTGCCAACCTTTACACTTCCTCCAATCCGAGGCTTTTCTGTTTGATATGGCTTACGACTGTAGTGCAGAAGCTGAGCTCAGGCCCGACTCTGAATTAAAAAACGGACCCGAGTCCAGCGCTGCTTTCAACTGCTGTTTATGAACTGAGAAACAAGTGAACTTAACTGCATGAGGGTATCTGAGGCCTAGGAAGGGAAAGGACGAAACACTGATGATACCGAAGACCATGAGACGTTTTCTAGAAATGCAGGTTTGTGGTTACAATGAAGTCTGACAAGGGATTCTCTATATATCTGCTCTAATGTGTCTCAACAACCCCCCTTCCCTCCCTCATTTACCATAATCATCAAATAATAAAAGAAAAATAGAGCTTTTTTTTAATCTTCTCTTCAGCGACTTCCCTCTCCATTTCTGTTTTGATAAGGAAACAACGAGGAAGGCTCTAAGAAATCTGGGTCAACTCTTCTTCAGTCACCACACCCTTTGTGACACTTTTTTCCTCTGGTCTTTGCAGCATCACTGTCTAATCCTTCCCTGGTCTGGTTCCAGACTGAGGCAGATGCAAAACTTTCCACATTCCTGAGAATACAAGTACCATCCAGCAACTTCAAAACCCTTACTAAGTCGATTATTGTAAGACACAAGGGGCATCAAACACACACACACACGCACACATACACGCACGCACACACATACACACAAACCGACCACAGACGCTCATGCATACAAAGATTGTATTCTCAAAAACACACACTAGCTCACAGAATCACACCACAGTTTACAAACAACTAGGTCTGGACAGTGATTTACTGTACAGAACCACATCAAGTGCTAAAGTTTCAGGAGTTTGAGGATATACTGTTTTGTTACGTATAGGGCTCTGACTGTTAAAAAATAATCCCTTCTATATACACACGCATTAATTTTTATCAGGGGTAATATCTTGTTGGAAAATATATACGCCTTTGAGTAGTCTGCTCAAAAAAAAAAAAAAAAAAAAAAAAAAGCAAAACATAATTGACTATGTTATTGGCACTTGGAATCACCAAACCCATTGTACGTACAGTGATCATCCTACGAACAGTTCAGTTGAACTGTAATCTAGTCTCTTGCTTAACATAATTTGTAATCGCAAAGTTAAAGAGTCTCAGAGAGACTGCATTTTAAAAACAATTTCCACAAAAAAAAAACAAAACCCAAGCCCAACCGTTTTCTCTTTTTTAAACGAACTGACAAGAACTTTAAAATCATGTCTTGGACTTCTTTTTTGAGAAGGGGGGAGGGGGGAGGGGCTCAGAGAGAGCGCGTTGTTGCTCCATCTTTGACCAAAGAACACATGAACAAAGTAAAAATTCTCAATTTTTCAAAAGCGACTAATAAAAGCTTACACAGTTATTTTTTCCATGCAATCATATAAAATACTACATTTCTGTTTCCTGTTAGACTATATTGGATATTTACAAGTTTTTTTGTTTATCATACAGTAAATCTGTACAAGGTCAGTCCACTTTTGACACACCTTCAAAAAGAAAAAAAAAAGAAAAAAAAAGTCCATTGTTACCGTGGCGCTAAGGTGTTCTCTGAATTTTAAGTTTCCAGGGAGACTGGAGCTCCCTCTTGACTCCGCCTCCTATAAGGGAAAAAGGGGAATTTAATCCACCCTGTTGCCATGGTGACAATCTTTGGTGAGTTCCGTGTGGACTCACTGGCGTTCCTCTTTCCTATGATTTGTTTCTTTCAGATGGAAGATTTCTTTCTTTTTTTTTTGGAGGGGGTGGGGTTGTCACAGCCACACAAACAAAACTAATGTATGCAGAAATCCCTCAGAGTTTCTGTTCCCCGCAACTCTACTGTGGTTGGCTGCTGACGCTGTCAGTCCTGTGTGATGATTGGGCTTTCTGCTGTTTCTGGGGCTGCGGTTTCAACTGCTGCTGGTGCCTCTGGTGGTGAGACTGCTGCTGTTGCTGCTGTTGCTGTGGTTGTTGCTGCTGCTGCTGTTGCTGCTGCTGCCTTTGATGTTGCTGCGGCTGCTGCTGCTGTTGCTGCTGCTGCGGCTGCTGTTGGTGCGTTGCCTGGGTGAAGGTGCCAGGTTGTTGGAGTGGGAAAGCTGCCTGCAGAATCAACTGGGTAGACTGGTTGCTGTGGAGAAGACGAGTGCCCTGGCAGAAAACAAATAAGTGATCATTTGATGCATACACTTGGATTCTAGATATATTTCATAATTAGTAACTGTAGGAGAAATATATAGACACCCATTTAACGAGGGTATTTGCTGCCCTCTATTGATACCTGTAGGAATTGCTGCTGTTGCTGCTGCCCCTGTTGGCCGCTTTGAGCCACTACAGTGGTCTGGTTTTGGCTGTCAGGTTGGCCTTGTGGAGGTTGGGCTGGTTGGAGAGTCAGGGTCTGGGTTTGTCCTCCCTGCTGAAGGGAAGCAGGTGTTAACACAGAACATAAATAGGAGAACATAAATGTTTGAATAATGGAGGGGAAAAAAAGACAAATGAAAACATTCTCAGCAATCTTTTCATTTGCAACAGCATAGTATAATTTGTAATAGTTTAGGCTGTTTACTGCTTTTAGATATAGATTTCACTTTAAATCATATCACCATGCTGTTTGGTTCACTATAAACACTTCTTTAAGGTCAGAGATCTACAGATCTACACTTCAAAGAGCATTGACCCATTTCCTTAATTAACCAACTTCATTCATTTTTTTTTACCTCAATTACCAAAACAAAGTTGTTTCAAGGCGTAATTACTTCATGAAAGATTTTTTTAGTAAATTCAACATGCTTTAAAATATAGCCCATCAGCTCCAGTATTGGCTCTGTGTGCGTTAAATGAGCATGCTCACATTTTCACAAATGGTGATTGAATGTGCTCTTTTCCAGGAACCTGAAGAGATAATGTGGCTGACACTCACTCTGGGGGTAGTTAGCGGCACTCCTGTGATACCATAAATCTTCTTCATGACTGTTGCCAGATGCTGTGGAATTTTCCAGGCAAACCATAGCCTTTTGATACACAACTATGCACTAAACACACATTATAGGCCACAAAAGAAGAAGATAATCTGCTGGTATGGAAATGTGCACACACCTTCTGGTGACAGGAGGCAAAAGGAGAAGAGGAAAAAAGGTGGAGCGCTGACAAACCAACATGTTGTTACTCAATATATCGTTGCAGCAGATCAAATGTTGTATTGGAGTTTATTCATTATTTCAGACTCCTGTTGTCCTGAAGTCTCTCAACACATCAATGTTAATTTGGCTTCTCTTGTCAGTGCGGCTGTGTTTACCTGTATGTGTGCTGCTATGTATGTATTAGTAGAGTAGTACAAACTTACAGCTCTGGAAAAAAATAAGAGACCACTTCATTTTTTTCTTAAATCAGCATCTCTACATGTATTCCAGCCAATTCATTTCAGTGTCTGTTGAATTTCAACACATGAACACCTCATTCTGCTTAAAGAGGTACCAGGAGTGGAATAAAGTCACCCAAGAACAATGGTAAAGACTTGTTGAGAGCATGAAAAGACGCATGAAAGCTACGATTAAAAATAAGGGTTATTACAGCAAATATTGATTTCTGAACTCTTCTTAAGTGGAAACATTAGTATGATGTAAAATGAATTTGATCTTGTTTCTTTACATTGTTTGAGGTTTGAAAACATTGTATCTTTTTTGTTATTTTTACCATTTGTCATTTTCTGCAAACGATAATATTTTTATTTGGAATTTGGGGGAAATGTGGGTGAAATTATTTTTTTCCAGAGCTGTATAATAATATTTTAACTTATAATAATAAGTGTATATGCTACCTATCATTTATTTATTTTAATAAAGGTAGAAGCACAGGTGAGCAAAATCTGTGCTTGGTAAAATCTCACCATGAATTAACAGAACTTTCCTTTGTGTGCATTGAAGTTACAACAAGGCTGTGGTAAAGATCACCATGTGAGTCACATCCAAATGTTTGAACATTTCTTTGTTCTAGGATGAATAGCATTGTACAGGAAAGTCTGCTTTCTTTAACTCACTAAACTGTGTCTGCGGCTTTAAATCCTTCAGGAGAATCAGCAACATGGTGAGTTACCAAAGTCAAATATCTGTCTTAAAGCTGAAGGAAATTAAATATGAGTGGATTGTATACAAACAACTCACTAAAATTGACATTTGCACAGATGTCTTTTGATTTTCCTTTCATTGTGTTTGTATATACATCAATTTGTTTTTGAACTGCTGCATAGTAATTTATTGATGCAGGATAAATAAAATGGTCATTGCATCTACAGTATCTCATTGCTGCACCTGTGGTACTTTCTGCATAATAGAAAACTAGTGACATAATGACACAGTAATATCATCATTGTGTGTGAAACATGAACTCAAACTACTTATTTTAAAATGCTTGAAATGAACTTTGAACTAGCTCTTGTTAAGTGTAAACTTTCCCAACACTGGTCAGCATGATGCAGCTGGATGAGCTCTAATCACAAAAGTGCTCATTCCTGATCCCAGGTAGATAGAGTTTCACTCTGACTCTTTGTCCTTACTTGTTGTCCACCAAATGGGTTGTAGGCGGTGACCACCTGTCCCATGAACATAGAGGTGGGAACCATGACCGCACCGCATGCCATTGGAGCCGTTACAAGCTTGGTTACCAGCTGCTGCCCTGCTGGGAACCTGGAAAGAGTGAAATGGAGATAAAAGGAGGGTAAAAGAAAATCTAAGTAACATACTGCTACTCATTAACTCTTGAGCTTGGTTTCAGATGAGTATTCTGGTAACTAAGGAGAATTGGTCATTGTCCTCTTACCGGATCTGCCGGTCCTGTGTGAAGGTGGCCACGGTTGTGCCTTGCTGTGTGTTGTTCTGCGGCAGGCTGGTGCTGATCTGCAGCACGTTGGGTTGCACTGGTTGGGAAATCATCATGGTGTTGTACAGTGGGGCAGAAACAGAGCTCTGGGTGTGGGACTGGGCCTGGGGAGGTTGCTGAGTCTGGCGTTGGGGCTAGAGAGGGCGATATATGGGGAGGCAAAAGAGGGAGGGACAGAACACTGTCAGGAGCTCTTTCAAAACAAGGATGGGGCATTAAAAATGTGTTTGGTTCAAGTTTCCTGACAATTTTTTTCCTGACAAAGTTTGCACTCTTAAATCCAGGCTTTTCAAATGATGGGGTCAGGTGTGTATGGTTAAATCAACTGCAACACTTGATGCAACACATGAAGCGATGCCTGCAGGTCTCAATAAGGAATTGTCTTAAACTTGTTTTCTATAAAAGGCTTTCTATAGATTTTTTTTGAATATTTGCTCTCTTAACTTTGTTTTGTGTGTACATCAGTGCACATAAGGTGTAGACACATTTATGTAGGCACATGTATGTATACAGTATGTCTCTGTAGATGTGTACACTGGGAGCCACTTTTTTTTATGAAATTTCAATTTCAATACGATACAATATGTGCTGTGTCCAATTTTCATACAAAATGTATATAGTATATACTATACTCATTTTAGTACTAGTAAGTGGTGCATGCTGCAAGTATAGAAGAAAAATAATCACTAAACTAATCTGTCTTATACCAACAGGAAATGATACAATGCTTGCTAAATCTAATGTCATCCAAATCTGAACAAGGTGGAGGACATTTGTTGCAGAGGTTGAACTATAAAGGGCTGCAGGAAACCTTGTACTTCATTTTGTTAGTGAATGCACTACATAATCAAAATCATCATAGCTATGTAGTATGGATTTGAAACACAGGCGTGAAATGCTGCTGAAATGCTGTGTTGCTGCCTTTATCCTGGCTCTGTTCTGAATTAGCTTTAATGTGAAATGACAACCTGAACAACATTTCTGTTTAGCAGAGTAGTAAGAGCAGCATCTTCAGCTACGGTAAATATGCCAGTTTGTGTGATTGTCGGTACTTCACTGTCAGTTTTCTCACAAAATTACACCCCCAACAGCTTTCCCTATGGATCTTCTTCCTATGGATCTGAATGAAATGTAAACATTGCATCCATAGAGAACAGTGCTGTGCTTTGTATAGTTTTTGTTACTCTCTAATAAATGTGACCACAAATGTCAAATTTCACACCAGATCACTGTTTTAGAGGACTAAGAATACTGAATAGATTATAAATAACACACTGTAGACTTGTCATTCTGAAAACTTACAGATGAGTCTAGCTGAGCTTAGATGGAGAGAAATTCAGAAATTATTTTCAATGAATATAACATTTTCAGGGCATCTCCGTAGTCTATTTATGTATATTATGTGTAAATGTGTATGTTTGTGTGAGCTCCACCTGTGTAAGGGCATTGGTCTGCTGCTGTAGGCTCTGCTGAGGAGGCGGAGCCTGCTGCTGGATGGTGAGCTGCTGAGTTCCTGAATGGACAGGGTTAATTGCCGTTTGCTGCACCTGATTGGTCAAAGTAGTCATCTGCTGGACCGACCCCACCTGAGGGAGCTGCACATTCATCGTGCCACTCGGCTGCTGCAACAACATCTGTAAGGATGCAAATATCAAAGTCAGGCCACAATAATCTGTCATTTATTTTTGTGCATTTATTTGTCTAAAATATATTTATTATAACAACAGAATAATTTACCAGGTGGAAAAAAAATCTTTACATCACGCAGGTGGTGAAGCTCTGTCTATTATTGCTGTTTCCTCTGAATAGAACTAAAATAATACATCATGTATGATTCTAGATCTAGGTCAGGCAAAGACAAAGCACAATACCCCTACTGATCTTTTAAAGAAAGAACCCATGCTGGCTTTGTACAAGTAAGTGCTTTTCCAAATTTGGATAACATTGAGTCCTAAATGCTATGTCTTTGCTCTTGATTTGTCTTTTAAAGATAATGACTTTCCAGCAGTAATTTTTTAAGTAAAAAAAACAGTGTCTTTTTTAAGAGGCTGCAGATTTGTCCATGTAGCTCTCTTGTTCATTTAAAAAAAATATATTTCTCCCCAGTAAACAGTCATCCAATTTTTCATATCTAGCCTGATTAACTGTGTCTTTCTCCTGCCTAATTGAATAACACTGAGGACAGAGACAAAGAGAGATGAGAGGAGGAGGGAAATAAAATGAGGGAAGAGAAGATTTTAGATAGTGACAACAAAGAGTATAGTATATAATATAGTAATAATATAGTAACAGTTTTAGTCAACACACTGGACTAAATTGAATTCATATATAACAAGCAAAGTCAAACTAAAAGCCTGTTTCATCAAAAGACCTCAGTTTAAAATGCTGCTGCTACTGCTGAGACAATTATCACGTGTGTGTCTCCATCTCACCTGGATGCCCTGTCCCTGGACTCTCTGCAGCTGCTCTTGGATGTGTCTCAGCTCGTCCTGCTGCCGCTGAATATTGGCCTGAATCAGTCTGGTCCTTTGCTCCAGCTGGTCCTTAAGGTGCTGCATGGCATTCACCTGCGCTGTGAACTCTATCACCGGCTGCTGGTGGACAGAAAAAGAAATGGATGCTTACTTTAGTGTTATTACCTATTGGAATATGCGGTTAGAAATGAACCTATGTACTGATATTAATTCCAAAACTGACAAATTACAAACTCTGCATCTTCATACTAACCTGTGCGTTTGCCTGTAGCTGCTGTGGTTGTTGTTGTGGTTGTTGTTGTGGTTGTTGCTGTGGTTGTTGTTGTTGTTGCTGCTGTTGCTGCTGCAGCTGCTGCTGAGTGATCATACCTGGAGTTGCACTCTGGGCAGTGGTTTGAGAGCTCATTGACTGCTAATATAGAAACAACAAGACATTAGGATAGCTATAATGTATTATTTCATGATGTTAATTTACACTGACAGTATTGTTATAACACAGCATAAAAAGCAGGAAATTGAATCGTACTTATGTTACTCATAGTCTGTCAATACAGGAAGTTATAGTCAAATAAGTCCCACCTGGCTGCTGATAGACGAGCGACGCTGTGATGTCATCTCCATGGTGGAGGCCAGAGATTGCCGAGGAGGCGTCGTCGTGTCCATATGTAGCTTGGAAGCTTTTGCAGTACAGACAGAAACATTGATGAGGAAGAGTCCTAGTTAGACACTTATGACAATATTGTGTCATCTTGCTACAGGGCTTCGTCACGCTACTTAGACACTGACACTGACTCTTTAGCATATCTCACAGTAAAGCTGATGAGCACTACATTACATGTATAGCTTATACTTGTGTGCATGTATGTGTGTGTGTCCTTACAAGTGCAAGTGTTGTCGGAGACATGCGAAGAGGACTTCTGGGAACTACGTGAGGAGGTTGAGTGTGTTCGACTGTGGTCAAATCGCTCCAGTGCCTCCTTGAGGCTAGATGTATTCAGCTGTGACTCTGAGCCAGAGTCCTGACTCTAGATATAACCAAGCAGAGAAACATTTACATGATAAGTAGTTGACAATAAAAGTCAGACTGTACACTGGTAAAGAAAAATAACTGGGCAATAAAAATATAGTGATTCAAGATCAATTTTATGATTCAAAAGCTAACAAAAACATACTGTACAGTGAATACACTCCATAGAAATAAAGTTAATAACACAAACAGTACTAACAAGAACAATTGACCTCATTTCCCTCACGCAAGGTTTGATTTATGAAACATGATGTAATCAGAGCCATGTTTATTTAGATAATATCAGAGGACAACATCAGACTTCTGACTTCCCATTTATGTGAAAATTTACATTTTTATATCTAAAAACATGTCTTATAATGGAGCTAAATATATTATTTTGTGTGTCTATTATATTCTTAGTAAATAATTTGAATCAATCAACAAAACATTTGTATGTAATGTAACTCCTTCCATTATTGGTAGTCATTTCTTACCTTATCCACAGTGACCTCTGGGTTGGACTCCTCGATGCCCAGCTCCCTGCGCTGCTCTGCCCTCACCTCTGCATAGCTGCAGACAAACAGAAGAAGGTTTCAGGCACGACACAGCAAGAAGGAGGAGTACAGGACAGCTGTGAAGTCTCACCAGTAAATAGATCATTTAAGTGGATATGAAGAGCCTTGTTTAATGATTTCATGTTGATCATGTTTAACAAATAATGACCATTGAAAGTGTACCATCATTAAAAGATAAAGAAAAAAGGGGGATGAGACAGGTTTGAGGTGGCAGTACCTGACTACTGTGTGCGTGCAGACAATAAACTCAGGCCGAGAGTTCCACTGGTGATAGGTGATGTAGTATTGTGTTTGCAGCCAAATCCATTGTTGGCCTTTAGTCAGGAAGCGGTAGTAGCAAGACTTCCCTTTACCATACTGCATCACTGAACCGGGCACAGACAGAAGCAGACAAGCAGAGCAGAGTGGGTGAGAACCAACTAACAGAACAGTTTTAAAAAAGCTGAAACTGAAAGTGTCTGAATGTGAAGCACTCACAGTGTTCATGACACTTCGCTAGCGTCTCCAGGTCGTCCACATGGTAATAGTCGTACCCTGATGTTCCCAGAACCTCAAAAGGCAGGTAGCCTATGATTGGTGGAGCTCTGAAAAGAAGAAATTAGATCATGATTAGTAACCAAGAAGGTAACGCTTCACAAAGTCCTGGTACTCAGAAGTTAAAGTAACCCAAACCAGGTAAAGTGTTTTTGTGTTTCAGTAAAATATATCAAAAAGGACAAAGTTGCTCCCAGTTTACCTGTGGTCTAAGAAGAGGAACTTCCATTCAAGACTGTGCCTGGAGGTGAATTCTTCATTGGGCTCTTCTACTGTACACATCTCCTATTAATATAAATACAAGTTTACCATTTGTTTTCCCTTCATGGCATTTTTCTCCGTGGCAATTAATTCAATAACGACATGGTACATTGAACACATTGACTAATTAATGACTCGTGCTAATTTGTACGTGCGTGCTTGGGCTTACCTTGATAAACTGAGGTTTGGCCAGCCGGACAGTGGCCACAAAGCACACCTGGTCATCAAAAGCAGGCTGTAGCGATCGCTGTA
The DNA here is from genome assembly GCA_030544235.1 of Lepturacanthus savala. Classification (NCBI taxonomy): domain Eukaryota; kingdom Metazoa; phylum Chordata; class Actinopteri; order Scombriformes; family Trichiuridae; genus Lepturacanthus; species Lepturacanthus savala. The sequence goes on from CM060466.1 coordinate 23,301,593, forward strand.
ACACTCCTGCCAGACCATTCCTTGCCACATTGGGAACTACACACACACAAAAAAACAGATTGAGCCATTGAAGAAGGTACCTACCCAGCACCACTTTCAAAGTGCTTGACTGAAGACATTTAACTATTAATACATTATATTAGAATATAGTTTATTGATTTTTCTTGACTGACACACAGGCCTGTGACTTTGTTCTGGTGCATGTTGCCATGGACATGAAAGTTTGTAACGTGAAATAGCAAAAAAAGATGTTAAATCTTTTAAAACAGATTGTCACCTTAAATTTAGGTGTTTAAAATAAGTTCACACTCAGATTTAAAAATGTTAAAAAGCCATTTAAGTGTCTTACCATTATTTAGTGACCTGAAGTTGCCGATGAACTTGACATATTCATAGACAGGGGGTTGTTTGGGATCAATGGCCCCTCGCAGTATATGACAGCAGAACTCCATGTAGTTCTTAGCTGGGGAAACAAAAATACTAAAATAATTAGTGTCACGTCCACATTTTGCACAACACTCATGGTGCTAAGCAATTGATTTTTTTGCCAGAGCTTTCCACAATGTGCATCCTGATAAAGTCAACCTGAATAATGTCCTCCCTCACATAAAGATATTTGAACTTTAAATGTAGCCTGTCAGTCTTACATAAAAACACAGTAGATGTAACATGACTGGGTGTTACTGACTCTTTAAGTAATCAGAGCTGAGGCCCTCTTGGTCGGTGGGGTGTGTGGACAGAGCCTTGTACACCTCAGAGTGTTCCCCAACTGGAAGGAAGTTTAACAGGTTCTGGTCCACCAAGTCCGCCTTGAGAAAACAATATAAAATACACACTTAAACACATGAGACCCTGTGAGAGATGTTTAATCCAAACAAGAGACTGGTCTATGATTAAGTGGATAAAAGAAGCTGGGTTACTCACCGGTAGATGTTCTAGTAGTGAGGTGATACTCTCAGAGACATAGAGGATGTTCCCATCAGTGAGTATTGCTATAAAGAACCCATCCAGAGCCTGATAACACAATGCAAGACAAGGAGAACACTCTTTAACATTAGTCTTCTGCAGTAGAAGTTAATGTTGCATTGTGTCAATTTGCTGTTTCTTTAAATCAGAAGAAAACTTTTGAAATCTTCTTCTTTTCAAATAATACAAATGAAATTCTATTCCGAAAGGTTGTTTCCACGGCAGAAAAAAATAGTAACATTAACAACAGCTCTGTTCTAATCAGGTGTCTCAGCAAGAATTGAGCCAGCTTGCACAATACTAGGACCCTGGGGCTTCCATAAAGCTTCAGAGTACAAAGAGTTGCTCCATGTGAAGAAAATTCTTAGAATCTTTATATTTTCTAGGAATTTCCCCTCACAGTTAAGGCTAGTTACTGGTAAAAAAAAATAAAAGGAATTCACAAAGGATCTCAGCCCTCAAGAGAATTCCTACAGTGACAAACTTTTCAGAGTAGGCAGGAGGGCTTTTAAGAGGCTTAAGAGTTTCTTAAGCAGAGGAGAGAATAGCAGAAACAGAGGTAGAAGAAATATTCTTTAAAAGCTAAATGACGGTGAGTTAATGAAGCTCAACAGAAAAGATCATGCAGGGATGTTTGTGGTTGAGTATTCTCAGAATGTGTATGAATGTGGCCTCTGAAACTGAAGCAGCTAAAACTAATCCAGCCCTCATTTCTATTATTTACACTGTTCTCTTCCTACTGTGACGTGTCAAATTGTCTTCAATGAGAAAGACCTTTTGGATTTGTTCGGGTAAATTAGAAATTTAGAAACAGCAATAATACAACAGTGAATATAGCTTCTATTTCACAGAATCATAGTACAAAATGAGAGATTTCTAACCTCCAGCATGAGCTGTGTGAATTCCTCATTGCTAAGAAATGGAGGCTTCCAGTCCTGCCTGATCTCACTGGACTCCGACTGGGCTGCGATTTCTGAAAGAGAAGAGAGATAACTATTGGTATTTATAAGAGGAAAAATCAAGTGTTTTAGCAGAAAAAGTCATGTCAAGTCAGATACATTTACAGTTTGTACAGCTGCAATACAACATCCCCTGTCCTTAGATCCTCACATCATATAAGGACAAACCTCACAAAGTCAAAAGAAAACCTCTTTTACGGGGAGAAAAAAGAAAAAAGAACTTCAGGAATGGAATGGGATGGGATTCGTGTCAATTATCTGTACTTTCTGCTCATTACATTTCAGAAATTTACATTGTTTCTCGTTACATTATAATAACATCTTTTCACCAAAATCTTGCAAGAAAAATAACTTGCCATTATTAGATAAGACAGGGATGCAAATTACAAGCATTAGTCTACTTAATTTGCGATTTTAAATTCAATTACTGCCTTAAAACATGAGTTAAGGTAACCTGAAAATGCTTTTTGTATGAATATATTTGGTTCATTAGACTGAAAAATGAGTTGAAGAGGTGTGTAAATGTACGTTCTTTTGACAAGACAAATAAAGCTTTCTCAAATAGATAATGCAATATAGTTAAGAGTTTCAACTTATAGTATCAAGTTCAAACAATAAAAGATTAGGAGTTGATAGTATAAATGAATTTTGTAAGTTGAATTAATATAGAATTGTAGTTTTTTTTAAGAAGAGAAACTAAGTTTATCTTAATGCATTGTAAAACATTAATTTATTTCAACTCAAAGTTACAAATTCAAACAATATTCAAGCAACATTTATAACTTCCTTTTTAACATTTTCAAAGTTAAGTTTACTTATGTTTTATGGCAGCAATTTATTATTATATTTATTAGTATTTAATATTTTAAGTCTAATCACCACAACAATTTTTATGATGTAAACATGACACAAACACAAAGCAGATAATAACACAAGGTCACAAAAGAATGATTGATAGTACAAAGCTCAGAGTGAAAACAAGGCAGTTAAACAGAACTCTAGATAACACTATGCACCAATGCAGGAGCAGGTGATCGTTAATAGTTCTGCATTGTAATGATAAGAGCTAGAATTTAGAAGTGTTTAAAAGGAATAATAAATCATTCTCAAACACATAATCTATTTATTTGTTATACATTCAGTTAACAATAAACAGATGAAAGGTAAAAAAAATATTTTAAGGGTAATTTACCCTTCACTAACTGCAGCTACGTCCCATAAAAAGAGCAATAAAAAATATGTTCCCTGTAACAAGCTCTAGTAATGAGAGTAAATAAGCCAAGGAAGTATATTACACAAAAGAACATTTTAACACTAAACATAGAAGCAGAAATATCAACTCTGTGAGGTGTAAACACAGGAAGTAAGGTGAGGATAGTAAAAAAAAAAGGGGGCTGACCTTTGTGTTTACATAGGAAGTCGATGCTTTTCTGCAGGATGGTGGATTTGTCCATCTTCCTGGTATTGCCTGGCAACATTGTGCCGAGTTCTTTGATGAGGACATTGAACTGGTCCCTCCTCTTCTTCTCTGACTTGTTACGGGACACGCTACATTTGAGAGTACATGAAGCACATTTTAAGCACACAAAAGACACTGTCCTGTTTATTTACCCAGATTGGTTTCACATCATGATTCAGGTTTCAGATACTGATTTATTAAACAGAGGCAGGCGAGGCAAGAGACAATCCTCCAAATACCTTGGGACGTTTAATGAGAAGGGTTGTTGTATTAATATTTAGTGCATACAACACAAACATCACTGCAGCATGTTTCTTCATATTTTACCGTTTCGCTTTGTCCTTTTCATCTTCTTCCATCAACCCATCAAAGATGCTACAATCATCCCTGCGTGTGGAGAGAAAAATATTTAAATTATTTTTCCTCGTTTCCCTACTTGCTCTTTGTTGTCCTGGTTGTGCACATTTGTTGGCAGCTTGAAAGCAGATATGCATTGTTAATAATAGCTAATAATGGATGCTGGCTAATGAGAGGGCTCCTGTGTGCCAGGAGCATATTTATTTTTGGGTCACAAAAAAAACAACAAAAACAGTGTGAGACTGACAGATAGAGAGATGAGGAATGTATTGTACTTGCCAAGAGGGTTACAAGCGTATTTGAATAACAGGGTGTGTTCTTGGGGTTTCTGTCTACACTTCAATAAATAATAGAACTTTAATTTCTGTTGACACTGAGCTGTTATTTATAGAAGGCGAGTATGAGCATTCTGGAAGGAGGCGGCTGGCTAGATGGATCCAGGTGTGGTTACTATTAAATTCCATTCTTCTTGTGACATCACAACAGGAGACATTTCTATATGACTTGTGTTCAATCACGATCCAGTAACAATACAGAGGAGTCCACTACAGAATGAGTGGGAGTCTTATTTTACGGAGTTAACAGGGAAACTAGAAAGCTAAATATTTAGCCACAAGCACTACATTTTTTTTCATAATAGGGCCCATTTAACATCTATACATTTTATTCATGATTTTCTTTTTACAAGTTTTTCCTTTTTCTCCCTCAACCCCACCTCCCCACCCTACAACACCTACACTGAACTCAGTGGCCAGACACAAGAAAGAAAAGAACGTGAAATAAATAAGTAAATACAAACCTATTAGAAATAATCGAAAATAAAGAGATATGTATATATGATAGTTAAATATATAAGGGAGATAATTAATCAAATTTGATACATAGATAGATAGTAAATGCGTACATACATGACTATTATGTTCCAATTTCATGATTCAACAAACTATAAATTACTCATTTTCTGGTACGCCATAACAACGACAGATTCAAGTTTTGCATACTTTACATCTTATATTCTATACCCATGTCCATATATGTATAGTGTGTGTGTGTCTCGTATATGTGAGTGTGTTGCAACATACCCTATGCTTGATGTCATGGTGGCTGCTGATCAGGGCTGTGGCTGCAGTGATTTGCTCTTTAGGCGTGAGGTAGGCATTTGGAAGACTACCTGGAGAAAAACAAACATGATTACTGTCAGTTATGTTTTATGTTGCTCTGTAGTGGATTAAAAACATCAGCAAACCCTCTGTACTTCATAAAGAGACTGAAAATTGGTCATTATAGGCTAATTTTACAAATTCAAAATTGATACTCTAATAAACCTAGACTCTGCCAAAATTCCTGTGTGTGTGTAAATAAACATTTAATTTTGAGAGTTATTCTCCCAGCATATAAATCTCCAACTTGATTACCAGCATTCCCAAGGGGTGAGATGACTGGCTTCCTCTGCTGGTTTTCTTTATACTCCAACACATGAATGACTAAGCGTCAACTTAAGGGAATCCTTAATCATAACACAGATGTCCCCAAAGACCATATTTGAGGTCAACAGAACATTGTTTATATGTTAGGGAACGTATGTCTAAAAATACTGTAATCAGATTTACTCAGATTAAAAAGAATGGTCTGCATGACCAAATGCTTTCATAAACTAATTTAAGTGTATCACAACACAGCTGTGTGTGTGTGTGTGTAGGCATTTCTCACCCCACTTCAGCTTATGCACGCTGTCAGTTAACGTTTTTTTCTCAGGGGTCGTAGAAAGGGTTTGGGGTCAAAGATGATGTTGAGGTCATTTGGGGTCACGAGAGGGCACCAGACCACAGGAAAGACATGGTGGTCGACTCAACCTGCAGGACAAACGACAACAGGGTCATCTGGGGTCAGGAGGTCGATCTGGAGGCATCTTTAAGCCAATATTTCATCTTTATAGCTACAGGGATAATGATGAAAATTTACTCTTTGCAGGGACAATTATTAGGAGCCTATACAGGAAAAAAAAACATTGTAGTTGTAACCTACAGAAATACAAAAAAGTCAAATATTAACATTTTCGATCATCTAAGCAATCTCTCACCCTACACATTTTAATGCTGTATAAATCTGATTCCGCATGTAGGCATGTAGAATCAGATAGTGTGGGTTAAATCAAAATTAGGTCACTTGCATGCACAATTTATCAAGTATTTTATCATGAGATGCAGCAGAGTATAAGATATAAATACTATAATTATAATGTATACACATTTTGACCTGATGAAAATGTGACTTTGTGGCTTGGATTGTGAAGGTGGTTTTCACTGCCCAGTTAGGTCATCAGGCATATAATATGATGTATCAACACTAGAATATTTTGACTATTTGATTTTTTTTTCCACAAGGAAATATCAAAATAGACGATGCTGCCAAAAATATATTTTCTATTTTCCATTCAAAGCTTCTGATGACTGTTTTGGTAAAACTATGATAATTGTATTTAAGAAATTGATAAAATAAAAGAGTAAGGGAATCATGTCTGAAAGAAAGATCTTAAAATTCCAGCAAGCCACAATATCTTTAAAAGAGTGAAAAACATACATGAATGCAGTGAGGAGACCCCGAATTAAATCAGTTATTATGCATATATTATCTACTCATTTGGAGTGCAGTGACCCAGTTTAGGGAAAAGTGGTGATTCAATATTGTGAACTTACTTTCTGGAATGTCTCTTTGCGGGCAAAGTTTTCTGTTTTAGAGCCTATCTTTCCAGGTCCTGACAAACCTTCCTGTCTGAACCACACCTTACCTGGAACACACAACAACGAGACTCATTTACAATCACAGCATGAGCCTAATCACAGCATACTGTAGTTAAAACGGGAGAAAATGGCTGTAACAAGCTACGTAATTAATTAACTGTTTGAAAACAGAGAATTTTAGACCTAAGGGCATTTATATCATTGTCACAACATTTCACCAGCTGGAACCAATAAAGGCTTTTTTTTTGCTAGAAAAAAATCTTTAAAGATTAATCCATTAATTGCTCCAGCTGTTAGATATAAAAAAGTTGAAAATTCTCACAAGATAGAGGCTTTAACAGAGAAATTCTATAGTATTTACTCCAAAAACTATGCCAGCTAGGGCTGCTATGAATCATTACTAAATCATTAAAAAATTATACATCAATTAGTTTTTATTAAATAATTAATTGTTTCTGTAATATAAAAAATATGATATAAATGCTAAAAAACTGCACAATATGTCCCATCCTATTTTCTTCAAATCGAGTTTCAGTGAACAACAACATTGAAAAGCATTACAGATTTTATATCATACCATTAAAACTATAAATGCCATAACTCTAATGCAAGAATGAAAATTAAAGTCAAGCATTGGTTTCAAATGTAGTCCCATTTATCAACAAGAAACATGCTATACAAAGGCTACATGGCAGTTATTACAACTGAAGAACTAAACGAGTCATCTATGTCTTAAGGTGAAGTAGAACAAACAGCAAAAAAAAAAAAACTCAGCTTGGACTCATGATTTCCTTGCCTGAAATCACAGTTTTCGATCTAAAGACAAAAAAACAGGTAAAAAAAATCCATTACAAAGCTGGAACCATATAACATTGGCATTTTTCACTTAAACAAAAAACCCTCAAAACTCAAACCAGTTGATTGGCTATAAAAAATAATTGCCGAACCTTCTTCTCTCGATGGAATAATCAATTAATCAGTAAATTAATCTCTTGTGCCAGATGATCAAAAATTAATAATTTCAGCAGGGAATTTGTGGAACTCCAGGTGAACAATCTGCAGTGAAGTTCCCACACAAATGAGGCATCTGACCACGGCTTGTACAGTACATAATGTGCCCCAACAAGCCCCATCTGAGAGGATTTAGAGTCGAGAGATCACTGGACACAGAAAGGCCACGGTGGGTTCAGTAAAACATATGCGTGGATTTCTTGCAGCATAGTAACGTGATTATAAACGTATAATAATTATCTCGATGACCCCACGGTGGCTCTACTATAGCAGGCACCGGCCTGACCTACTACAGTATTCCTGATGGCCAGGCTGCTTCCCTGCTCCCTGTACAGTGTGTACTACCATTATCAATGAATAAACACCGGCACCGACAGCGTGACGTGTAACACGGGTTACCAGAACCGCCACCGGCTACGGGACACACGTTAAACGCCGTCATTTAGCCGTGTTGTGCCACAGGTGCTCCTTATACAACCGAAAGAGAGCAGCCCACATTAGCTTAGCAGGCTAACTAAGCTCGCGACCGAAAACTGCCCGTTCAGCTCGTGAGAGCTAACCGCTCTTTCTCTCTCGTTTCAACACCGGTACGCTCGCGAGCACCGAGTGACCCGGCCGGGTCACATTTGGTGGAAACAAACAAAACAAGCAAACAAACAAACAAACCGGGAGGAGGAGGAGGAGGAGGGGGGAGAATATGGCGAGCTGGCTCCGAGCCTCGAGCTGTCACGCAACAACTGACATTGAAGACAAAAACAATCGGTAAAATATCACCGTCGGTCCCGCAAAAACACCGCGACGACACCGGAGCTGGAACATCCAGGACCAGGCTACCGCCGACCGGACGGCAGTGTCCGTGCAGCGGACATGTCTAAAAGCGGCGACGGTGGAAACATTTTCGCGGCAGATGTAATGTACACACACACACACACACACACACGTTCAGAAGCGTACGCGCACACACCCGCCCACTCGCACACACACTCACGCGCGCGCGCACACACACTGGCTGCTCTGAATGTGGGTCACTGGGCCTTGCTCTCCCTCAAGCGTGCGGAAACAGTCCTGAAGCCTCCTCTGCAGTCCCCACCGCTTCCGCACGCTTAGAAGAAAACCAAAAAAAAAACACCGTTTATCGACCGCAGCGGCCGTGATATTTCACAATCGGCCGACCACCGCTGTCTTACGGATATATATATATATATAAAAGCCCTTACCTTCCCGAATAATCGACAGCAGCCTCCGTGTTTTGCTCGCTTGAACGTTGCAGTCGGAGCGGTGGGGGCCGGGAGGACTCCGGGTTGGGGAGAAAAAGAGGAGGCCTACTTCATATTACGACGTACAGTCATGCGCAATAGAGACAGTAGGGCGCACTATTTTGCAAGTACAGTAGCGGCAAAAAAAGATCGCAGCCGAGCGAGTGATCTTTCAGAGGGGAAATGAGTCTGCCGCGGGTTTAGTGGCTCTTCCAGACAGACTAGTCCACCAACTCGAGTGCCAAAAAAAAAAACATGAATTGATGCATATGAAGCGGTAATTATCGATACTCTGCGGAGTAATAACCACATATACCCGGTTAATTCGTGTTTTATTCCATTATTGGGATGTTTACAGCTGCCATATATTAATATATGGTTTCGTAACACCACGGTAGTTTATTCTCAGGGAGCCGCTGTTTCGGTGACGGTGAACGGGGCTGCGTGAATGTGACATTGGACGGTGGCCAGGAGAGTGCAGCGCAGGGTAGGACAGGGATGGCCCCGCCTGATGCGAGGGGTTTCCCCTTTTTATCGACATCCAATCACAAGCGGTCACAAGCCCCACGAGCCGTGACGTTGCACCCGTGTCGAGGTTACCCCCCAACTCCACGGTGTGGTCCGTATTATAAGACCAGAAACCTTTTTGTGTGCGTGTGACATGAGATGAAACAAAGTATCAATCGTTCGTCCTTATCTACAAGAACGATCGTGTCGTTCCTATTGACGATTATATTGATGAAGGCACGCTTGTATTCATCGAAGCCACATTCACAAGCCATTTTCAGGTAAAAAAAATCATTAACAAAGGTGCATTCAAGAAATTCAATATTGAATGATAATGAGGTGTGGGTGAGATTAGGTGACCACTTGTAAACATGTATGTGTTACAGTGGTCATAGTGGTTACAGTGGCCATATGATGTGTGGTGTTGTCTTTTAGTTTACATGTTTTTGAAAGTTTAAAAAAGTAAGACAGACAAATATATATATATATATATATATATATATATATATATATATATATATATATATATATATATATATATATATATATATATATATATATATATATATATATATATATATATATACACACACACACACACACACACACACACACACACACACAGCATTGGTCAGATTTTTATTCAAATTTGCATAGTTTAATGTGTCATCTAACAGATGATCTGACAGCCCAGAGGTACGATGTAGATTATCTTGCCGTAGGATGAACTCCTGACTAACTAGGTCTACATCATGGGGTTCTGATTAGCTCTAGAGCTCTAGTCCTAGAAAAGACCCAGACATCAGGCTGATGCTCATGCTGATATACAGATGGGGGTTAATTAACCAGTACTTGCAGGAAATGTTTAGATCAACTTTCCACACTTTGTTTAAGTCCATTACTCTAAGTTGTTAACTATTACTTGATTCCTGAAAATTGATATCTCTCTTTTTTGGGTCGGGTAGTTAACTGCTTATTTTTGTACCATTTAAATGTCCCATATTCTACACTTTCCTGATTTTTATTTGGAATCTTGACATCCCCAACAAGATTTTGAGTACTAAAGATCATCTCAGTATAGTTTTACACTTCTTTTTTTCAAGCTTCTTTCTAAGCCTCTCCTCCTCCACTTTAAATGGCTGTGGGGGATGTTGGTGGTTACTGTATATTAGTGACATCACAACTTCACGTAAGTCATGACTGCTTGTTTTAAGCCACAGTTTCTGAATACAGGCTGTGTATGTTTCTCTGTGGATTGAGTGTTTTTTAAACATGGGACAGTTTTAATACACTCTCTTTTCATATATACAGTAATATATATAGGGCTCTAATAAATCCATAGGGTATTCATTGGAATTAAACTGCTTAATATTCAATAAAAATGTAAAAACTGTTTGTATATATATATATATATATATATATATATATATATATATATATATACACACTGCACATTCAGACCTTTTCTTTCTTTTCCTGCTCGCTTGCATTTTCTCATCTCTCCGTCATCATTTTCATTTCTCTGCTGGTTTGTTTTTCCCCTTTCTCAATCTATTATTTTCTCTCCTCTGTCATCTTTTCTTCCCACCAGCACTTTTTCCCACATAATCTGTGTTATTCACCGTCTGCCTCCACGACCTCACATTCACCTTCTTGAATCTCTTTTCTTCAGGTCTTCTTTTGCCGTCTTAAACTTCTTCTATCTTTGCTTCCTCAGCTACTCTTCTATTACAATATTATTGCTCTGCAACCTCCATGTCTTCTCTCTCTCCTGTTTCTTTATTAGAACTTTTAGACATAATTTCCATATGCAAATCCATCCTCTGACTTTACTCCTTACTCTTTGTCCTCTTTATTCATGCACCCTCTCTTTCCAAACTACTTCCATCTTGCTATAACTGTATTTCATACTGACATTCACATAAGCGTGTTTACACAAAATAAATCATCTATATGTTCATACATAGACACACTAATGGAGTGTTTCCATTGGCTACAAATAGGAAGTAATTATGCCCTTTATTCGTGTCTATTCCAGCATGCATTATTAAAACTATACAATCTTTTCCAGGCATAACTAGGCAAACTAGGGTAAAACTTTATAAGTACAATCAACATCATGCGTTATTCATGAGATTCAACAGTTCTATTATTTCCTACTTCCTGTCTATCTGCACGAATTTCCATCAGGCAAAAGGGCTTTCAAGAAAACACCCACAAAAAACCATTGACATCCACAACAACAAAAACAATAATAAAGCACTTAGCTGTGGAACAAATCTAACAAATCCAATGGAGCCACACTCTTTCCTGCTAACAAATCAAATTAGCTCTTGTGGTCTCATTCATTCTCACATAGTTTTCTTATATGAAAAAAAGGTCCTGCCAGGCTGCTTTGATTTTCCTCTCACAAACTGCAGCTAAAAAGTGTGATAAGTGTGATATTATGTTGCCTCTGCCATGATCACTAAAGAAGTGGAGCATCCATTATGTGCCAAATCCCCCCACTTTAAGTGCTTCACCCCCACTCACCTATTCTGAGATTGAATTACTACAGACTAATGGAAACCAATGCAGAGTGCTGTGGGACATCCTTTTCCCACACAACAACCTTTTAATCACAAACATCAGGCACAGTGCCATATTATATAGGAACACACATACATATACATATATATATATATATATATATATATATATATATATATATATATATATATATATATATATATATATATATATATATATATATATATATATATATATATATATACACACACACATATTTGAATGAGCGGAGGGGAGATAGAAAGATAGATGACTGGGAATTAATGTCATAGCAGCAGTCCGGTACATTTAAGTACAATAAAAACACATTAGCATAAAACACTGAGGTAGAAATAAAATGAAATAGAAATAGAATTGGAATAAAAACAGACTGGAACAAGGACACTTAAAAAACACAAGATAAGTAGGTAGATGAGGTGCAGCTGCAACATGATGGTAATAATACTGATGGTAATGATATAATAACAGTGTAATAGTAAAATAACAGTGTATATAAAAAGCAGTGTAGAATTCAGAGTGCAAACAGTGACTGGTAGATTTAGTCCAGGTGTGTGGTTGTATCTCTGACAGAGGTAGATGAGTTGTATAGTCTGATTCTTCTGGGTAGCATTGATTTCCCGTATCGTTCCTTAAAGCAGCAGAGTTGAATGAGTCTGAAGCTGCTCTGTAGCTTGTCCAGTGGTTTTTAGCGGGGGTGACAGGTCCATGATTGTCTGCAGATTTGCCAACATCCCAGTCCTCCACCACCTCCTCCAGGGTGACCAGATTTGGAGCTAACAGCAGATCTGGCCTTTCTACACAGCCTCTGTGTCCGTGGACTGGTCCAGTTAATTATCTAGCAGGTACTTACCTGGAATCCAAATCCACAAAAGCCACATCTGTCCCCCTGATGCTCCTCCTGGAGTCCACCACCATCCTCCTCATCTTCGCCATGTTGAGCTGCAGGTGCTTCTCCCTACACCACTTCCTAGAGCGATGGACCACGTCTCTGTACTCAGCCTCAGTGCTGGGTGTGATACTTAAAGCCTGACGTGTTTGAAGAGAAACGGAGACAGCACAGTCCCCTGGGGGGCCCTGATGTTACTGATCAGACCAGACACGCTGGTCTGTCATTTCACAGTGTGTGACCATTAATAAACTGTATGCATGTGCACTGTGTGTCAGACCGACTCTGATGTTATTACAAATACAAGAGTGAAATCAATGTTTGCAGGATATCAGGATCAGTATGTTAAAAGTATTTATTAAATCAATAAACAGGTTAAATGAAGAAAAGATTTGCTGTTAATTGTTTTCTTTCCCCCCTGGGCAGCAGAAAAAATGACTATGAATCATCAAACCTGATCAGTGTGTGTGTGTGCGTGCGCACGTGTGTGTGCATGCGTGTGTGAGTGTTGTACAGTGGGAGCCCATTTCTCCCACAACGACCACATACTTTCACGTGGTCTGATGAGAGGAAACCACCTCCCTTTCACTCGCTGTCAGGTTTCAGTGTTTTCCACTGTCACGCTACCCGTTATATTTTTTCATCTTTTATTTTCTCATCTCTTGGAACGTTACCCTTTATTTTTTTCCTTTTTTTATGTGAAGCTTTTGCCCCTTCAATCCAGCCTTGTTTCTTCTCTTCCTTGCTCCAGTGATGTCATCTCTTTTGAGACAGGAGATGCAGAGGGTTTTATTCCGGCCTCAGAAACAGAGACTGGTGGAATTTATTGAGATCGAAGAGCCGTCTATGGGAAGACATTTTCTCTGTGTCTCAGGTAATGATCTTTCTTTTTGATGCATTTCTTTTATTTGTTTGACAAATTAAAAAGTAGAATTAAGGGTTAAATATTCTACCTAATTTTATTTTTTTTCTTTTAAAATTCCCTTTTCAGATCTTTTGCAGATAGTAGAATATATTTGTTGTAGTGAGGCATTATTCTACCATCTTACACATTCTGTGTAGTGTGTAGGCTTGAAATGATTCTTGTCCAGGTTCTACTTTTACAGCAGATATGTCCGGTGCAGTGCTGCACTTGTTTTACTAGAAAAACTGTTCCCCCCTCCCCTTATTTTACTGCAGTTTCAAAAAACAAAGTGGTGCAGTTATCTATAGTGCAATGTCAGGCATGTCAGAAACCTGCAAAGTCTGGATCAAAGAGGTTCGAAACCAAGCGCACCAGCATTCAGGAGTCCTACAGGAGAATGGAGGTCTGGTCCCTGCATGACTTGACTCTTGTTGACGGACGGGACCCTGATGTGGTAAATAATTCAATTTAATTGCAATGTCCTTGTTGACTATTGTCCTATTTCCCATAGTCTATAGTCTATAGAAAGTTGTGGTACCTGAACCACAATGTAAATACAACACCGTAATTTATTCCAAACTATAATTTCACATTGTAACTATGTAACTGTAATTTAATTCATTTTTAATATATGTTGTATGTAATATGTGCACCCAAAGAGGGATCTGGATTCTGTACTTAAATAAATCTACACTGAAAAAAGAACATAATAAACCAACTTTATTGAATTGTTTCAATTGGTAACAACTAAACAAAGTTCATTTCATTAATTTAATAAATTGGAATAACTCCATCTTATTAAATTAAGTTAATCGAAATTAAATGAATAAGTTGAAGTCACTCTAATTTATTAATTTAATTTCAATGAATTTAATACATTTAGATGTTACTAATTGAAACAATTTAATTAAGTTGGTTTGCTATTTTCTTTTTTTCAGTGAATTGTGGTGTCTGTGTATTTTTGTATTGTCACTATGGATATTATGTGGAAAAAATAGCTGCTGCTACACAAAAGCTAATGGGAATCCTAATAAATAAACAGATTACTATCATAAAATACTAAGAAAATGAGCAAATATTCACATTGACAAAATGCACATGGTGGATTTTCTCCAGCTTTGCTTAAAAATTGCTTAAACAAGTATCAAAATTGTCTCATTTAATCAAATGATCAATTAACTGTTTAATCATTTCAACGCTACAAGAGTAACTTCATCACTTGAATGTAAAAAAGTTTTTCCTTGTAATATCCATAGTCCTAAAAAAATCAATAAGTTAATTTTATATAAGTAGTTAGTGCTGTCTTCCCATGTCCATATCTCTGATTCCTTATTCTTTAACTGCTGTAGATTTTTATTGCAAAAGTTAATAAAATCAATTCACACCAGTCTTATCATCTCTTTACATTTTTTTTCTTATTTAGAATTTACTTTCATTAACTGTTATTAATTCATTGGATGGCTGGTGCACTTTACCATGTAAGCATTAAGGTCTGATTTCAAGTGCCAAACAAATTAAAATTTGATCTTTTACAAATAATGCCATCACATTATGTGTCTGTCTGTTCTCCAGGATGATCCATGTTTCCTGCTGCACTTTGACAAGGTGCGAACAGTGAGGGCCGTCAGCTGCTCGGCCAAATACTCCTTTGTGCGTGCCCTGGTTGCTGTGTGCGACCAGCACTGTCAGACGTCACTGAACCTGCTGAACTTTGACTGTGCATATATCAAGCCCACCTCCTTCTACTCCAATAGAGGAGACTGTGTTGTTCTATCACAGATATGCTTTTATGCCTTTAATTTGGTATGTCTGTCCATGTGCCCGGTGCCACTGGAGGCATAATGAAATTACACAATATTTATGTGTGTGTGTGTGTCAACTGGTGTATGTTTACAGGTTATAAAACTGTGACAGGTTTACTGCATATAATTGGTGTTTAGAAGGAAGCGTATGGTGACTGTAAGATTGTGACATCTGTTGCACTAATAGAGCTTTGATGAAGAATTATTGCATCACCATGAAATGTATTTTGCATTAAAACTCTGCTGAATGTACATTAATGGCAAATGCAAGTTTCAAGCAGTTTGTTAGCCAATGTATTAACTGTATAGTCTACATAATTGTGTGTTCTTTTAATAACTAAACCGAGAAAATATTCTACTATGTGTTGTCAAACTGAGAACAAATAAAATAATTCAAATAGCCTTGTGTTTCTCAGCTCCATTTATAGGAGGTAATCATCATGATATGTAATCAATATTGATATAATTAAATATAAACAAGTGATATAATTAAATATGAACAAGTATTCAAGAAGATGTTCAATAGGCCTAAATACCAACAATACAAAACAATAAAATTAATATAAATATATAAATAATACAAAATACATAAAGGGGCCCAGGTTATTATTAAAATAACGTCAGTCAATAATTGTAATCTACAGGTTTTAAAAATGGTTTGCGTCTTTGTTTTTCTGCAGCTAAACTACTAACTAAATTATTTTATTTAACACGATAGAATTAAATTAAAATAAAGTAGGTTAAGTTATCTTAAAAAAATATGTATATCTGTCATTTCTAAATCTGGGAAAAGTCCAGAATTGACACGGGACAGTTTTTCTTCATTACACCTTTGGTTCAGCTTTCTACCTAAAGGTGGCGCCAAAACTGGAAGTCAGCTGCATTTAGATGCCCTAATATCTGCCTGACAAAAATATACAACGCTATATAAAATATATGAAACTGGAACGTACGCATGTTGTGTTCAAATTCAGAATCAGTCTTTTTCATTCTTTGGATGGTATATAGATTTTGTGCTCACAGCTTGTGAAGATACTTTCCATTTTTTCGTTCGGTTTCCGGCGCAGAGCGGACAGACTAGCGGCTCCATGCCTGCCGCCAAAATTCAAGTTAGAAGAGAGAAGGACGCTGCTGTCGGCTGTAAACACTGGGCTGAAACCTGGTGCTACTCCTGATAAGATACCGAGTTGATACCTCAAACACCGGGAATCTTGTCTCCGGAATCCGCGGAGTGAGGACAGCTTCAAGATGCACATCAAGTCAATAATCCTGGAAGGATTCAAGTCCTACGCGCAGAGGACCGAGATCAACGGCTTCGACCCGCTGTTCAACGCCATCACAGGACTGAACGGCAGCGGCAAGTCCAACATTCTGGACTCGATATGTTTTCTTCTGGGCATTTCCAACCTGAGTCATGTAAGTACACGGTCTGTGAGAACGTTACCGACACTTCTAGAAGCCTAATAATTTGGTTGTGTATAACAGTGGTAACGTGAACTGTCAGTAGAGTCATTGTTGTTTCCGCTGCATTAAAGGACAAGTTCACACTTTTTCTTTTTTAAAGCTCTGTTAAAACAGCAGATGATTAAACTAATACGGAAATATTTTTTTTCTTTTCATAAGTACTGATTAACAATGTAAAGCAAAGATGTGCATCAATAAATGAGTCAATATATGGACTAGCTAAGAAAAGGAAATAACGTGTATTGCACTTAATAGATACAAAAGTAAGATGATTAACAAATACATTTAGTTTGTCTTGTTTCTTTTGTTCTTTAATTTGTAAATTTAAACAGACTTGACCTAAACAATTAAGACAAGAATGTAGGCGTAATAAGAGGCATGATGTAAACTTCTTTGCTGTAGTTTTTGTGCACAAAAGAAAATATGTTGTTTATATATGTGTAATGAGTTCTATAAGATCGAAAAAATTCTGGAAATAAACTCACTAATCTAAACATCTAAATCTTTGAACAGCCAGTATGAACCGGAGGAATGATTTCAGTGAGGAAAACCGTTTTCAGTGTCCTTTAATGTTAGTTAAATAACAAAACCATATTGGTCAACATGCATTTTTGTTTCTTTTCATTTTGAAGGTTCGAGCCTCCAACCTCCAGGACTTGGTTTATAAAAACGGTCAGGGTGGTATCACCAAGGCCACGGTGTCTATTACCTTTGACAACTCCAACAAAAGCCAGAGTCCTCTGGGCTTTGAAACTCATGATGAAATCACCATCACCAGACAGGTGGGGAAACCAAAAAAAAAGACAGTTTTGGAGACAGTTATTTCTGTACAACATGTAAGACTAATACCTAAACTGTTTTCTGTTCTGTCTTCAAGGTGGTTATTGGTGGCAGAAACAAGTACCTCATCAATGGAGTCAATGCCAATAACACCAGGGTGCAGGACCTGTTCTGTTCTGTTGGCCTCAACGTTAACAACCCCCATTTCCTGATCATGCAGGTCAGTCTTGTGTCCGTATGGTTTTAGATTTTCACGGTTTAATCTTTTCGTTTTAGAGCTAATCTAGACCTTCACACTAATGTGTATTTTCAATGTCTTTAGGGGAGGATCACCAAAGTTCTAAACATGAAGCCACCAGAGGTAAAACATTTCTCACTATCAGAACTTCTCCCAACATTCCTGCCTAATGTGTTTCCTCCAATGATGACTTCCTCCTTTTTTTTTTAATAGATCCTTGCCATGATTGAGGAGGCAGCAGGAACCAGGATGTATGAGTGTAAAAAGTTAAGCGCTCAGAAGACCATTGAGAAGAAGGAGGCCAAGCTGAAGGAGATTCAGACGGTATGATTAGACATCCAAACTGATTTTCTTCAGTGGGGAGCTTTCATAAGCACCGGTGCAGCTAATGTTGATGTGTTTAACCGGTTCTGCCTTCATTGCTCTTTTAGATTTTGGATGAGGAAATTACTCCAACCATGCAGAAACTGCAAGAGGTAGGTTGACATTATAAAATCTACTCACATTTCATTCACATGTCTGAAATATGACCACAAAAGCACATCTTCCTCTGTCTATACCCTCCTATGTCATTTATTCTCTTTCTTCAAAATCTCCCCCCCACCCCCCGCTCTACAGGAACGATCTTCATACCTGGAGTACCAGAAACTGATGCGTGAGATTCAGCACCTGTCACGGCTGTATACAGCCTGGCTGTTTGTGTGCGCCGAGGAGAGCAAGGTGAAGTCGGCCGAGAATCTGAAGCTGATGCAGGACAACATCACCAAGATGCAGGCCAGTATGGCTGAGAACGAGAGCAAAGTCCGGGAGCTCTCGGCCCAGATTCAGGAACTGCAGAAGAAAAAAGACCAGGTACGCCGAAAGAGGTGGAGGATTATAGGAGTGGTTTCAAAAACTTTAAGACCCTAAATTTAATAACTTTTTTTTTCTCATATTTTGTCACTGCTGCTTGCTTATCTACTCGTCTGTAGGAGGTGAGCGGAGTACTGAAATCCCTGGAGGAAGCGCTGGCTGATGTTCAACGTGTGGACGCCAAAGCTCAGAGCGCACTTGATCTGAAAAAACAGAATCTCAAAGATGAGACCAAGAAAAGGAAGGAACTCGTCAAGAGTATGGATGAGGTAATGGGAGAGTATTATAGATTTTTCCCTATCAACCATACACATTAGGCTGATATAACCATCTGAGGGCAAAGGGAGACAGTGGCGTCATTTCAATTTAAAGCAATGTATGGTGAGGCACACACCCTCCTAGGGGGGTCAAGAGGTTAGGATTAGGAAAATATGAGTATTGTAAAGTTAAATGCAGCAATCTGTTGCAATTTGAGAGCAAAATCAAGAAGCTATGGACTATCAATAATCACTATCAGTGCATTATATCAGCCTTCAGATTAAGGTACTACATTTTTATATGTTCTAAATTATTTTTCTAGTTTTTAATACTCTATTGGAACAATGAGAAGTAGCCTCAATAATAATGACAAACCTCAGTTTTGCTTTTAAAATGCTCCAAAAATATGGCACAGACCAACTAAACAAGCTTCAGTCATACTGACCTGTTGAATTTAACATTTACTGAGTAATATGAGTCCTACTCACACAACGTCCAACTTGTAAATGCAGTGATGCACAACCAGGACTCTGGACACATCTGTGATGTTTTCTCCTCATGGTTCCCTGCGTCAGTAGACAGCTCTATTTAAAATTAAAATCATCGACCACAGTGAAGGTATGGTGAGAGCCATACTTTGCCACACCTAAACATCTGCTAAATGTGCACATTTGCTTGCTTTTTCTCCATTCTTAGGACAAGAAGATGCTTGTGGTTAAAGAAAAGGAGGTTTCTAAGCTGACAGAGCAGCTTCGGGTCATTCAGGAAGAGGGGCAGAAGGACAGTGCTGCTCTCGACGCAGCTGAGCAGCATTTCAAGGCCGTGTCCGCAGGTCTGTCCACCAACGAGGACGGAGAGGAGGCAACGCTAGCCGGGCAGATGATGACCTGCAAGAACGACATGAGCAAGGCCGACACCGAAGCCAAACAGGTGAGGGACGGATCCAAAACTTTCCCAAAAGTTAATATCCAGGGTCTGTGTTTTCGGCACAAACATTTTATCATTTTAACGTTTCATCTCGTCTCTGCGCAGGCCCAAATGACCCTGAAGCATGCCCAGGCCGAGCTAAAGACCAAGCAGGCAGAGGTGAAGAAGATGGACAGCGGCTACAAGAAGGACCAGGACTCCCTGCAGGCTGTGAAAAGCAGCAGGGAGAAGCTCCAGGCGGAGCTCGCCAAACTCAACTATCAAGGTGCCGCATGTTATTCATGAGAGCAGTTAGTGAAAGGAAAAAAAAAAGTCTCATTTGAACTCACAGCAGCTACCATTCATCATCATTATCATTCTTAACATTATCTTGCATTAATGTTTGTGTTCATGCAGATGGGAAGGAGGAGAGTCTGCTGGACAGAAGACGACAGCTGTCCAGAGAGGTCGCTGAACTAAAAGAGACCTACGAGCGGCTTGTGTCTCGCTTCCCCAACTTGCGCTTTGACTACAAGTAAGGATTTACTAAAAGGGTTTGCTCCTTTATTTCACTGTACAGTTACTGCATATATTGAATGATTTGATTATTTGATTCAAATCATTTGTTTTTTCAGATTTTTTTTTGTTCATACCAAAAGGTGCAAAAATGCCATTCTCTGCTCTTTGATAAGACTATGAGCCTCACCTATGAGCAGAGGTCTAATCAGCCAGAATACCCACCAGGACTATACTACTATTAACTATAAAATCACAGAATTACATATAATTACAAACTTTATAATATCTGTTATTTAACGACCAGCTCTTCTTCAAAGAACAATGCTACAGGTTTTCCCACCTTTTGTAAAAATTTAAAATTAAATTGGAGTCAATAGACCATTTTTCATGGCAAAGATTTTAAAGTGTCAAAGCATGAAAAAGCACTGATATAAATCCATAACATGAATTAATTATGGCTGAGTGACGTTTAGGTGACATTTATTATGCATGCTCAATCCCTTGGCCTCCTGGGACACTTAATGGAATGGAGACATCATTAATGTTATTATTTTCCAGCTATCATAAGTCAAGATGTCT
This sequence comes from Lepturacanthus savala, assembly GCA_030544235.1. Lineage (NCBI taxonomy): Eukaryota > Metazoa > Chordata > Actinopteri > Scombriformes > Trichiuridae > Lepturacanthus > Lepturacanthus savala. The sequence goes on from CM060466.1 coordinate 23,322,605, forward strand.
GCTCTAAAAAAGGTCCATTAGATGTCTGTCATGCAAAGTCGGCGCATGTTGTGCACTACATCATGCAGTGAAATCAGCTACAACAAAAGGGCGACCAGAGTCATCTGTCTGACATGAAGCCTTAATCAATAATGGAAAAAAAATACTATATTACGGTGTGGAAGAAGCCGTACAGTAAATTAAAAAAAAAAAAAAAAAACAGTGATATGAGCTAAATAGCAGTATTTTTGTTTTTTTATTGTCTCAGGGACCCAGAGCGAGGATGGGACCGCAGCAAAGTGAAGGGGCTGCTCGCTAATCTGATCTCTGTCCGTGACGTCTCCTATGCAACAGCACTGGAGGTGGTGGCAGGAGGACGACTCTATAACATTGTGGTTGACACAGAGGTAGGTGGGCCTGGCTAGCGTGCAGGTTCAATAAGAAATGCCCTGTTGAAGTGCTTATATTCTTATTTAACCAGATCAATTTTAAGGCCTTTTTCAGGTTTCCTGCTCAAAATGACATACCCACAATAAATATAGAAAATCTCCACAACCACAAGGGCCTTGTACATGCATCTGGTATCAAAAGAAAGCTACAACACATGTGTGACTGCAGAAATGTGAAAATCAATTAATATTTTACTGTGACAGAGCAAATAAAAAAATCTGCTTTGCACTGAATATTATCTTGGAAAAATGAATTATTAGCCCAAATAATCCAGGAATCATTAGTCCATGTTTGATCAGTATTTATGCAAAGAGAGATGAATGTACTTGAACCAGTGCAAATTATAGACAGTTTTTAGAACTGAAGGCAGACCTCTATTTTGTGCCATTTGGACACCTAGTGTGCCATATGACCTTTTTCATGGACCACACAGAATTGTGCTTACTACAGATAAAAAATACTTTATTTACTGTTGTAGCTTAGACTTTACTCATGCAATCTATGTATTGGCTGTAATGAGTTGATACAGGCGAGTCTGCGCTTCACCCTGTTGAATGCACAAAACGTAGGCTGGCCCCATATTTGTGGTCCTTGGATTTTATCAGTTTAACTTACAGTTTAAACTTGTGTTTGGTATTTTTTTGTCTTTGCTAGGTGACGGGCAAAAAGCTGCTGGAGAGGGGAGAACTTCAGCGGAGATACACCATCATTCCTCTGAACAAGATCTCCGCCAGGACACTCAATGACAAAGTGGTCAGCACCGCCAAAAGCCTGGTGAGTGACGTTGTCCTTCTGATAGCTCGGTTTGTTTCAATCTACGCCGTTTCTTTGCGAGGGGAAAAGTTATTATTAACGTCTCTTCTCACCGTGTCTCCTGTCCGTTCTCCCTCCTCTGTCAGGTCGGAGAAGACAACGTCCACACTGCCCTGTCCCTGGTGGGCTACGAGGCTGACCTGCGTAAGGCCATGGAGTACGTGTTTGGCTCCACGCTGGTGTGCGATACCCTGGACAATGCCAAAAAGGTGGCTTTCGACAAACAGGTGTCGACCAAAACCGTCACCCTTGGAGGAGACATCTTTGACCCGCAGGGGACTCTGAGTGGAGGTGAGAGCGAGAGGGAGAAAGCAAAGTCGCCAACTAGAACCGGTGAAGCTGCGTTTCAAGCCGAGTCCATGCGAACTGAACTTTTATGGCCCCCAGTTGGGGAAAAAAAAAATTCCCATCCAACAGAGCTGGCGTGATAGCACTCCAAAATCCACCTCAAAAAGTGTCATGCACATGCCAAAGCAGTAGGTAGCACTCCTAACAGGAAGGCTATTTTGGCCAATCACATGATCAAACAATGTCCACATGTGACTGCTAAAACTGGACTTTCAGGAGCCCACAACTGCAGTTATGTGTGGATGAAAGGCCTTGAAACAGTGCAGAGAAACACTCAGTTTCAAAAAAATACCCACATTGGTGCAGACAGCCCGTCAGTCCGAGTTATGAAAACAAAACCATCTTATCTGTTTATTGGAATCATTATTATAACTGTTTTAACTGTTCTACCTAGAATGTACATGCGGGCATTTAAAAACTCCTTAAACATTTAAAAACTGTCCTTTTTAATTCAGCTGTGTCCGTTTTGTTCTTCTCTTTCAGGAGCCCGTTCCCAGTCGGCGTCAGTGCTGTCCAGTCTGCAGGAGCTGAAGGACGTTCAGGACAACTTGAATGAAAAGGAGGTGCAGCTCCAGCACACTGAGCGGGAGCTGGCTGGCCTCAAGGCAACAGCTGAGAAGTAATGCACACATGCCTACATGTGCAATTCCACTGATTTTAAACAATTTAGATGTACAGCGTATTTAAATGTTTAAGTCAAAGACAGTAACTGCTTTGACACTGACTTTTCCCTCCACCTCCAGGTATCGTCAGCTGAAGCAGCAGCATGAGCTGAAAGTGGAGGAGGAACAGATCCTGCAGGCCAAGCTGCAGCAGAGCTCCTTCCACCAGCAGCAGGAGGAGCTGGAGAGGCTGCGCAAGGCCATCGGTCAGAATGCTGGGAAACTAGCACACGTTTTTAAAACGGGGTTCCTGCACGCTCTTAAAAGCATTGAATTTAGGAATTTGGAAATGATACCTGAATTTGTGTAGTATTATTCTCAAAAGTCTATATTTTGATTAAATAACAGCCTAAATAAAAAGCAGGGGAGCTGTCATAGCCCAAAAGTTCCAGCTTGCAAGAAGTTCCGTTCTAGAATCTTAGCGTCGTCGTCAGGGTGGTTGCTATGCGTGCATGAACCAAAATAGTTTACCTCAGGAACCAAACTGCGGTGAAGTTGGCTTGTTATAGGTTATTGGCTTGATGTTTGGTTTTATCTGAGCTTTATATCAGAGACTAAGTCAGTGTCCAGGTAAATAAAGAGAGTAGTATATAGCAACATCATCACACTCTGATATACTATAATATTACTGTCAACTTTTTCCATGTGATTTTATGTTTTAACAGAAAACAGCATCTCCACATTGTCAATTTATCTAAAAATGAACAAATGACATTTCCCTATTCTGTTTGTAATACATCATATTCACAATGCCCTAACTACTACAGGTGAGATTTTGTTGAAAAACAAATTATATGGACATAATATGCATTTAATATCTGAAAATATTTACTAAAAATCAATGAATAGACTTTTTGCTGTAGCAGATCATATTCACAATGCCCTAACGGGTGAAGTTTTAGTATATTAAACATGGACAAAGTATGCATTTAATTCAAAGTTCAAGTTTTTCTTTGTTGGTGGGTCTGGGAAAATGGATGTGAATGGATATTAAGTTTTATATAGTTGGACTTGAATTTAACTTAAAGAAACCCGTAGGAACCCTGTTAAATCACTGGAAAACCAGAGTTGTTGTAAATCATAAAATCTTAAATTTTTGCTAATTTACCTGCATGTGACGTTTCCTTCACCAGAGGAGAGCGAGGAGACTTTGCGTGTCACCAAGGACGTGCAAAAGCGGGCTGAAGAAAAATACAAGTCGTTGGAGAACAAGATGAAGAACGCAGAGGCGGAGAGGGAGAAGGAGCTGAAAGCTGCACAGCAGAAACTCAACGCAGCCAAGGCCAAAGCTGACACCTTCAACAAGAAGCTGAAGCAGAAGCAGCAGGTACACTGACCATGCACATAACAAATGTCAGCAGTTCTTTTAGTGCAATATTTACTCGATGGATGCTTTTCAAAATCTCAAAACATTTAGTTTTTCCCTCTCTGTGTTTCTCACAAATAATCAGAATCTGCTAATAGTTCTGGTAAATGATTATATTTCTACTCTTGCTCATGTGTGCAGGAGTCAGACGCTGTGGCCCTGGAGCTGGAGGAGCTGCAGAAGGAGCAGGCTGGTTATGAGCAGCAGATCCAAGCTATAGACGAGGCCATGAAGGCCATTCAGGAGCAGATAGACAGCATGGCCTGCACCGTCTCTCAGAACAAGGTACAGAACGTTCTGTCCTATGTCAAATCAAGCAATCAATTCTGTTTCCTTTTCAGAATTCACACAGAACTTAGCTACTATGTCCACTAATTGCTGTGAGATTATGTTCATCTACCACAGCTTGTAGTGACCTGTCGCTTAAATATATCTTAACCCTATTACAATAATAGCCTGTGTCTTTTTTTCAAGTTTTTGGGAAAACAAAAAATGTATCATGCAGAGAATATTCTATATATTAATGATGTGGAACAAAAAGTCCTTGACAGTGGATGACTGTGGACATACATAGAACGTTGTGTCACTTAGGTAACATTAAATAATAAGGTGACTCAGTGTAAACAGCGAATATTGTAGTGTGATTTTAGGCAGCTTTAAACCTGGCATAAACTGTCGTTTCATTCCATAGTGCAAACTCAAAGCATTACATTACCTGGAGATAAATTAAAGAAATGTTAAAGAATCATGTTCAGAGCTTCTTCTGCACCATTGATTGTTGAATGAGCTGCCATCATTAATGCTTGTTAAAATGCCTAAGTTAAAGCATTAGCCATTTAAGTAAAATGGCTATTGTTCAATAGGGCATAAAAACTAAGATCCGTTCAGATAAGGATTAAGATGATCTTTACCAGACGTGGCAGCATCATCAAGAGATGATTTATGTCAAACTTTTTGTCAAAAAATGATTTGGGCCTTTATATATATATATATATATATATATAGATATAGATATATATATATAGAGAGAGAGAAAATACTTAAATTTTGGCCAGTCAGGCTAATTTTTATCACTGTTTGAGGTCTATCACAGTAGAATTTTCTAGAAATAAACCATTTACAGCTCCAAACGCAGTGTCAGCAGTCAGTGTTGTGGTAACATTCCTTTTTCAACGTGTTTTCTTCATTGTCTCGCTGTGCAGGAGGCGGTGCGTAAGGCTCAGGAGGAACTGGCTAAACAGAAGGAAGTGATCATGGCTCAGGACAAAGAACTCAAGGTGAAGACACATGCCCTTGTGATCTCTTGTAAGAATAATTTGTTAAAAAAATGTGTTAATTAATACTGTTGATCCAATTGAATGGTTCAGGTTAAGCACAGTGAGGCCAACAAATTAAGGGAGCAGAACAACGAAGTCCAGCTGAAGATTAAAGAGCTCGAGCACAACATCAGTAAGCATCACAAAGACAGCAAGGATGCTGCTGACAAGGTACTCTAACTAGCTGCAGGTTTTTATTATATTTTATATTTCACTACGTATATATTTATGTTTCTTACCCAATGTTCGGTCTTCCGATCATTTCTCCTCTCCAGGTTGCTCGGATGCTGGAGGAAAACGACTGGATCCATTCGGAGCGTCAGTTCTTCGGCCAGCCCAACAGTTCCTATGACTTTAAGACCAACAACCCCCGCGAGGCCGGACAACGGCTGAAGAAGCTGGAGGAGACCACCTCCAAGCTGGAGAGGAACGTCAACAAGAGGGCCATGAACATGTTGACTGAGGCAGAAGAAAGGGTGAGAGGACAGAAGCAAAAAAAGGGGGGAAAAAAACTACAATCACAGCTTTTAGTTTAACAGTTCAGTTGTCTGTTCCCCCAAAATGCTTGTCTTGTCTGACATTGTCCCTCCTGCAGTACAATGACCTGATGAAGAAGAAGAGGATTGTGGAGAACGACAAAGCAAAAATCTTGCAGACCATCGAGGAGCTGGACCAGAAGAAGAATGAGGCCCTCAACGTGGCTTGGCAGAAGGTCCGTGCTCATTCAGCGCCTCCGTTTGTTTTACTTCCATCTAAGTGGTTGATATGACATTTTACACTAAAACGATATATATTTGATAACAGTTAAAGTTGAAATACTGTTTATATTCGATTTGTCAGGTATTTTTATAGACATTTTCTATGATGTGATTATTTTCCAGAAAATCAAATCAAAATCATGTATGTTTTAACATGATTTTGAAATTACATATTGTATCCAAATTGCTAAATTTTTTTCTCTCTCCTGCCTGTCTTCATCTCTAATTTCTGCTCATTTTGTATGGCAGTAGGCCAATAGCTGGATTTTCACTCGCGGTTTGTGTTCCTCCTGTGATCACTGTTAGAACCAAGTGAATCTTACATAAACTCATCCTGTTGAATCAGCAGCACTGTGGACACTACAAAGCTTTCTGTATTCATACCTGTCGCTTTAGCTGTGATCTTTTCTTTCCTCTGCAGGTAAACAAGGACTTTGGCTCCATTTTCTCAACTCTGCTGCCAGGAGCCACAGCCAAGCTGGCTCCTGCACAGGGCTGCGGTATCTTGGAGGGCCTCGAGTTCAAGGTGGCCCTGGGCAACACCTGGAAGGAGAACCTCACCGAGCTCAGTGGAGGGCAAAGGTCAGCGGGATTATTGTGAATTTAGTCTATGGTTTAAAAAAAAAAAAAATGGAGGCGAGAGGCGATGATGCAGTGAGTCATTTCTAATGAGAGCCCCGCCTGTGTGTGTTGTTTCAGATCTCTGGTGGCCTTGTCTTTAATCCTGGCCATGCTGCTGTTCAAGCCCGCTCCCATCTACATCTTAGATGAGGTGGATGCTGCTCTGGATCTTTCACACACGCAGAATATTGGACAGATGCTGCGCACACATTTCAGACACTCCCAGGTATGTGAAAATGCATGTTCCTATTTTAATGCACACATGGGCTAAACATTAAATTTATTGTGCACAGAAAAATTTCACCTCCAGTTAGAGTAGAGGTCCATCTATCTATAAAAGCAAGGAGTGTGTCTGTGGTATCCCTCTGATCAACCTCAGCTTTTGGATATAGCTGCACATGTCACGATGGTGCGCAGCCTGTTTTGTGGATTTTCTTTTTGATAGATATTGTTATCATTAAAAGTTAAAATCCCATAGGCTTGTGCATTACAGTGCTATCCTGCAGCAGCACTGTCTTTACTTTGTAAAGCTTCATATCACATTTCATTACAATTTAAAGCTTCGTTGTGCCGTTTCTTCCTACGCAAGGGATTTAAGTCCGGTTTTACTAAAACCTGATGTGTAGATTGAGATCCGCACTTTCAACATAAATTGTAGCCTTTTTCTTACAATAACTGTATTTGCATGTCTCTCTTTATCTAAATGTATATCCATGTCTTACCCAATGTAAATTTTGTCTATTAAGACTAACAGTCCAACACACCTTTATTTGGCCAAACATGAAAAAAAAAAAAAAGATTCAGGCCTTTATTTTAAATAAATAAATAAATAAATATATATATATATATATATATATATATATATATATATATATATATATATATATATATATATATATATATATATATATATATATATATATATATATATATATATATATATATATAAAATTACTATTTGTTTTTAATTATTTTTTTGCCATTCTCCCAGTTCGTGGTGGTGTCCCTGAAGGACGGCATGTTCACCAATGCCAACGTCCTCTTCAAGACCAAGTTTGTGGACGGCATGTCCACGGTGACGCGAACGGCGCTCAGCCAGAGTGAAGCCAACCTCCCCCAGAAAGGCCACGACAAGGCCCGGCAGAAAGACAAGAGGAACAAGCAGCTCATCGGCTAATCCTTGCACTGACATAGCTGAACAATAATCCTATTACTTCTCTAGAAAGTATGTTGGTAACATCTGGGTGTGTGTGTATATATCCGCTTCCTCTGTGGGTAGACATCGCCCTTCATGTACTCAACAGTTCTTTGTTGCATTTGTCACTTTTCCCATAAATCTGTTTCATGCTGGTTTTAGCTTTGGTGCCATGTCAGTTTGTGGATTTTGGTCACATGTTTGTATATTTTCAACTTTGTAAACTATCCTCTGGTTTTCCCTTTCCTGTTCTGTGCTTTTCATCTGCTACAACTATTCAGCATCATTTTATATGCAGCTAATGTGTCTATATATTTTAGTGAATAAAAGTCGGATATAAATGGTTAACTGTCTTGATGTTTTTTACAAATTGGAATTTAAAGATGCACAATTTCCCAAGTGATAATATCAAAAGTTCTATTGTAGAAGACAGCAATGGCATATTTTAGGCCTCATCTATGTCATACACACACTACAATGTGATGTAATAGGATTTAAGTTGTTATAGTGTCAGATACAGCAAAAATCTACTAAGTTGTTAGATCTTGTATTCTCACGAATCTGAAGGTCAGCTAAACAAAGTTGTGTTCATTTATTGACTTCAGCGTTTACATAAGTTATTTACTGATACTTGGAAAACAAGTAATATTGGTCACATTAATTCCCTGAAGACTAAGAGGTTATTATTTTTACACTTTGAACCATAAAGCTTGGGAATGAAAAATTATGTTTAGTCATGAAAAAAAATCTATTCCATGTTTAGTCGTTTTAGTACGTAAATGCCATTTGATTAATAAATTAACGAACTCCATAAAACTTTTTTTCCTTCACTGGAACATTGTCTGCCAGTGTATTTCAGCTGCAATAGTCAAAAGCATCAGTCTTACATTAGCTAAAGAAAATTCAAATAATGATTTATCTATAACAATGGATACACTACAAGAAGCTCTGGTGTGTGATTTTAGTAAATAAAAACAAATGTTAAAACAGCCTTTTCTGGTGAGCGTGAGTTGAGTTTACCTTTTGTAAATGTTTTCATTCCTATATGTGGCTGTCTTCTTTACTGCCTGAGGTGAAGTCTGAATCCTAACAGCCTCCTCCACCCCTCAGATTTGTCAATTTGTTTATTTACACAATGTTGCAACAAAAGAAATATCACTTGTTCAAATTGTCAAGGTAGTTTTTTATTTCATCAGACAAATTTAAACAACTAAAGCATCACTTTCAACTTAACAGCAGGTTTTTGTTTTTTTTATTATTTTAATGGCCACACAAAACAGGCTGCTGTCTCACTCACATTCACCTTCCAAACAGGAGAGGACACAGATGCCAAAACCTAGAGTTCACCTTAGTTCTCTCACCTCCATGGAGTAGTGGTGTCCTCGCCCCTGAAAAGTACAAACTGAGCGAGAGCTGACCAGTTTGTGTTAACCAAGGTTAAAAAACCTGAAGATATTTAATGAGTAAGCAAACCCACAACAGTAGTAAAAGTCCCCATTTGGGGCTATTATAGGTACACAGTGTCCACAAACCCAACACATTGGTTTATATAGCATTTATTATCATTACCTTACTGTCCATTTAAATGAACCAAATAAAACTTGACATGTTACAACAGCCTTGCCCTTCATCACTGTCAGAGTAAACACTCAGAGCAGTAACACGGTTTTTGTTCAAGGTCAAGCTTCGTCAGCCACGGCATCATGAACCAGTCGGTCAGCTGCAGTGGAGCAGTCTCTTGCACAAGCCCACGGGTAATAATGGATAAGTAAAGCGAGGGATTTGTGAATATGTGGATCAGAGACAACAGCTGTATCGAAGTGAAGTGAGCTAATGTATGTTTTGTTTTCCTGATTATGAACTAAAAAGAAGTGGATGCTCTTATTTTTGTTGTGTTCGTAACTGCATGTATGCGGCTGGCTCTGGGAGCGGTGCCTGTGCTCAGGGTTGGCTCTGGATGTGTCTGCGCAGCTCCTGGGCCTTGTCCCTCAGGTCGGGTCTGCTGTCCGACTGCAGCGTGGACAGGGAGCGCTGCAGCTGCTCCCGGCTCTTCACCGACACACAGTCCCACTGCTCACTCTCTGTTAACACCACGCATACGAGACAATTTAAACATGACTCAAGCCATCGAGGACAAAGTGTTGCATAAGGATTCATAAATCTTTAAGACTTTATTATAAAAACTGAAAAGAAAAGCTAAATCTGGTTAGATTTCAAACAAGTAGTATTAACAAGAATGTTGTTAGATGCATTAAACATATTATATATTGAAAAAAACTGAATTGGAATTTGTTTCCATTTCAACACTGGCAAACTGAACTCAATTAAATCTGCAGAACACTTGTCAGGAAAAAAAACAACAAAAAAACGTACCTCCAGTTCTCTTCACTATTAGGTCCACGACTGACAAGGCCTCCGTCCTTACAGACGAGTAACTTTTGTTTTCTGGATGGAGAACAAAGCAAATTTCATGAAAATCCATGGCTATTAGAGCAAAATACAGAGCATTTAAATCATAAGGCCTTTACCTAAAGGATATGTAAGAGCAGCACAGGTCTCTGTGAAGATCTGGGAGAGCGCATTGAAGTCTTCACTGCCCTTATTCAGCAGCAATAACCTACAAAAAGAAAACAAACAGGGTTATTATTTCAATGGAAGACATCAGACTCAAACTAATGGAGATTGTTCAGCTACAAGTGTCTATTTAACTATTTTATTACACCAGCTCAACACAGCTACCAAGCAGGTTCCAGCTGCTGAAGGTTGTGTCATTTACCAGGAGGCTAATCACTATCATTTGCATTGGACCTGTCCAAAAATAAATACTTTTTGCATAAGATTATTTGGAACTGAAATTTCATTTAACTGGGCGAACTTCTTTTTGTACTTGAATTTTCAGACAAATCCCATCTATCGATGAATGATTTATGAAGTTTTTTTGTTTTAATGGAAAGAATCCCTTTTTCAATGAGGCTTCAGCAGTTTAAATCCTATGACATCTGGAAGCAATGGAAAATGTATATTTCTTGAAACACCCCTCTTATGTTTAAGGCCCCCCCCCAATTTATTTATTTTATATTTATTATATTAATTTTATATTTTACCATACACTCCATGTTCAACTGTATTAAAAGTGTCATTTGTTATCACTTAAGGCAAACAGCAGATACAAAATGTATGTCCAATTGATGTATCACATCACTATGTAAAGAGGGATAAGTGTGATGGAGAAGCAGTAGGGCTACGGTTATCCAGTAGGGATAGTGCCCTTTTTATGAGCATGAGATTCACCTCATTCAAATTTGTCAATATTTGGTGCCTGGAAAATCCTCATTGGTGCTGTCAGTTTCTGAATCAGCAGTTCCACCCGTCCCATCACAGACTGTGTCAGTGCTGCAACAATCCGTCTCCACAATTACACTCCTACCACACCTTGGTTTGTAAAAACTCTAAAGCCAGCAGACCGGAAAACTTGGTTCATACCAGATATGCTGCCTGATTTTGACAAGTAAACATAGTTAATTGGATATAATTCCAGTTCTATAATTTGCATGTTGGATCAACAGACAGTGATCACCAATTCATTATAAAAACAGTAATCTAGGCTGCAAACAAATGAATACATAACAGGGTGAATTTTGCATTGTGTACCAGAGCAGATATTTAATACCTGAAACGTCTAACTAATTTGTTTTACTACAGACATAATACTGCATGGGTTGTATTCAATGATTCACTGAAATATATTTCTGCTTTTTCTGCTTTGTGACCAAAAACCTGGATCTGAAGCTCAATTCTGAAACTAAGGCTATCCCACACACAATTCCAGTTAAATTTCAATCCAATTCTCAGGTTAAGCCCAACCCTATAAGTGTCCATTAGCCATTAAGTGGATGGGTGTGTGCTGTAAGTGAAGTGTAAAAACATTTCCAGGATCCACTGTTGAAATGCATTGAGCAGCCAAAATATTCTTCAGGACCTCGAGGAAACCTAAACATTAAAGATGACAAGCCATTCTATGTTTGGTCCTTACCCCTTGAAATACGCCTTCATGGACTGTAGAACAGCCAGTTGGACTTTCCAGGTGCTTAGCTTGAGCTTCTCACACATTAGATGGCAGACCTCCACCTGGAAACAAGCTGCAATAGCACACACAAAAGTTCAGGCCACATGGTTTTAGCATAGGTAGGTAGTAGAGTAAAATAAATCCTGGTTCAGCCACTGAGCTTTAGCCCTGAGCCAAGCAGCAGAATGTGCATATAGGTTGTTATGAAGTGAGATACAATGATTGTCTTAAGAAAAATTGTAATAAAATATAAATTATTGGGTAGTTTTAAATTTATATCCTGATAGGCTACATGCACATGCTTTCATTTCCATAAAAACAAACAGAATAGTGATTTATAATGGCAGCAGATATGTAAATCTAAGAGAAAAATAAAGCCTTGACCATCATTTTGTGTGAAGGGTATAGCCTTTCAAATACTGCATTTTTCTGCATTAAGTAGGAGTGCCTCCACCTGGCCCATTAGCCCAATAGGAATCCCTCTATGTACTGGAATATCTATCTGTATTTTCCGGTCATAACTCGTGAACATTACATCCAATCTGGTTCTCACTCGGTGGGTGTGTTACAATGACAACAATAAGTGCAGTGTTGAATTTAACTCTTTCCCCACTAGATTCAGTGAGTCTAGACAAATCTTTCTATATAAGCTATGCCCATTTATGTCTATATAGACTTAGAACCATCCAAATCTGTTTTTTTTTTTACCACTCAGGCACTGACAGTTTTCATAGTGTAGTGAAAATACATCCAGCAGGGCATCCAGCTTCAAATAGGGGGAAAAGGAAAACTATTCCTGCATTAAACTTACCTCTAAAATATTGTGTAACAAAGTAAAATATAAAAATGTCCTTCCCATTATTCAGTTTTCCATATTGTCTAAAGTGTACAGTGGTCTGGTTGTATTTGTTCTGAAGACAAGTGAACTTACCCTGAGTCTGTGGGTTGCTGGACCAAGACTTTCCGAGCGTCTCAAAAGCACAGAGCAGAGCTTCGGTCTGCAGCTCTTTCTCCTTCACATCTCTATCGTCGTCATCGTCCTGTGACCTTGGTGAAGCGCCACCACTCTCCGGGCAGCTCTGATGGGAAATTGAGATGTTTGATAGAGCACTGTGAAAAGGCTTCCAGGAATGTTTTTTAGAGTCAGAATAATGAGATTTTGGGATAACATGGCACTACAGGTGATATCATATGAGTTCATGTCAACTTACTTTCTTGATCAGAGGGAAAAGGATCTCAGCCATGTCGCTGAAACGGTCGTCCTCGCTGCTGTGAAGCACGTCTCCAGCACACCGCAGAGCAGCCATTTTGTAAACCAGACTCTCCTTGCGACACTCTTTTAATACAACCTCTAACACTTCAGAGATGCTGGGTTGCCCTGTGCAAGGCTTCTGTAGCTCTGTGCTAAAATCCAGAGGAAGAATGGAAGCATATTTAAAAAAACAAAAACAGTACATTAATATCATCCTTCAAATAAAATAGGGGAAAAAGGGCCAAATATTGCATGCATCACCTGCATTTGGACACTACTGATCCAATGGCTTTCAATAGCTCCTCCTGCAGAGAATAAGGAATAAGAAAACTCAACACTACTGATACTAATTACCTCAATAGGAATATGTTCCTTGCATGCAAGAAAAAACAGGCTGTGGCAACAATACAGGAGAATATAGAATATCTCCAGATTTATCCTTTAACAGAACTGTTTCATCAGCTCTTATTACCTTGCCAGCCCACGTGCGTCCAGATAGTCCCTGCATTAAAGCCGTCAGCACCAAGCCAAGGTGTGGTGCCACCAATGAGCCTGTCTGTTCCTTGGCAACAGTTGCCATGGCAGCTGCACCCTGAGCCTTCATCTTCCAGGACTGGGACTGCAGTGCTTTCTGTGTAATAGCGATCAGCTCTGTCATGTAGAGTCTGATGCCTCCGAAGTTTCCTGGTACCCAAAAATTTTTGAAAGAATTAAAAATCATGAAGAAACACATTTTATGATTGAACTTTCTTCATATTGCTTGTTTGTTAAACGGGAGTATGGAAGAACTACTTTGGCGATTCTTGGGAAACTTGGTAGTAAGTTATTGAATCGGCCAAGGAGGAACCCAAGTCGATTTACTTACTTTTCAGCATTAAAAGTGCTGACTAGCTGTCCCATTGACTGCCATATTATCTCAGTTCTGAAGCTTTGTGTCAGAAAGAGAGATTCAGGGCTTCAGCCCTACCCGTGTTTTGTGTTAACACTGTATGTATATTCCTCACCTGGGACATTCTCCTGCCACACCTCAGCCCACAGCGTAGCATCATGGCTCTCTCCTTTCTCTTCATCGGGACCCGGCGCCTGGTGCATGCCCAGGAAGGCCAGTGGCAGAGCCACTCCTGCATGTCCCTTCAACACATCAGGACTGTAGTGGCTGATGGCATGCACGGTCAATGCACATGATGACTTATACACAGGCTCTGAGAGTATAATGGAGAGTTGATGAAAACAAAAAGATGAGCTTGAAATGTATTGTTTATTTAATGCAACAGCTAGAATATTTTTGGCTTTCTCAGAAACAAAAAAATACTCTTTTGTCTTACCCTCTTTCTCCAAGTACCAAGTGTTGAGTTTCAGTAGTAGTTTCTCAACACTGCTGTCTTTTGCTGTCTGATGGAGCAAATGAGTAGAAGAACCCATGATTACTGATTCACCTACAAAATATAAAATTTAATAATGTAATAAGATTTGTTAACAAAAGTAGTGCTTACCCGAACTAGGTGGCCCAGAGCAAAAGCAAATGCTTTCTGTACTACAGTGCTTCTGTCATGGATACCATTCAGCAGAGCACTCATCAGTTTACCTGGTAACAGCACACATCACCATTATTATTCACTTATTACGTATGGAACTGTAACGCATATTGCATACTGTTAAAAACTCGTGGTGTACCTGAGTATGGGGTGAGGTCCTGGGGACACTGCACGGTAAGGGAAACAATTACACTAGCACAGCCACCCTGTGCAGAGAGGAGACAGATATGAGTCGGATGAATATATATTTACATATATGAGGGAGGTAAGGGTCAACATATAAGAAACAGATGATTGCAATCTAAGAATAGGTAAATAACACTAAACTTACCTTGGTGCCCAAGCCTACTCCACTCTTGAGCAGCTCACAGAGCCTGGGAACCAGCTCGCCCAGCACGGAAACATCCAGGTGCTGTAGACACTGAGCACAGGGACACATAACACAGACATTTACAATCAGGTCTCAATTTTTCTCCAAATCTTTGTTAAACACACAATATGTCATTTCTGTTGCTATGGGTCTTTATAAACGACAACATAAGACAGAGTCATAAGTTATATGGGTTCTTGGAGGTGCAACTAATATTAGCTCATCTTATTTCTCTAATAACTTAAGGCCCAGATGTTCAGGAGGATTTACTGAGAGCCGCATTATCCTCAGACGTCTCTCTCTCCAAAACAAACAGACTCAATGATTAAAAAACAGTAATAACTCAGAATAAACAGTTTTGTGTTAAAAAAAAATTGTGTTCTATGATGATGTATTGTGGGTGGTGGAAATCTGAATGTGGTGGTGAGCCAAGCTGTCGTTAAGATTAGCGTATCTTGTGTCTCTAATAATTTAAGGTGCAGATGTTCTGGAAGTTTTTACTGTGAGCCAGATTATCTGCAGATGTCCACCCCTCTTCTCCAAAACAAAAAGACTCAAAATAGCAGAACCGTTCCAAAGATATTTGTTTATTGGAGGCAGTTCTGAAAAATCCTTTACCTAGTTAAAGATATGTTAAAAATATTTTTTTACCATATTAATGGTCTCCATCATTGGAGAGGACTTGGCAGCACTCAGCCTAGCAGCATCCATGGCACTCTGATGAGACAGAAAAAAAACACTTTAAAATTTGCAGTCTAACCTTTGATAAAACATACAGGTTTTCCATGCTTTCTTTATCAGATTTAGTATCCATAAGAGTGCTGAATTTACTTTTTCCTGCTCTGTGGCTCTGAGGCTGAGGTAGTTGAGGACCTGAGGTTCCAGGGTGCTGAGGGCCTCCAGCAGGGCTGGGATGAGCCGGGAAGCGTGAGGCTTTAGTCTGGCACCAGCCGTCTTACTGATCTTCACCAGAGTCTGGATACTGGTAGAAGGAATAACATGGCATACATTGATATGGTACCAAATTAAATCCTGGTAAGTGAAAAACAAGCTATAAGCTTGTGAAAATTTAGTTTAACACTGCTGTTGTTGAATATGAACCTAAATTTTAAGATGGTTTGAGTGTGAAGCAATTTCAATACTGTTAAATCCGTTAACACGTTTTTGCTCGTACTGCTAAAAAGTTGCTTACGATTTACTGGCAGGATCAAAAAACAAAAACAAGACCACATATGCTTTTACAGCAACAACATTTAGATAGAGACATCACCTGAGTGAGCGGACCTCCGAGACATTGCTAACAATTCCTTTTTCCAGCAGGGTAGGCAACAGTGCTGCCACAGTTCTCTGAGCTGCAGAGCCTGAAGACTCACACATACGAGTGCACACCTGGATAGAAAGTGTGTGTTAGAGGGTGGGCACGTGTGTATTTGCACACGCAAATAAAAAACATCCAGCATACACAGCAGACCGGAGATTTTGTAATATAAATGGCTTTACCTTACTGAGTGTTTTCAGTGTTAGGTCTGCAGCCTTCCTCACAGATTCCTTAAAAGGAAAAAAATAAAAATATATTATATTAAATATAATTATAATATATAATTATATTAAAATAAATTTATACTACTGTAATACATTAGGTCATGTCTAAAGTACAAGTCATTTTTATTTTTTTTTTATTTCTTACATCTTATGTTTTCATCATCTCGTGTGCCAATCCTACCAGTGTTTTGCAATGTAAATGCTCAGTGAACCAACTACAAATACACAATATTGTTTGTGTTATTATTTTGTGCTCACTTTGATGTCATCAAGGACTCTGAACAGTGTCTCCCACATTTCAGCCAAGTGATCAATGAGGTCATCAGCTTGGCGGCCACGGATCAGGTCATTCAGGGCCAGGCAGCTGGGAGAAAAATCCATTCATCAAAATAAACTTATTTTTACTTTCACGTTACAGGCTTCTAGCTGGCACTGTTTTTCCAGAGCAAAATGCAATAGTAAAGTAATTTAAACTTAATTATTATAATTAAAATGGTCAGATTAGTTATAGGAATTACAAGAATTGCTAGATTTGCAATAGACAAGGCAATTAGTGTTGGGTTTCTGACCATTGTGTGACCCCAGTCACTGAATGTATGGCGATGGCTAATGGATAAATAGATCTTAAAGTCTAGTCTAACAGTCAATTGTTAGTTTAGCTGAATATCTAGATGAAATTTGAAGAGTTAATCTTAATTCTTGTTCGTTTGTGTTGATATGTTGATTGCTTTTTTACCTGGACTCCCGTACTCGCCAGGTGCTACTGGTCAAGTTGGAAATAACATCCTGTAGGATTTCCTTAAGGTACTTATCTACCTGAAATACACCAAACAATGCACAGATGACGTAAGATCACTTCTAAACATGTCACTACATTCATGTGTGTGCCTGTTTGTGCTCCTACCAGGGTCTTATCAGTGACCAAAGCATCCCAGATGCTAGTCATAGCCTGACGAATGCTCAGGTTGGGGTCGAACTGGTAGCGATACAGACGGGGCACGAGCTGCGGGAGGAATGGGGTCAGCTGTTCTCCGGCCTTGGCCGCAATCATGTGGAACCCAAAAGCTGCTCCCTGAAACGAGGAGAGGAGACAGTAATACAAGCCCAGGAAGCGAGACAGCGATGGATGAAAAAGATGAGTATAATACCTTGCGGGAGTTCCACATGGCGTGGTGATTGGCAAGGTTCATGAACTTGTAAACAAGATCTGGTTGGTTCAGGTCACTGGCCAATGAGCAGAGCTCCTTGTAAGTGGACAGGCTGTGGCTGCCAAGGACAAGCAACGCAAAGAAGGGAAAGATGATCAAAAACCAATGTCTACAGTCACAGAATTTAATTTGAAACATTTCTAATAACATCTGGAAAATAAGAGAAAGTATTTTCTTGTGGTGGCAATATATAACTTACCCATCAGGTGTTTTTCCCAAACCCTCTCCCTGGAACACCTCTGTGTCTTCTGAAACAGCATGTTTCATTCTGTTTGGACAGATGAAGAAGCGTTTTACCTTAATATTCATAGTCTGAATGTTCCGACCTGATGTCTCTTCTACTGACATTAAACTCTAAGGTCTAGACCACATGAATGCGGTTATTTTTTTTAAAGCGAACTTTTATGGCCCCTGGTAAAAAAAATTCCCGTCTACATCACTGGTGTGATAAAAAAATATTTCCATCCACACGAAGCCACCAAAACCGACTCAAACAATATCACGCAGATGCCAAAGCAATAGGTGGCAATAGCATTCCTAACAGAAAGGCCATTTTAGCCAATCACAAGGCTGGAAAAATTCATACAGGAAAAACAACAATTGGAAGCGGCGGTCAGGCAGGCTCTCTCGTCTCCATGGATACAACTAACTGTTTACTGTTGCACAGTAGGATGCCAAACAATGTTGACATGTTGAAATTGCGGTTTCCCGTCCACGCATGACTGCTGAAACCAGACTTTTAGAAAAAGTTCACCCTAGACTCCGGTTACAGGAGTGCCCAACTGCAGTTATGTGTGGATGAAAGGCTGAAAACCGTGCAGAGAAACAAACAGCTTCAGAAATATCTGTGTTCATGTGGACAGCCTCTAATTTGCTTTATTACTCTCTACTCATCCACTCACCTTTTGCCAGTCATGAGTGTTTCCACGAGAGTGGACACTAGCTCCTGCTGGTCACCCTCTCCACCCATCTCGTAGACCAAGCCAAGACCTTTAGATGCCACGTCCTGACTTAACTCTAAACCACACAAGAGAAAGAGTCATGAATGAAGGTTTGGGAAGGGAGTCTATATGTTGCAATGTTGTACTGAGAAGTGAACAGATCAATCTAAGAGTGAAATCACACTGAATATATTATATCTTACCATCAGGATCTGACAGAACAGAGATAAATGCCACCTGAATCTCCTTCAAATGGGACTGGAGGAGAAAAAGAATAAAAAATTAATAAATATATAATAATAATATTAATAAGAAGAGTTATTCACATTCAGCGTTTTTTATTTTTTAATAATAATTATGCAAAGAGACGAATGTCATTAAGAAATTAGAGGCTATAAAACTCCTTAGGATAAACTTTGTGCTGAGAAAAGTCTTCAAAACGGAAATCGTATATGTCTCTTACAGCTGAAGTCAATAAATAAATACAGAATTCAGCCATTTGGAGCCTTGTTAATAGATTAGATTAGATCTAATCTATTCTATAAATACATCGATCTATAAATAGATGAAATGAAACACAACACACCGTTCACACACCGTTTTAGGCATGAAAAGTCTTACTTTTCAAAACCTGATGTTCTTAAAAGAAAATAGCAGTCTAGGTTGCAAAGCCCCAAATTGAAACATACAAGAAAAAGTCTAAAACTTTTTCCTAATCCAGGAACCATACAAACATAATACTGCTTGCTGTTAATAGATCAGTCTTCTTGGTTAAGAGTTTCTCCTTTGTGACAGCTATAGCTATATTTAGCAATACCGCACACAAAAACACACCGTGACTTCTTTGTGTTGGCTGAGCTTCTTGACCAGGGAGAGCAGCCAGATACAGGCTGCCTGCCGGACATGAGGGTTCTGGCTGGGTATGTACTTGGACAGGATGGCGTTGAGGACCCAAGGAACCACGTCATTGTTTTTCACATCTGACAGCATAAGTGGAAATGTTGTTAAAGGAACTGTTATTGTTATTCCACAGTCTGAAATTGGCATATTGAGTTTTGCTCAGGAAGTTTTTGACTGGAACTATTTAAGCTGTGCTTTTGTTCCTATCCAAATCAGATTACTACTACACAGAGCTGAAAAACTTTCAAGCTACATGCATATCAAAGGATCTGAAGAAATAATAACTTGAAGAATTGTATTATAAGTCCAAAAATTCACATGAAACAAATCTGATTTGTCTGAGCTTGTAATACTACAGTCTAATGTAATCTAAATACAACATGGCTTACCTAAAACTTGAAAAGCCTGAAAATACGATTGAAACAGCTACTGTAAGTAATAACCCTTACTGTATGGTGGGCTGTACTGTTCCTCAGTGCAGGTCCATGGGTCTCTTGCAGCTCCGGAGCTGATTCCAATTGCAGCACTGGTGATAGCCTCTCCAACTGTGAACTGAAGCTCCACCTGTTTGGCCTTGGTGAGAGAAAGAAGAAACACTTAGACATATTGTCCTTAATGGAAAAAATGATACACACATGGATGCAAACAATACAGTCTCACTTGTGATCACAAAACACCCACTTTGGCTACAACTTGACATAATTAATTATTCAAATCAGAAAACAGTGAGTTTAATACATACATAATTATAATGTGTTTTAGTTGTAGCATCACATTAACAGTAACTTTACTGATAGAAATGCAGGGTTTTACAGGCTGTTATTTTTCACACCTCTACAGAGTCCATGAGTCCCTGCAGCAGCTTCTTCTGATGAGGGAAGTCTCCATCTCCCACAGGAAGGTAACCCAAGGTCTGGATTGATCGCTCCTTCATCTGAACCACATACATGAAAGAGAGGTAACAATAAGTCCCATAATTATTCAGCTGGAGACCCAGTTAAATACAGTATGAATCTAGTATGGAGATGCTGCAGTGCTGATGAACTTGTCACCCCTGAACAGAGTTTCCCAGCAGCCACTTCCTTCACTGGAGTCCCTGGTTACCTTGGTGCTCTCCTTGCCAGAGGGAATGCGAGCCAGAAGGTTTTCCACTGTGGAGAGTTTGGTGAAGCCCTCACCCGCAGCTGGAATCAGCAGGGTCCCATTCCGCCCAATTTCTCCTAGCGCAGTACAGGCTGCTACTGCCAGCAGGGCACTACTGCTGTCCAGGAAGGAACCTGGATGGACACAAACGCTTGAATTTTATTGTTTTTCCACACAAAAAACTTAAATATCTGCATATAAAAAGGAGGTTGTTTTGTTACAGGTAGATGAAAACCACATTTAGCAATTACCTAAAATGACAGGATATTATTGCAAAATTGTCTACATACCAATTGTCTTGGTGGCCATGGAAACAAGTTGATCGTCTTCTTGGGAGGTGATTCTCATTTGCTGCTCCATGTTGTGACTGGTTTCACTGGAAATGGCAGCTTTCTTCTTGCTCATGTACCTTCCCACCATATAACCCAGAGCCAGGATGGCACCGTGCTGAGTCTCAGGACTCTGGTTAGACAAAAATGATCAATAAACATTTATGCTTTGGCAACTTAATACAATAAACAATGACATATTCAATAAAGAAGAAGTGATTACATGGTTGTCTTTGGTGATTTTGACCAGGTTGTGCACAGCCAGCTGCAGCTCGTTGCCAGTCATGGTTGAAACCACCACGGCGTACAGCTGGGCTGCAAGCTCCCTCATGTCTTCCTTATTTGTGTTCATCAGACTCTGGAGGAGAAAGCATCTGTTACTACAGCTGCACGCGATGACAGCTGTTAAATGGGAATTGGTGTCATGTTTTGACAATATCACAGAGAAGTCTGGTGAATGCTCCAATTGTTTCTTGGTGTTGATATTTGTATCACTAATGAATCATATACATGAATAAATGAAATACTTACTTTAATCCAGTCAATTTTATCAGCAAATTTGGGAGCCAGTTTCTCTGGGCAGACAGAGACCACCTCCAGCAGACAGTACATAACTGGGATTCCTGTTGAGAAATTATGCAGTGAATAACATGAGGAAAGGGGTTCCACTTCCATACTTGATTTATGTGTTTTTTTTACAATACCATATAGAATAGAATAAATAGACAATAAATTATTCCAAATGACCATAATAATGATGGAGTCCTTACTTGTTCCTATAGTATCACTTTAGTCTTTAATAAAAAGCAGGTTAACTTCTCTCACCTCCTACAGCAGACAGCAGCTGCTGCAGCAGATCAATGTAGACATGTACAGGATTTGCCTCAGAACCCTTTGTTACTGGTGGCTGAGGTCCAGAGGACAGCAGTGTGTGGAGGTATCTGCCAATCGCTGGTGCATCGTCCTGCATATCTGCCTGGCGAGTGGAGAGGGGGGTTGCCCCTGCACTGTAGGCTAAGCACATCCTCAGGTACAGAACAATCTGGAAAAAAGGAAAAGGAAATAAAGTTGACTTCACGTCACATTGCTGCAGCAGGTGATAGTCTATATTGAGATCAATGGATTCAACGTGTTTAACACCAATTAATATTTACCTCTGCAAATGCAGATGGGTTGAAAGGAATGGTCGAAGTTCCAACAATGTATTTAGCTGGAGTCTTGATCCTCTGTGCTGCCTAACCATTGGAAAAGACATGAGAACCATTATATCTAATAACAATAAACACAGAGAAGGTAACTATTGGTATCAAATGAAAGTAACATAGATCGAGAAAGATACAATATGCTTTGGGTTTAGGTTTAAAATGGATGAACTGTTTGAACAGTCTCAGAGAGAAAGAAAAATATGCAGAGAGCATCACCTTCTCCTGGACATATGCTGCCATGTCAGGAAAGGAGGGCATTGGCTTTGGTCCCTCTTTCTCTGAGCTCTTGGTAGGAAAAGCTCTCAGCACCCTCTGTGCCTCGCCACACACCTCTTCCCTCCTAAAACACAGAGCACCAGCATATTATATTTTATCTCCTGTGTCACTCAGGCACGCTTTTTTTTCATTTTAACCACATTTCATCCTTTTACCATGACATAAACAATGTGTGAAGTGTGTTAAGTTTTATTGACTTACGGGTCTCCAGCAGCCAACAACAGCAGGTATCTTGATGGCACATGATCAGGTGCAAACACTGTGCTGGCAAACTTCATAGCCACCTGGCGAACTTGCACCTCCGGCTGTTGGAAAAAGAACAAATCAGAAACAAAGATAATATTACTTTTTGTGACAAATATGCTTTGTTACTTCTAAACTTATGTATTTTTTTTAACCAAATATTTTACCACAAACAATGTTGCCAGTGTACACTCACCTTTACAATGTATGCAGCCACCAGGGCCTCCATCAGGTTCAGCAGTGCCCCCTGTAGGTTGGCATAAGCTCCAACCATCATGGACAAAGCCTCCTGAATGGCAAGACGAACATCTGGCTCCTCCTAATAAGGCAATATTTTGGAAATATCAGTGTCATGTGCTCAACTTTACTCTATTTTGAATGGAGGCGATGACAAAGTCCATTTCAAGTCATCTTCTTGAGAGATCTTTCACCTACCTTGCACATTGACTCAAAGAACTGTTGCACAAGAGCGATATCCTTCGTGAACAGCTGTGGCATACGGCTAAAAGAGAGGGAGTGAAAATCAATACAAATTTCGTGGCAAAATTCTAAACCAAGCTGGCTATATTGAAAGAAAACAAAGGACAGAAACAGCATTTCAGTCATACCTTGAGAGCTTCCCAACAGCAGAGTATGCCACACAGAGTAATTTAGGATCCTGCAAAGACATTTTTAGTAGGTATTTTAAAAAATAAAGTTAATAATTGCATGTAATTGCAGAAACATGTTGTTTGAAGTTTTACCTCTTTGTATTCATTGATGAGTTTCGTAAGACCATTTAGGAGCATTAAACCCAAAGGCTTATTGGTGTCAGGGCACCTTAAAAACAGAGGAGGAAAAAAAATAAATTTAAACTATATTTATAAGTCAAAATACAAAACAAACTTTTTAAACAAAAGACATGTATCTTAGATGTATCTGGACAAGGAAAGAGGTGCACTTTTCTTACACCATGCAGATGTGATGGACAAACTGCAAGGTGAGAGACAGCAGTTTGTTGTTGGTGTTGGCTCCAAACAGACCATCATACACAACCTACAGAAGAAATGAAACCAGTGAGTATGGTTGTACAGTGAACTGAAGAGTTGTTATATAGTAGCCTCACAAAAAACTAGAGCTTTAATAGCTTTGCCAAACAAACATACCTGAATATTAGCAGGAAAGCACTCTGCTGCAAGGCGTGACCGTAGAAGATGTGGCAGGATCTTCAGTTTGACTCTGGTGCTTACTGGCTCGTGCTTCAGCTCTTGCTTCACAGTGCCCCCCTAGTGCACATAAATAAGATATTAAACACTAAATACGAATTAAATCACATTCAAAATTTTAAAAAAGAGCATACAAACCTTGGTTTTAAGAGGAACATCTCCCAGATACACCTTGAACATCTTGTTGATAATTAAAGGATTATTCCAATCGATGAGGCTGGAAGATAAAACATTATTGGAGAAGAACGTTATATTTATATATTGATCATTTTTATTATTTGTTGTATACATGTCTAGTAGGTGATAGACAATATGGAACAGATATATTACTAACTCCTTCACCTACCTCTGTTTGCTCTTCAGCTCCAAATCAGCAGCAGTGGCCACGCTGTGTCTGGTGTCACTGGATGCCACCACAAGGTGCACCACTGTCTCCACTTCTGGGACTTGCCTTGCCTCTATGAACTTCACTATGCCCAGCTTACACTGTTGAAACCAAATACAGAATGAGGGAGTCATTAACTGATACCGAAGACAAACATATTGCGCATTTTGAATTGAGTGGGACTCCCGAGTTTTAGGATAATGAGAGAGATAGTGAAGCACATACAAACATGACCTGTTCAAACTGACAAAAACAAAGTCACCACTGTCATCTTCCAGCTTCACAGTTATTGTACCTGCTCTAACTGCTCAGCGCTCCACTGGGCCTCTCCAATTACCCTCTTGGCAGCGTAGACACTCATCCCAGGTGGAGGCTGGGGAAGACCCTGGCCGGAGGCAGCCACCATCCCATCCGCAGAACCCCCCTGGGAAGAGGAAGGAGCAGGGCGGGTTGGGGATTCATTCAGCACAAACCTAAAAGGAAAAAAAAGAAGTTCATTACTAAAAAATTGAAGTTTAAGGGAAGAACTAATACAACCATTTCAGTTAAGTTAGGCATCCTCTGTCAGATGACAGGAACTCACCCGTAAGGCATCAGTAAAACATCTAACATGAACTCGAGCAGCAGCTGCACGGTCTTTGGCCGCTCAGTTAAGTTAAAAGGAAATGCGTTCTTGGAGGCGTCTGTAGGATATTTCATGTGGTAAAGAGTAGGGATAAGCAGGTGCATCAGGCTGAAAGAAAAAAAAAAAAGAGTTGATAGAAAGTAAATGGAAAATCATAATTCAGACACGAAAGAAAAGGTCAGACAAAATAAAATAAGGTCGTATCGGTGTATAACTCACTGCATGCGTTAATCAAGAAAAAACCTCAAAAGGTGTCTGAAACATAGACTTCTTTTAATCTGCTAATGTGAAAATATAACAAATATTGTCATGTATCCTTGTGTGTGTGTATGTCTCCTCTCACCTGTCCTGCTGCGGCTGTGGCTTGCCTTCCATTGCAGTAAGAAGGGTGGGGGCCAACTCACACTGTTTTCCCACTTCCAGACGGGGGTAGCCCATTTTGATGTAGATGATGGTAAAGTTCTACAAAATAAAAATAAACATTCATTAAAACAATCACTATGTTATACACAAAGAACTAAATCAAGCTAGAGTCACAATCAAACATTCGTCACATATGAGCAGTGGCATACGATGAACCTACCATCTTATATCATATCTAATATCTAATAATTTAGAAATTGCACCACTTTCTCACCACAAACCGAGCTCTGAAAGCCTGATATTATAAAATGAGACTCTCTTACCGTAACAAAGGAGGCTGCTGCAGGGTCTTGGTACTGCACCAGCAGTGTTTCTACTGGTAGCTGAATCTTGGGTCGGCTTTTTATTCTTTTGTTCAGATGGACCAACAACTCCATGACCTAGCAGGAGAGGCACAAATGATAGGTTGGCAGTAAAGTTACATGAAAGAAATGCACAAATTAACACTCACTGGCAAGAGAGAACAATCCAAGTTTCCTATAAGAGTACATTAGGAGGAGTGTGTATCAACATTTAACTTGAAAGTGGCTTTATACTTATATCTCAAACAATGAAGAGGGAATATTTGAAGGGAGGGTTCTGATTGAATGAAAGAATGGCAATTTATTCACATGTTTATGATGTGTAGCCAAAGAACATACAGTCTAAGAGTCATTGTAATCTCCTTATGCACAGAGACAGGCGACACCCTTCTTACTTTCTTTCGCACACCCTCTTGAACGCTGGAGAGTTTGAGGAGCACAGGGGGTAGGAACTTAGAGATAATGTCCTGCAGCTGTTCATCTGTTTCTGCATGGCCCAGGCGAAGGAACACACGCTCCAGTTGATCTGTCAAAAAACACACATGACACATTTCACACCTTAACAATTATGCTTTATTTTCTTGGTGGTATCTATCATAAACAACCAATAAGCATTAAACACAGGACCGGTTTAAAACAGTAGCTCTGCCATATTTAATTTGACAGTAGCTTTCCATTCACAAATGAAAGTACAACCTATTGGCTGTATATAACCACATACACAAAGAGTCTGTACGACCTTCAGCTTCACCCAGAGGAGATAAAACACCCCACAAAAGTTAAGAGTCGGCTACAATCGGCCCCTGAAACGTTTTGTGTGATGAATTCGTACTGTCAGCTGTTGTTTTGCTGCAAACCATCACCCAGCCCTGCCTTCTTTCTCCTGGCATGGCTCACCAACCAGCTAGCTAAAACTGACAGTCTATCCACGCACTTTCTCTTCCACACAAGTGGAGTTTTCGCTGTCTATGTCATCTTGTGGAATTAAACCTAAATGCCCTACATATCCATCTGGTCAAGTAACTCATTAAAAGTCTGCTTAATGAGGATGTATTAATAGCCTGTGAGATAGTTTCATTTTGACCATGACTGGGCAAACGGCCTTCTGACGTTAGCATGTTAAGCTAGCTCTGGGTCTCGTGCCGGTCTTTGCCTCACGCAAGCTATCGCGTCATTTCCAACACGGCCTAACCTTACAATAAAGCAGGGCTGTTCTGTGATATATTTTTGACAACCGCAGACGCAACGTTTACAGAGATATTAATCGTCAATAACGCAGAAAGAAACTTACTGAGTTCATCCTGGGCAGCCATGTTTGCAGAAAGTCATTTAGCGACCCCCTCCCCCTCCAGTTGACTGAGGGTAACTGCACCCAGCAGAGCCACTCCTCATCACCCAATGCTGCTGCTGCTGCTGCTGTGCTGCATCTCACACACACACACACACACGCACACACACTATTCACTATTCACTGTGATTCACTTATTTAATGTAAAAGTACTCCATTACAAGTAAAATTCCTGCATGAAAAATCCTTAATAAGTACAAGTACATAAGAATTTGCGGCAGAAAGTAATCAAAGTACTGAAGTAGAAGTACTGTCCCTTTGGTTGATATTTCACTATATGACATCATTATATTAGATGTTATTTCTGCTGCATAATGTGCACATCTTCCTGTTGTAGCTACTGGCGCTGGATTCAACAATTTTATATTACAGCTAGCTGGTTTAGTCTAGTGGTTCCCAACCTAGGGTTCAGGCCCCTCCAACGGGTCAGCAGATAAATTGTGAGTTATTAAATAGGAGAGGAAAGAAGAAGAAACAATATTCTGCTATACAAATCTGTTTTCAACTTATTACTAATTAATCTTTGGTTTTGGTGAAATATTTAATAATTCAATCAGGATGGTGTGCCATAACATGACAAATGGGGATGTTGTCTCAAAAATTTGTTGCTTAGAATCTGGAATTCAGACCAGAATGCTGTTATCAGGGGCACCTTGGTAGGTAGAAAGGAATCGTGAAATTGAGACCCTTTCCCCCCCTTATGCTCCAATCATGAGATGTGTTGTCACTTGTAAGTGCCAGTTAAGCTGGTCTGGCTGTGGCTAGACAACACCATACAGGACACACCCACCTGGATAGGTTTAGATGTGACCAATGAGGAGTTAGAGATCAGTTTATTTTATATTTTGCAACAGATGATTTTCACACCAGCTTAAAGAGTGTTTAGCCCAAAATGATACAAGAGGTCAGGGTTGGAGGAAGTCCTGAAGTTTAGTACTTGAGTAAAAGTTCCAATTCCCTGCAAAATATATAAATATATATAACTACTCAAGTTAAAGTAGAAGCACCATCAAGAATCTTACTTATATAAAAGTACTAAGTACTTACTTTTAAATTTGCTTTAAAGTATAATTGTACAGGTACTCACACAATGGGTTGTCAGTCTCTGGGCTGTGCCATTATGATAAAGAATGTAAACATATTTATTTATACCTCTGCTCACTGCTTGCAAGCAATATGTGCATTGAAAAAATTGGTGTGGATATTGTGTTTACTCTCTGCAATACTGTGCATACTCTTCTTTAAAATTTGGTTTTGAATCGTTCTTTGTGTGTTTGAACCCATATGATCTCTCCAAATATGGTAATGACTTGCTGGAAGAGGGGGGCCAAGGCCTCGGGCCAGTGCTCTGGGTCCATTGTTGAATGTTAAGCTGAATATTCATGAAAGGCTTTTCATCTGCTTGCCGGTTTTGTGCATGTTCCAAACTGCAGGTATCTACCTGATTGGTTGGAAGTTGCAAACAATGCTGCAAGGCAATCAGGAGGCAATTTTTCATGCAAGATGTTGATGAAACAATGTTAATATAATGTAATGAATAACGACATCAATTTCTCAAATGTAAGGAGTAAAATGTACCGATAATTATCACAAAATGTAGTGGAGTAAAAGTAAATGTATGCATTAGTTTTTACTTAAGTAAAGTACAATTAACAAAGAAAAACTACTCAAGCACAGCAACAAAGTAAACATCTTTTGTTATATTCCACCACTGCAAGACGCCATTGATATTTCTCCAGAAATGGAGGTGTTAGTAGATTAAGTTTATTCATATTTTTTGTTAAAAAGAACAATAACAATAAACAATCAATATGAAATAACACTTCATGTGAGTATAAAACTCATACTCATAATTACGAGAAAAGATCTCAAAATGATAACTTACAAGAGTAGTCATGATTATTATGATATTATGAGATCACTACTTGTTATGAAATAGTAAGTCACCATTTTTTCTTGTAATTTTGAGATATATTCCTCACTTTATGGGATCTTTTTTACAGTTGTCTCATTGATCTTTTCTCATAAGTATGAGAGTAACTTTCTTACTTACATAATTGTGGGAGAGTAATAATAATTTATATATATATATATATATATATATATATATATATATATATATAGTAGTGCATATATATATATAAAAGAACCAGAAAAAGATCTCAGAATAATGAATTACTCCAGTAAATCATCATTTTGAGATATTCTTTTCCTGGTAATTCTGGTATTTCATAATTTTGACTTTTTTATTTCTGGTAATCATGGGGCAGTAACTACAGTAAGAGTAAGTTACTCATAATTATGAGACAAGTTTAGCAGGCACCAGTAATTATGAGAAATTATCTCAAAATGATGACTTGCTATAGATAAAAAAATCTCATAAATCATTACTATCTAATAATTACGAGGAAAACATCAAAAATCATTACTTACTACCCCATAATAACGAGCAGTAATCTCACAATTATAAAACGGTGTAAAATGATTACTATTTCATAATAACGAGGGCGTATAATGACTTTATGTCTCACAATCAGCAGGGAAGTTTAGGAGAAAACCCCCTCACATGTAGGAACAGGATCTGAGATGAAGTTTCCTTGAGGTGCAGGTGCAGTTTCTCCCTTCACCGGCGGCCGTGTTCCGGGTCATCCACATCTACCGTATCGCCTATTGGCGGATCTCACAGCGCGTGGATAGGTCGGTTCCAGCCCCGGCAGCTCGTCTCCACGGCGGTGAACGGCAGCTCGTTAACCAGCGTAGAGCTGCGGTGGAGGCGCTCTGGAACGCAGCAGCAGCTGCAGCTGTCATGTGAATCAGCTGGACGAACAAGGAAGGGGATAGACAACAACAACACGACTCCGTCTTTCTAAATCGAGGTAATACGCTCACGCATTCGTGTGGAAACGGCCGCTGTACGACGGCGCACGGGCACCGACGTTATGTTGTGGCAGTTAATTAAAAAGCGTTGTGCATTTCGTGACTCCCGTGCAGAATTAGCCGAGCTATCAACAGCTAACAAGTTAGCCGGAGAAGTTGGCACCGTCTCCTACCAAACGCTGTTTGCGCTGTCATTGTCCAAAGACGGGTCGCCGAACTTTAACTGTGGCCACAAATGATGCAACGATGCAAGTTACACCACACAGACACCGGGTTTAATGGTTTTGTTGCGCGCAAAGTCACATATCGTGGTAATATTAGCCGCAGGCCTGTCTGCAGCCACCTTGCAACAAGGGACATTTAAACCCCACTGACTCGTGCGTTCAGAAGTTAGCTAGCCAGAGAGTTAGCCACGCTTTCTCTGTCCTTCCTGCTGAACCCACCGAGTCAGGTCCACTCAGCACATGTCAAATTCAAGTCGAAGAACAACCGTCTTGGTGTGAGAGTTAGCTCGTCAGCTGAGCTAGCGAGCTGCGCTGTTTGTTCAGCCATTACTTGACATCACAACAAACACGTAGGCTAGTTGGCTAGCTAGCCTGCTGGGCAGACAACAAAGATGAGCCACACTGCACGCGCTCATGCAGAATTATAAACGGAGTTCTGATTCTGCCGAGATTTATATGCCATATGGTGTGTTTACGTGTGTTTTTTCTAAATAATACGTAAAATACGTCCTGGTGAGATGGTCTTACGTATTAAAACCATTGTTTAACAATATCTGGACAAAGACAAGGGTTGTAAACACATTGTGCCCAAACATTGCAGCTGATTTAATTGAGAACTTCTTTCTGCGCGTTACATAATCGGGTTTTACGACATTATAATGTGGTTTACAGGGAAGGAGCGTGTGGATTAAATAAGTAAAAGGGTCAACATCACACCAGCTTCACGTGGGGCAGTGTGATCCTTTGTCTGAATACACAGTAAGTCGGAGTTGGGAGTGGGATGGGTGGATGGGACAAAATCTGAAAAGGGTTGTTGGCATCAGGAAGGATCAAAGGGATCAAATCGACATGTTGAATCTCTGCTTCCATCTAGTGGTGAATCAGACCAGCTGCCTTATAGTCCGGTTGGACACCTGTAAATTAAATATAGTGGAACAGGTTTTATAAGGAGAAAAATATAGGTATAATTGATTAGTTGCCAACTATTATATTAATCGGTTTGAGCCATTTTTTTAGAAGAAAATGTCCAAACTATATGGTTCTGGCTTTTCAAATGTATTTTTTTTTTCAGGCTTCGTTAGTCTTCTATAATAGTAAACTGATATGTTGGCTCTTGGTCTGTTGTTCTGGACCAAAAAGAAATTTTAGGTTGAATCTTTGTTTAGGGAAAAAATGATAGACATTTAAATCTGCTATGAAAACACTCCAATACACCAAACATATTTGGCAGCCACGAGGTGCCTGCAATCAACACAAAATAAACACAATATTATGAGAACATTATATTAACATTTATTTATTTACTTGGCCCTATAGGACTAACAGGGTAGTCAGTATAGAGCTGCAATGATTAGTTAATTAGTTGCCAACAATTACATTAACCCCCAACTATTTTGATAATTGACTAATCAATTTGAGTCATAATTAAAAACAAAATGCCTAAATTGTCTGGCTCCAGCTTCTCAAATCTGATTATTTTCTGGTTTCTTTAGTCTTCTATAACAGTAAACCGATTATCTGTTGGTTGTGGACTATTGGAATGGAAGAAAAAAAGACATTTTAGGTTGGTTTAGCTTTGGGAAACAGTGAACGATGAAACAACGAATCAATTAATCATTACAATAATCGATAAATTAATCAACTATCAAAATAGTTGTTAGTTGCAGCCCTAGATTATTATATTTCTGCTAAGCTGTTATCGGTCACCACTTAAATTTAAAAGAGACTTTAAATTATAGTTTTTTGTTGGAGCATAATTTTAAATCTGTGTATGTGATTCCTTCAGGATTCATCTGGTGAGGCGGCAGGATGGCGGGGGCAGAGGTGTACACCCCTGCAAACCCCACCTGCAAGATCATGACGTTCAGGCCGACCATGGAGGAATTCCAGGACTTCAACCAGTACCTGGCTTACATGGAGTCTCAGGGCGCCCACCGTGCAGGTCTGGCTAAGGTAGGTCGCATTTTCAACCTCAACTTGGGAAAAATTGAAGCCCGAGGGTTTAGTCATTGAGAACAAAAATGACAGAGTGGCATATACAAGAGTAACCAGCTTGTACCCTGCTTGGCAAGCTGGGATAGTTATTGGTTATTTCTAAAAGCAAAGAAACTCTGTTTTATTTTAAGTAATTAAACAACTCTTTACTCCTGTTATTTGTTCCTCAGGTGATTCCTCCAAAAGGCTGGAAGCCTCGTCGCACCTATGATGACATTGATGATCTTATGATCGACGCTCCCATCCAGCAGATGGTGGCCGGTCAATCAGGGCTCTTCACTCAATACAACATTCAGAAGAAGCCTCTTAGTGTGCAGGAGTTCAGGCGACTAGCTAACAGTGACATGTGAGTATAATAGAGGACTTGTTTCTTTACTTGATTTTCCATTTTAGAGGAGAGAGAAAAACCTTACATACCAATGATTGTTAAAGTTTTTTATTGTGCATAGGATACTTGTTTGGTGTATTACACAATCTACCAATGTTAAACTCTGTTTTTAGAACACTGTAATGTCACTATTTGCTGATACATATGCACATCTCTTTGATGTTGATTAATTGGCATTATATTGTTCACCCATTCTCCATTTCACAATTATCTTGGTCATGTTTTTTCCCTACACAGGTACTGTACACCTCGTTACCTGAACTATGAAGATCTTGAGAGGAAGTATTGGAAGAACCTCACTTTTGTCTCACCCATATATGGTGCTGATGTCAGTGGCAGCTTGTATGATGAGGTATATTATGTTTTCTCTTTTGTTGTGTTCTCCCTAGTTGCTTTTTTCCATCATGTTTGTTCTGTTCTATCACTTGTCGTTCAAGCCCCGTTTACACCTGGTACATGTCACCTGTACTTGGATATATTTTCTGGATATCGACGTCCGATCAGTGGGTCTTTACATTTGCACAGGAAAATAAAACGTGTTGAAGTTTTCTCGGTTGTTCCCGCATTGTGATCTGTGCTGCCATGAATGGATGGCATTCATTTTATTTTGTAAGGGAAGACTTCCAGCTACTATTTGTAGCTTGCTATAGCTGGCAGGAGGCGGAGCTAGGTGACCTTTCAACTTACTGAGGCTGCTTTTTTTCTTCTAAATGTGGTCACGATGTAGGGATTGCTTTTACACCAGGCACCGCAAGCATAAATCTGTGTTAGATTCATGACTGAAGCCAGAATTGTGTATGCATTCTTTTTTGTAAGATTTATAAATCTTAGTCATTTTTAACTGGGTGCACATCTGCAAGCCTCAATTCCATTCCCACATTTAGCCATAAATGGATGAAGACATGTCCTCAACCAGCTGTTTTTTTTCTTTTTTATTCAATTCGCTGCCTGCTTCACGAGTCAATGAAACAAACAGAAGAAAACAAAAAGAAGAAGTGCAGTTCCATAGATGGTGTTGCACTAGTATGGCTGTGCTCTTTATAGCATCCATACCATTAATTCATTAAATGGGTCTATGTAATCAATAATTTGTCTGTAGTTTCCATATCTAAACCAGCTTCAAAAGGTGTGTTACATGTAAAATGAATTCCACAACAATTTGACATCACATTGGCAGTGTAATTGCTGTGTAAACACAAAAAATCACACAAGTGGAGCTTGTTATTTCCCCACAAAAGCCAATCTTTTAATAAAGGATTCTGTCTCTCACCTTACATTACTTACATCACTTAACCCTCAGATTGCTTTAGAAAAACATGCATGAGGTGAGCACATGGTGTATACATGATTTTTGTTTTTATGCACCTGGCCCCTGGCTGAGATCTGATGTGGTCTAGTTTAATTTTTGAAGTGGTTTTGTTTTTATTTAATGGTGAAAATCCTATTGGTGGATTGTATGTGTACAGTCATATAAAAACTATTCATTTTCTGACACAGACTGTCAGTCTTTAAAGACATTGTTTTTTTTTTATAATTTAAATGAAATGGCTTCATAATAGCCCTACATTTTTGACAGAACATTACACTTTGATATGTTCGATTGATAACTAATGCAAAAAAAGAAGCCTTTTTTCCTGAAAATGGGAGTATTCACATTGCTCACT
The DNA here is from genome assembly GCA_030544235.1 of Lepturacanthus savala. NCBI lineage: Eukaryota > Metazoa > Chordata > Actinopteri > Scombriformes > Trichiuridae > Lepturacanthus > Lepturacanthus savala. Next base: position 23,356,559 of record CM060466.1, read on the forward strand.
GATTCCCACTCTTACAGTTTAGATGTTTGAGGATTAAATTACTGATTTGTTGTGTTCATATTTTAATTGCTCGTAATGTTTTTTTTTTATTAGGTTATAGTTATGTTAATGAAGAGCAAAAGGACAAATTTCACAGATGGCACAACCATCCCACAGCATGAAGAATTCCACTATACTTTATGATACTGACACGGGTTAGATTCACAGTAAACTGCAGTACCAATCTGCTGCATCAACTCCCATGACCCATTCTGACCTCTGTTCTGTATATCTCTACACATCGTTTCTTATCTCACAGGATGTGGAGGAGTGGAACATCGGCCACCTGAACTCTATCTTGGATGTGATCGAGGAGGACTGTGGAGTGTCCATCCAGGGGGTCAACACCCCATATCTGTACTTTGGCATGTGGAAGACCACCTTCTCATGGCACACAGAAGATATGGACCTGTACAGCATCAACTATCTCCACTTTGGAGAGCCCAAGTCCTGGTTAGTGTTTTTGTGCAACATAGTGCAATCCATCACAACATAAAAAATGCTGCATGATCAATGACATTCATAGCATCAAAGTATTTATTTAACTAGTAGTGTGTGCTTAGTTTAATGAGGGTGCTAATTATACGTATTGCTGTTTATATCATTCACAGTTAAAACCCCTGAAGCTCGTACTAGTTAATGAGTTACCTCAACTTACCAGTGGAAGAAATTCAATTAAATTTTATTTATGTGGCCCAATATTACAACACAGTTGTCTCAAAGTGCTTGAGTCTCAAAGTAGGTTCAGCAGGAGGGCCTCATTGAGTCGCATCAGGAGTCGTCATCATTGGGCCTCGTGCAGTTGAACTGAAACAGTAGCCACTCCCCCGAAGGGGAGTGGGGAGAAGGACTCCGGGTAAATAATGATGAAAAGATCAAGTATAAACTAGATACTGTTTATTAATGACAGTGGTACATGGTACCAGAAAGAGATGATAGCGCTCAGTGCACTGTCTTCCCCCAGCATTCTCACTCTCAGCTTAGACTGAACTGTGGGTTTAAGTCTACCTTTAGCTAACCTGACCATTGCTAGCCTTTTGGAACAGGAATGTTTTCAGTCTAAACTTAAATGCACAGACTCTGGCGGCCCCTTTAATATTAGTTTGGAGTTGGTTCCATAAAACAGGGGCTTGGTAACTAAAGGCATCTTTAAGATAAGAGGGGCCCATACCATTAATGGTTTTATAAGTTAGAAGTAAGATTTTAAATTTGATTCTAAACTCAATGGGAAGCCAATGAAGGGCTTGGAGTATGGGGCTGATGTGCTCTCTTCGTTAGTCTCTTATTATTAGTTCATTAGTTCCTGTTAGTAAACAAGCCGCTGCATTTTGAACCAGCTGAAAACTTTTTAGGGAACTTTTAGGACACGCTACGAGTAGGGAGTTACAGTAATCTAGTCTAGATGTAACAAACGCATGGATTAGTTTTTCAGCGTCATTTTTAGATAGGATATTTCTAATTTTGGCTGTGTTACATAGGTGAAAGAAGGCTGTTCTACAGGCTTGATTAATATCAGCTTTGAATGATAAGTCTGGCTCAAATAAAACTCCTAGGTTTTTAACTGTGGCGCTGGAGGCTATATGGGATAAGGGGACTCTAACACTTTTATGGCCTAATATAATAACTTCTGTTTTATCAGTGTTGAGTAACAGATAATTAACGGACATCTAGGTCTTTATGTCTCTAACACAGGCGCTTAGTTTATGTACTAACCTGATCTGATCAGGTTTAATTGATAAGTATAGCTGCATGTCATCTGCATAGCAGTGGAAATTAATGCCGTGTTTTCTAATATTACCCAAGGAAAGCATATATAAAATAAACAAAATGGGCCCAAGGACAGATCCTTCTGGGACACCATAAGTGACTCTTGAGTATGATGATGATTGCTGGTTAACGCTAACAAACTGGAACCTATTAGATAAATAATATCTAATATATATATATAAGAGAGAAGTGTTTTAAAGTTAATTTTTGTTTAGTCTTGTTGTGTTATACTATCCTGACATGACATGTCTTTAGCTTTCATATTAAGTCAACTACTGTTATCTGGTGATGTTAGCCATTGATATTATTGGCAGAGGTGTATGCTTTCTTGCTTGCTATCTATCCAGCTATGGTAGCTGAGGATTGTTGCTTGCTTTGTTGGTTAGAGAGTTGAACAGCTGGCTGGTTGTCATAGCAACATGGTAGTTGGGTTAAAATTAAAATAAAATTTAGATGAAATTTGATTAAAATTAACTGGTTGTTGGCTGCAGATGTAACAGACTATGCTTACCTGATATTAATCTACCTCATAGTTGATCTGGTCACAAGTGTCCTCCTCTATTTTAACAAAACCTGCATCCAAAAGGATTTTCCGCCTGATGACCCTGAACTTTTACACGCCCATGTTTCTCAAACTAAAGTCGCAATCCATACGCAGACAACTAAGTGGTCCATGGTGTTCAAAACTAAACTACCTATCAATCTAGATGGGCCACCCATTAGCCGCTTAACCTGAGAAGATGGAAAATATAAGACCTGAATAAGCTTGGGTAAATGTGCAAATGAAGGACAATTTAATGGCGCGTTTGACCTGAGGTTCTGGTAAAACTAGTGACTGTAAAATTTGTGGGCAACAAAAACAGGGATGGTCTACTCCTTCAGACATGCTTGTAGGACAGTGGAAATGTCTTAATATCCCTTAATCCCAGCCTCCCTGCACCTTTCTGACAGCATATAAAAGGGGGCTATGCACAGCCCTTTTCGTAGCTTTCCAAAATGTACAAGCCAACATTCACACAGTGTAAGAACCAGTTCTGATCGACCATAAATAGAGTTTAATGGCCGGTCAAGCTGCTGAGCATATGCTCTGTGCTTTGGTGAAAGAAAGAGGTCAGTTACAGAATGGTAATACCCACCGCTGGGCCGCAGGGCCCACAGACGGATCAAAAACATAATACAACAATCATACTGGACCTCTATTAGAATGGTCACCCTACTTTCAACATTTTTCATTATGTGTTTTGATAAATTTAACCTTTTTTAAAGTTCGATGTTCACAGTGGGACTGTGGTTTTAAATGTGAAGGTCAGGATGAAATCAAAACATTGATTGTCTTGAAATGATGGCGCACACTTGGTGCTACTTCAGTATATCTTTACTTTGTACATTTTCACTACTCTTGTACGGATGGTGACTTATTGGTGGAAACTTCTCTTGGGTTTTATTTGAAGTTTTTATATCCCTAACAAGATATATTTGTGGATTTAAGTACCAAAAATCATCTCAATATAGTTTTACACTTCCTCTCTGGAGCTCTCAAAAGAACAGGTCATTATTTATCTACGTCATTAATAATAACAAGCTTTTCCTCTCAGTGATTTGATTGGCTGTGAATGGGCGTTGATTGTATAGTTGTGACATCACAACTTCACAGATGTCTCAATGATTCGTTTTAAGGCATAGTTTCTAAATACAGGCTGTTGGTGCAATATTTATATAACATAAGACCTTTATAATCGAAAAACAATTGCAAGCTTGCATACAGTCATAGGCATACGGTCTGAGTTCTTCGTTTTTGCAAAAAGCAACTATACTTTGGAAAGTTCAGGTAAAACAAATGCATCAGCAGGGAATAGACATTAATTTAGACATCGAAGGAGCATGTATGTAAATGAATTATTGTCAAAGGCCGCACAAGCATGAAGGATTATACAGCCACCTGGCTTGATTTCTTAGAAGCTGTACAATGCAACAAGGCAAAATGTAATAATATTTGAACCAATACGATGCCTTGGTTCTGGCCTTGAAACAAGTAAAAACAAGGAAGAGAAAATTAATTGCATCTACTGCAGAATGTGTTTTTGTATAGGTACAATTGGTATGACATTTGGTTATATTCCTTACGAAAAGAGAAACTAATTAAGTGAAAAGAGGTGAAGAATGCAGGTAATGAAAATGGTTTGCTTTTTATTTCTCAGCTTGGATTGCTCCATTTTTCTCTCCCTCTTGCCCTAGAGGGAGTTCTGCTCATTAGAGCAGCGAGCCCTGCAACCCCACAGGGATCACTGTCACAGCCAGACAGTGGAACACACATACACAGCGCATACATATAGACGCACTCAAGCACCCGCTCGCATGCATACCCCTTATCATCTTGCGCGCACACACACACACGCATGCTGACGTACACTCTTTCATCTTACTGCTATTTTGACATCTCGTCCCTGGAGGGGAGCGGATTAAAAATGCACCCCTCTCACCTCTCCTCAATCCCCTTACCCTTCCAACTTCCCATGTCACCTTTACCTGAGGTTGCCGCCGCCTCTCACCCTGTCTCTCACTGCTCTAAGCTGACAGGTGATATGATAGAAATTCCACAGACCTGAGGGCAGATAGTGCTAGTCAAATGGAATGCCTAGGGAATTCTGTCATGCTCTTTGGGTTTCTTGCTGGGAACCCGGGAATAGTTTAAATTAAGGTCACGTCAGCAGTGTTGCACAAGAAAGTGCAGAATAAGATTCTGTAAACCGCTTTACATAACAGCAATTATAATGGTCTGAAATATTATAGAAATTAAGTACATTAGACATCCTAAATTGTGTAGTCAGCATTTCCTTGGAAAAGCTAATGGCAGGCAGGTTATGTGAATTTAGATAAACAGTCTCTCTGTATGTTGTAAAGATGAAATATTTATCAACATTTTTTTTTATCAGCAGTCTGAGGCAAAGACCAGTTTATCGAGCATCTCGCATTTATTCATTTACCTTCCACTGGATGGCAGTCTTGAAATTGCAAGATCTCTTCTTGAGAACTTTCCTGCAACCATTAGTGTACACCACAGTGAAGAAATAATGAACGTTCAGAGTTTCACATACAGTCAAAAATAATTCTAACTCCTTAATATCTCTCTCTTTGTTGCCTCCAACAGGTACGCCATCCCCCCTGAGCACGGGAAGAGACTGGAACGTCTGGCTACAGGTACAATAATAATTACTATTCTCTTTGTGTTCTCCATATAAATGGAAAGGGGGTGTGTAATAAAAACATGATTAAATAACGATTCCAGCAGGTTTGCATTAAAGAACAAAGAAAAGCTCATAAATTAAACACAGGAGTGAGAGGGCAATAGAGGTAATGGTAAAGCTGCAGCATTCTAATGTGCTCTGACTACGCACTCACAGAAACTGCTGCTATTAGAAATGGAAACTGGAACATAATTAGTTGCGGAAACCATTTCAATAAATCCATACATTTATTACACAAAGAAAGATACACAGACTATATTGAGAAACTGTGCAGGCTTCTGTATGATTGTGATGTCACAACAATACACTTACCACCCTCAGTCATCTAAATCATCCAATCAGAGCAGAGGCTCATTGGTATTATGCTGCTTATACGTGTATGTTTGTAATTCCTTCGAATTTCTCTTTTTTTTTTTTCTTTTTATTTGTTGACACATATACACCACCGCCGCATCTCTGCACTTTCACAGCAGAGTCCTATCAGGTTCTCTTGAGCACTAAAGCCTAGTTTATTTATACTTTTGTGTATGTAGCTACGCTGTAGACGCAAACCCCTAAAAGGTTAAAGACTTAATTTATGAGCTTGAGATAACTGGACATAGATTTTACAAGTTAAATAGACGTTCATAATATATTGAACATATTGGTAGCTTCAGTTAATTTGGCCCGGTGCCAAGATAGAGTTGTTAATGTGAGTGAACTAATTGATCACATTAAGATAACATTGATATCTACACACCGTTATGTAACTGCTGACTGCATTTTTAAATGGTTTTGTTGCAAAAGTAAAGTTGTCTTATGTGGAGCAGAAAAATGCATCTGTAAAGAGTGCTGGAATCAAGAAAACCAAGTCAGCTTGTTATTTTTGCTCTGTAAATGTATGTGCGCATTTTGCACAAAAAGGATTATTTATTTTTATGTATTTTATAGAAGAACTTTCTTTATATAATTTATGGTGGTATTTTTTTCTGCACCATGTCATGTACATGTTGTGTCTTGTACTGCTGAATGTTAATAAAAGTGCCTGTGTGGGATTTAGCCTTTGGCTTTAAACTAGGACTGTCTGTTTTATTATTACTTTATGTAAAATTATCAACATATATATCATTCAGCTAAAAATAGAGAAATTAGCTCCCTAGCTCCTAGCCCTAGATGGTTATAAACCACTGTTTGTAAAGTAGTATTGATGATTGACAGAACTGAACTGTTGACTCCTAAAGAAATGTTTAACTTATTTAATAGGTAAAAGGACAAAAAATTTAACTGAAATAACCAATTTGAGGAGATTATTTTGTTCTATATTTGAGGAAGAAGTCTAAATCCAATCTTTGTTAATGGAGTGTGTCTCTCTCTGTGTGTGTGTGTGTGTGTGTGTGTGCGCGTGCGTGTGTGCGCGTGCGTGTGTGCGCGTGTGTGCGCGTGCGTGTGTGTGTGTGCGTGCACGCGTGTGTGTGTGCACGCACGCATTATCAGGTTTCTTTCCCAATAGCTTCAAAGGATGTGAGGCTTTTCTTCGTCACAAGATGACTCTAATCTCCCCTTCCATACTGAAGAAGTATGGCATTCCCTTTGATAAGGTAGGCTCTCAACCCCCTTTGAAAACAATTATTCCCAGTCCTCTTCTTGCCATTTAAACTCCCTTTATTCATGAACTTTGAGAAAACAGCTTTTCCTGCCGTAACTTTTAGCTGTACTTAATTTGTTTGATGGCTTATTTTAATGTATTTTTTTTATTCTTTTTTTGTTATTAAAAAAACAAAAGGAAAAGATTTTTTTTTTTCAACCTGTCTCTCCACCTCTCTTTCCCGTTCTCAAACAAACCGTCAGATTACTCAGGAAGCTGGAGAGTTTATGATAACCTTCCCTTATGGCTACCATGCTGGCTTCAATCATGGTTTCAACTGTGCCGAGTCAACCAACTTTGCCACCGTGCGTTGGATAGATTACGGCAAGGTTGCCACACAGGTATCATTCTGATGTGACTCAGTTTTACTACATGAATTTGATGAAATGTCTTGTGTTTCAATATATTTCATTTAACTTAAATTCTTAACCTCATAAAGTATCAGACAGAACAGAATACATTGTGATTTTAATCTTAAAAGCATTGTTGTAATGCAGAGGTCATATTTACCCTTGTTCTCTTTCTCTCCTCAGTGCTCTTGTAGCAAGGACATGGTCAAGATATCCATGGAGCCCTTTGTGAAGCGGTTTCAACCTGACCGGTATCCAAACTGGATGCTGGGCAAAGATTCGACACCTATTGACCACACAGTTGCTACTCCTAGTAGTACACCTGAGCTGCAGAGCTGGTTGCAGAGGCGCCGCAAGACAAAACCTTCTAATAATGGGTACTGTGTTCTTACTCAGTCAGTGTTTCCTATGTTATTCAGGCATTACTGTTTAAGACCGTTGGTTTGCTGTTCTTAATGGTGCAAGAGGGGTTTACATAGTGAGTAGAAGTGGTGCTCAAAATGTACTTATAATTTGATAAATGAAATGCAAACAAAGAGTAATGCCTTTCTGCTAAAAGTCTCTTAATCAAAACAATAAAAGATGTGGTTTAATGATGTCATGAAGTGAGATTGATTGATAGATGACGTGTATGTGGCCAGAAATATCTGGCTACTGCAAATTTTAAAGGTCCTTGTCCAAGTAACAAAATATTCCACCTCATCTTCACTGCTTTTTATTGTTTATCAGAGTTTGATCCCCCTATCCCTTTTCCCACAGTAGCACCCACACCCGAATGCGCTCCAAGCGCCTCAGAACCACAGAGGAGCCAGTCGACCTCGATGGGAGCTCGGCTATGAGCAGCAAGAGGAAAGGCCCCGGTGGTCCACCTGGGCCCAAGGTGCGACGGTCTGTAGCAGGGCCCGCCTGCAAGGCAGAAAACATGGAGGAAGAGGAGAAAAAAGAAGGCAGGGAAGCCGAGTCAAAGCACAACCAGAATCAGAACTCTGTTCAGCTTTCTGGTAAGAGACTGACTGATGACACTAGAAGGTATTTGAGACTTTGGATATCACTTTGATCTGAAGAGTGAACAAACTTGCCTGCAGTGCATGTTTGGATTCTGTGCATGAGTGAGACAGAGTGTCTGAGTGCCTCTCTTCCTACATTTAGAAAATGTCACTTCACTGAGAAACATTTTTACACTACTTGTGTATAAGGTATTTCACTAATTGCATCCATATTTTTATCCTCTACAGGTCCTTGCAGGCAGATGTGTGTGGTCAAGGTGAATCGAGTAGAGAGTAACAGTTTGGGTTTTTCTAACATTGATCCCAAGAACTTCTGCTCCAGATCCTTTTCCTTACCTGCCTCACTAGTAAAGAACGTTGTAAAGGTGGAGACAGACGCTCATATTGACGCTAAGCACCTCTCGGGGTCAGGGGTCATGAGCAGGACTCATGAAGGACTCAGACATTGGCCTGAAGCCACCCAGACACATCCAGGAATTAAAGAGTCAAGGTGTTGCTCTCCTGAACCCCAGATCCCTTTAACTTCTCAGGATTGCTCTGCCAGCGACACAACAACAAACACACAGACCGGTTCGAGTCCCCCCGATCCTGAAGGTCAGACATCTTGTTGCTGTCGAGAAGACTCTTTAAGCCTTGCACCAAACACTGAGAGCAGCATGGATACAGGTACTGAGAATAACACTAACAGCACTGCGAAAGCAGAGAAAATGGACAATGTTGACCCAAAACATATCAATCCACACTCCACTACTGAAGCACTTTATGATCTCAAAACTGAGCCAGTAGAGGGGGATAGTTGCACACCATGTGGTCCTTCCTCCTCCTCTTCAGGACAAAAATGCAGTTTAGAAACCAGCAGCACTGAGGGAAACATTTTCACTCCTCTGCTACAGAGCAACGCAGGGGATATGCCACATCTCACTCCTGAGCCAGCAAATAAGGTCGGGATCTGTCCGTTGCCGCCTGTACTGACCCAGGAGATGCCCTCCCTCACCCCCGCTGACGACGGGCTAACCGACTGCCCCAAATCTAGAGCATACACTCACCAGGCCGCACCTGTGCTTCAGCGGGAGACACCAGCTGGCTCCCCATCATCACCTGGAGCCAAACAGGAGGAGATGGAGACAGACTTAATGGAGTCAAAAGAATCTCTCACTGCAGAACGCACCAACAACTGGCTTTCAGATGCTCCACATAATTGTGACAGGGAAGCGGTATCTGGTTTAGAAAGTAGCACAGCTCATTTATCTAGCGATGCTTTGCACAAAATAACATCTGGCGATATCCAGGAAACACTATCAATGCCTGAAACTGCTGTAGAAAAGGATCATAGGAAGCTAGAGAATCTTAATCCTGGAAAGAGTGACACCTCCTCTCGCCACCTGGTTCCAAGTGTTGCACCGCACACAGAGCAGCAATCCAGTTCAGAAGAGTTGGTGAGTAAAGATAACGGCAAGGCCCCGGTTCAAAGAGACCGTGCGCTCAGTGTAAGAAGTGCTGGCTCTCTTTTGACTGGTACCTCAAACAATAATCCCCAGGCCCCCTCAGCTCCCGTATGCATGCAGAATAACAGTCACTCAGCATTACAACTTCAGCACACTACATACTCCCCTTCACATTGTACCTCATACTTAGAGCCCAAACCGTTCTCCAGCAGCATTTGGAAAAACTTCAACTCCCAGGGTCCTGCAGTACTCATTCAGAGTCTCCACCCGGAACTCCCTTCCGACTTCACCCACGACCCCCTGCCTTACACCATGTGGACAGAGCCACAGTGCAAAGAGGTCACAGACCTGGAGGATCCAGAGCAAGACCTCCGCAAGTCCGAGAACCTGGAGGAGGAAGCCGGGCCTCTCACCTGGGCCCAGCTTGAGCCCACTTCTTTAGTATCGGTCGGTGCTGTCGAGCCCCTGGGGCTTTGTGGGGATTATGAGGTCCACAGAGGGGAAACAGATGGGGCTGAAGCCCTTTCCGTGTGCAGGGAACTGGGGAGACAGAGGGAGACAGAGAAGAGTCTGCACTCATATACTGCTGTTTCACCTCTAGTGATGGGAGTGGGAGAACAGGACGGTGCTTCCGATATGGAAGAAGGAGGGGGGTCTGATGGCGAAGAGGTGGAGCAGCAAAGTAGTGCCAAGGGGGAGACCAGTAGTGACACGTCTGATGAAGATGAGGAAGAAGAGGAGGAAAACGAGGAAAGCAACTACGGGTGTGATGAATCGGGCCTGGAACCTGGGGAGGTTTGTGCTGTGAGTGTTTTGTCTTGTCCACACACACAGTCGAACACAGTCGGTCTTTTGTGGAAATCTTCTGTAAAAGTCTTATCTTGATTAGTTGCACTCTAATACCTTCCACTGTCTACACCAGTACCCTGCCCTGTCAGTGAAGAGGACCAGTAAGAGCTGGCGTCACCCACTCAGGAAACCCACCGCAAGGGCTGTACCCACTGCTGTCAAACAACAGGCTGCCAGTGATGATGGTGGGAGCACACACACGCACACGCAGTTCATTGAAAGGCATGGTGAAGGTTTAGAATTAAAAAAAAAAAAAAAAAAACTAAAGTTTTCAGATAGGGACACATGTACACAGCGAAAGCCAAGCTCATTTCAATAAAAACCCTGGGGCATTTCCTGTTGTGGTTTGTGCTGCACAGCAGGTGGCACTAGACCAGAAACCCTGATCTCTTTGACTTCTGGTGGTTGCATTGCACTGAACCAGAATACAGTTGCCATGAGATTTTTTTGTATTTTTTATCATTGTTGACCAAAACCCAATTTTCAGCTTCATAAAAAACATGGGGCGTGAATGTTGTTAGCGTGAGACAAGAGTAAACAGCATTAAGAAAAGTTAATGCTGTTAGCAACACATTTTTTAATATTAAATAATATCAGGTAACATTTGTGTTCTCCCACAGTGAAGCTTTTTATAACCATTAAACCATTCCCCTCTGCGGTCCCCTCTTCTGCTCCTCATTTTTCACATTTTATGTTTCCCCAAATGATTGGTCTGACGTCAATGCACACATAAATGCAATAGACTTAACTCTTAGGCCTACCACAGTAAAATGACCCAGTGATAGATGCTCTATTTGTTTTCATGGTTTTCCTCAATTAGCGTCCACTAATGCACATATACACACACGGTCACATTCCTCTTCTCCGTGCCTGTGGAAGAGAGAGATGAATTATTCAGCAGCCATTTTTGTTGTTTATCCCTGAGTAAGAAATGACCATGAAAATGACCATGGCTTTGAGAAGCCTATTTTAGGATGATGAGTGCTCTTAATCATTTTGGGCACTGTTATAAACAGACAGGCTCCTATACACGGAAGCAGTTTTTTTATTTAGGTCACTGTAGGACATTGTCACCACTGGTCTAATAAAACTTCTTATGTCAATATGAGGGTGGTGCATGCTAGGTTTTTTGATATGCAGGTCAAACTATTGTTTCAGATTTCTAATAAGCTTAATTAAACAAACTACCAGACAAGAGATTTGTTATTCAGTGTTGCATGAATAATCATTGGGGCTAAAATAAGAGGCACCAGTTGAATAAGTTAGCGATTGCAAGGTTGTGAGAGTTTGTTTTGTCTTCACTTAGAGCCCCTTGAAACCAGCCTGGCAGAGGAGGAGGAGGAGCACGAAATGGAAGCGTGGGCGAAGCCCCTGGTTTACCTGTGGCAGAGCAGGAAGAGCTGCTTCACAGCAGAGAGGGAGTACAACACTCAAGCAGCCAGCATGCAGCCTTACTGTGCTGTGTGCACGCTCTTCATGCCTTACCATCAGGTGAGGGGGAATTTAAGCGCAAATATTTGACTAGTATCATATGGTAAAGACACACAAGTGAAACTGAAGAAGTAACACTGGATTAGGGTTGCCTCGACATCTAATGGTTTTCTAAGTGGACTAGTTATCGTTGGTTCTTCAATATTCATCATTTACCCTTGAAATAATTCTACATTTTGGATTTCCTGCCCAACGTAATACTATCTAAAAATCACAAGGGCTTCCTGAATTTATAAGTGACCAGTTTTACCACTTGCTGTATCTGTTTTTTTTTTTCAAATTAAAAGCACTCTAGCACTTCATGCCTAGCCTGCTGTAATGCTACACATGCAGTTTCTCCTGATTGGTTTCTCCTGATTTAGCTTTGCCTAGCCTCTGAGTGTAGTGAGCTGCCCAGATACCTGCCCCTGCTATTACTGGAAAAGCATAAACCAGACATTCAGAATTCTATTACTGGAAAAGCATAAACCAGACATTCAGAAAGAGATATTCAATGACTTTGTTGTTGTCAGTCAGTCAGTCAGTCATTTTCTATACCTGCTTATTCATCAATAGGGTCGCAGGGGTCTGCTGGAGCCTATCTCAGCACGTTACGGCAAGAGGCAGGGATACACCCCACATGGTCGCCAGCCAATCGTGGGGCACACACCATTCACTCACACACTCACACCTACGGGCAATTTAGAGTTGCCAATTAACCTCAGCATGTTTTTGGACTGTGGGAGGAAGCCAGAGTACCCGGTGAACCTGCGACCTTCTTGCTGCAAGGCAACAGCGCTAACCCCTGCGCCACCATGTTGCCCACTTTGTTGTTGTCTGTGTTAATAATAATTATTTGCATAATTCTAGTATTAAAATGCGATGAAGGTCACATGCTTTCCCTGCACCTTGTCATTGTCTTATTATTGTCTTATTATTCGCCATTGGCTAAAATGATGTCTGGAGCACCAACTTTCATTATGAGGGAGGAGCAGAAATGCTGTATTATCCTCCTCCCCTTGTGATAGTAATCCGGTCAAACAGAGCTTAAGAAGAACATGAAAATCACCCTTTTCTTTTCCTCCCATAGGCCGAAGACAAAGCGGAGGACAATAGACCTATCACAGCTAAGGACACGTCCAAATCCTCCTCTCCTCAAGAGGGCTCCCCACATCCCTGTAGGAGTCTGAGGAGGACCAAGCCCCTGGTCCCAGAGATCTGCTTTTCTTTCCGGGAGCAGAACTGCCCTCCGACTCCCACGAACCCTCTGTTGCAGGACGATGGTACCTCCCCTCTGCTGTACTGCCAGGGCTGCTGCCTGCAGGTCCACGCAAGTACGTATGCACTAGGAAAGTGTGAGAAAGTGTTTGTGTTGTGTCCTATGGTTGATATTGGTGTCGTAAGTATAGTTTGTAATTTCTGTAGTGTGTATTTACCACCTACCACACCAAGCTCCATTGTTTGTTTCTACATGTTGTGCTTGTCTCTCTGATGTCATCGCAACAGGGTCAGTGGGTTTAAGTCTTGACTCACTCTGTCTCAATGCCTCACCCCCTCTCGTTTCCCTTTCTCCCCCTCTTTCTGTGGTTTGGAGTATTTTATTTCCCTCGTCAGCTGAATGAGGGTGAATCCTCTGTCTTCACCACACACGCTTCCTGTCCAAAAGCCCCAAGTCAATGCAACAAGCCCTCACACACACTCTTTAAAATCCCTCCGGAGCCTTTCTGTACCACTGGAAACACAGAAGCAGGACACATACTTTATCACACTCGTGCACACTTACTTTTGATAGTCCCATATATTGCTTCTTACACACTGTACCAAATCCACAGCTTTTAAATTACATTATTTATGCTTAAATCAGCTGCAGTCCCTCATAGCTTCAAGGCACAAGTGTTAATCCCACCTTATGTGTTACTCTGGAGGGTCTAAGTGTGATGTATGTGCTTAACTTAACCGTACATATCGCACATGTATTCAGTTGCTCTGTGCGTGTGTGGATGCAGGGTGGGAGTAGTGGATGAAGTCTATGTCATTTGACACTGATGAAAAAGCCACAAGTTTGGTTTTGAGACCCAACAATAAGTACAAGTTGACGTTGCTTTCCCTCTGTGCTGTTATTTGAACTCGGGTAAAGGAAAGAGAGGTGAGCTTAGATTTTATGTTTGGTTTGGTGATGGATAGCGGAGGAAAAGAAAAGAGACATACACACACATACAGACTTATTTGTTAGAAATAAAAAAATCCCCCAGGCTTATGTGTCTAAAGCTTCTAGCCCAAGGAGTACAACCAACTGCCAGCTTTGTAAAGAATCACATTTGTCTTACTTTTAAATTCCGAAATGCATTTCTCTCAGAGACCACCAACATGTTCTTTTTGCATCTTCTCTGCACTGTCACACTCAAGGACATTGGCCAAAACACACCAACAATAGATTTATGACAAGTGGCTGTTATTTTTCATACTGCTTTCTGTTCAGTGTCTTGTCAGCCATGTCATTTTGGTTACAAAGGGCAAGCTGTGCAAGTGTTTGAAATGAGAGCATGTTGTTACACCAGTGCAAATCTGGGATGGCTGTGGCCAGCTGCTTTCGCACAGAGCACATAAGAACACACAAACTTATCAGATGCATTTGAAAACAAAGGATACTTGTACAGCACCTCCTTCTATGTTGTCTTCATCGCCTCTTTTAACCACAACAACACTGTCATGCACAGACACAAAAGACCATAGAGAGCTCAATTTCATCCTGCAATACTGTGCTTTTTTCCCTATGTATGGGACAATGACTCCTTTATTTCTTAAATTCATGGAAACAATGTCGAGTGGCATTTTTTCACCTTATTTTAAACTAACAATTGATATACTATTATCAAGAATTGTTAAATAAATGTTAGAATGCTGAATCAAAATGTAAACTTGCATAGATGAATATATTTTAACAATCCCTGCTTCCTCTAGGTTGCTATGGTGTTGCAGCAGATGATGTCAGTGAACAGTGGTCATGTGATCGCTGCACAGAAGGAAGCTTTACAGCAGTAAGCAAATTTATCAGTCAATTACCCTGCCTTTTTTTTGGACAATGTTATCTTATAAAATTGAGTTTTATCATTCATCATGTCACTTATACTAGAAAAGAAAAGCATGTAGCAAATTTGCTGCATCAAATTCAAATGCAGTTTACTTTCCTGCCATAGATGTTAGTGGCACCATTTCTCAGGTTAAAGACTTTCCTGTTAATCCTCACCTTTGAGAAAATGTTGCCATTCATATTTTTTTTGGAACTACCTGAAAAGATGCTGCCCCAAATTTGATGATTGAATCACTGAACTTGCCTTTAAATACATTTATGCTGAAAGAACAGATGAACCAGATCTGTTTTTTTTTCTAAAAATATATCTTAATTTTTCCCTATAATTTGACTCGCATGCAGTGCATTTGATACAAACACCTAAATGTTAAATCATTGTCTTGTGCTTACTCATCTCTCTTTCTACTTTCTCAGGAATGCTGTCTCTGTAACCTCAGAGGTGGAGCTCTGAAGAAAACACAAAACGAGAAGTGAGACAAGCTTTTGTTCTGTGATTAGTGCTGCATACTCATCTCTGATCTCCAGAGCACAGATGACTGAATAGTCTGTCATCCTAATGTATTAATTTGTAATATTTGTGTGTGTGTGTGTGTGTAGATGGGCACACGTGATGTGCGCAGTAGCACTACCGGAGGCGAGGTTCAGCAATGAAGCCAAGAGGGGTCCGATTGACACCAGTAGGATCCCCATGCAGAGATACAAACTGGTGAGGAGACACACACATGCACACACAGTGCTGGTATTCCCCAGGTCCTTCAGGACTGGCTCGGTCTAATTAATGTTAGTTAATGTAGTGTTCACACTTCTAATTAACAATGTGAGAAGAATATGCCCGCAACCAAAGTTAGATAATTAACCACTAGTGGGGGGGGAGTGGGGGGTACGTGCTGGGTGTTTTTCTTTACATGTGTGGGTTTGTTTCTGTCTGCCCGTGTGTTTGCTTAATGAGAGAGCTGGAGTGTGTCTCAGTAGACCTGACATGTTGCTGCTATAGTTAACTCGGTGCTGCAGGCACCATGATAGCTCAGCAGAAAACAAAGTGTTGGAGACTGAGAGGTACATCCTAACACAAGATGGATAACCTAACGGAGATGAACACTGCCTGACCAATCACGGCTTACATTAGTGTCATTATCTGCAATAGAAACTGCATGTGAAGGGCAGCTTTTTAAGAAGCACCTAATGAATGATCAGGACATGGCAAGAATTATCCTACGATTTAAAAAAAGGGGCTGAGAGTGACAATACAGTTTTGCACAATTGTAAAAGTAGTTAAAAACTAATGCAACCTAATAATCCAGATTTTTATACACTTTAATTAAACTGTTTTAGAGTTGCTGTTTCACCTTGATTGTCATTTTAGAGGCTGTAGTTCACGTTTAAACCCTCAATTAAAGGGTTTAAATTAAGGGTTTTCTTATATTGATGAGACCTTCACATAGGACATATTACACACCCTTATATAGTCTGTATATGCAATTGGTTGTATAATGGCTTCAACTTCAAAACACCAATATCATACTCTACTATGAAGGAACCAGGTAGGTTCCCATATGAGCACTAACCGGAAATATTGCAGTTTGCTGCACTGTCAATGAATCGGGACAAAAACCTTGTGGACACAATGACATTACTCAATTCATTCCTAAATGCTATAGATCTTGTAATGATCTATTTTTTTTATCATATTTTTGAGAATATATTACTTCCTTCCTATTCCCATTAATCATAATCAGTTTGTCCGGCGCAATTCTTTCTGGACATCACTTATATACTTTCTAGCAGCACCACTAAGCAGATTGTTTGAAAAATAATGCCATTTATAGTATATACAGTGTATAATGTATTTCATCTTGACGTGTTTTTTATCTTAAGATGTTTCTATGGATGCTGTTTGCTCACACTACACAAAATGTGTTTTTTTTATTTTCTGCTGCCAATAAAAAAAAAACAACAACACTAACACAAATAGTTTTTTTGATGCCTGTGCTTTGAATGGCAACAAAAGAACCTGTTTCACTGCTAAATTAAGATTAAACATGAAATAAATAATATACTGTAGGTCACATCACACAAGCTGTAGCATGTAAAATTACGTCTACAGAGACATTGGACTATGTTTACACAGATTTGATATTAATTGATTAATTGATGCCTAAGGCAACCCAAAAAAGATCAATTTGGAGATCTGGGCTATTTCATTTCTATGTATATCTTTTAGACAAGTGGGGAAAAACATATAAATACACATTTATGTGTTTGTTGTACTAAACTTTTCCATGTTGTACCTGTAGATTTCTCCTTAATTCACCAAAAGTCAGCTATCTAATGGAGCCTGCAGCACAGTGATTGTTGTCTGGACTATGTCAGATGAGGTCTCATCATGAAGCTCATTTTCTCCTGCACAAATATATCAAATATGGTAATGGCTCTTCTATTAGCAACCAGTCATGAAAGTAAAAAAGAGGGTTTAAAGTTAAATACGAAATCTCTTTGGCTGGTGTCGATTTCTTTCAACGTTTTCTCAAAATAATTTTTTCCTAAACTTTGAGCCAGAAACCTCCACTTCAGTACCACCACTTCACAGATTTATTCCTATATATCTTTTAGAGGGATTCATGGAAGGGGTTGTTCATATATCATTCATAGCCTAAAAACCTAAAAAATATTCCTAGAAATATGGCAACATTTTTTTTTCTTTTCACAGTTTATATTGTTGACAATATATATATATATATTATATTATATTATATTTACTTACTTTTGGAGTGATAAAAATATGTATTAAAAACTCCATCTATAAAAACCTTTGACTATGTCAGCAAAATAAATCTGTATCTGGAAATGTATACAGATTGTCATGTCATTTACTTAGATATTGCCTTATCTAAGAAAACGTATACACAAAACAATCGTCTTAATGTGAGAAATAAACTGGGAAAGTTTCATAGTGACCTCCTATTAAGTAAAATGTTTAACCTATTTATCTGTAGTTTCTCAAGTGATTAAGTGAGATTTTGGACAGTAAACATTTTGTCTTTCTTTAGTCCAGTCCATCTTTTGTATATTCACTCTATGCCACGTGTTTTAAAGCTTGCCTTGGACCCGTTGCCCCTGCAGCAGCTCAGTACATTTATAATTTACTATCAGCCAACACACACGCACACAGGCGGGCACATATACACATTCATAATTTACTGTGGGAATGTTCTTAACGCATGGCTCAACACAGGCACCCAAATACACCCCGGAGAAGGCACCAGCATGGCGAAAAGTGGGTTAGACAAACACACGCGCGCACACATATTTAAAACGTAAAACCACATTAACATTCTCGCACTCTTTTATGTTCTCACACATTGTTTCTCCTCCAGTAAAAGTTCATACAAATATAAATGTCTGTCCTATATGCAAAGGGTGTGTTGCATGTCAGTCAGAGTCTTGTCATGCTGGCCTCAATAGGTGGATGAGACAGTCAGGCCAGTTCATCAGCACACTGCTGTCCATAATGGAAGAGGTATGGGAAAAGGCTTTATGAAACGTAGGCACCAAGAGAGTGTGTCCCTCAGTTCAGAAATAGAGGAGCCACGGAGCAGCCGAGGCTTTATTAATAGAGAGAAAAAGGGGGATAAAGGATTGCCGTCACCCACTTTAAATGAAACATTCACATTGCCTTTTTGGGTTGCCTTGCAAGAAGAAAAGAGGACGTTTCTGAGAGCCTTCCTGTACACAATACCGCCTGAGCCGCAGCTGATATCTGCATTAAGTAGGCTAAGCTGATAATTGTAAAGACCAAAACCAGCCCTGCTGTAGAGGTTAAATTTAATTAACGCTGTCTAGGTTAACTAATTAGATCAGCTATTGATTTCTAAAAGAAATGAACAAAGGTCATTTATTTCGGAGGCTTTGCAGATAAGAACAGAGACTTTTAAAAAGTTTTGTATTGGCTTCTTAACCACCTATCGAACGGTGTAGTGTCCCTTGTGAGGAAAATGAACACACACACACAAGCATAAGAATTACACCTTGAGGACCTTTTTAATATTGTAATATACTCCCACATATGCTGTTCAGACACATCATCTAGATCTGATGAGATAGCGATATGACACTTAACATCATCAGGCCCTTTTTATAGGTTTGAATTCCTTGTTATAAACAAACTTATTCCCACTTGAGCTCATTTACTGCTGAGACCCATCCTCTGGGGAATTTGTCTAAATATAGCCATATTACTGTCAACGTTTATGGATGTTTCAGTATGGATTCCATGGAATTAGATTAATGAATAAATTATCTTCAGAGAGACGTGAAACTGCATCACAAGAGCAAGGAAGACAGGGCAAAGAGTCAAAGTGAAAAAGCAGCATAGATGGTTGTTTTTATTAGGAGGAGAGAGTAAAGGGAGTAGAGTGAGTTGGGAGGCATGCGAAACGGGGTGAAAGAGAAATGGGGAGTGAGTAGGGTTATAATGGGAGGATGTCGTCATTTTTTCCCCTCAGTGGGAGAGCAGAGGATTTGTGGGAGAGGGGGAGAAGGGAGATGCCACATTGGAGGAAATGGACTTGATGGGCTGCTTGGTGCAGAAAACCAAGGGATATTCTTAAAAATGTAGGTGTGAGTATGTTTGTGCATGTGTGTGCGTGTTTGTGTGTGTGTTACACCATCCACTCTGCAGTTGTGTACTCCGCAACAGACCTCATGTGGGGAGAAAAAAAAATACCACAACATAGACATTGCAGCGCTGGTTTGTTGTGGAAACCTCAGAATGATGTCATCTGATTGGTCTTATTTGAGGGTTTCCTTGTATTGTGTAGGGTTTCTGTTGACTATTACAAGTGGGGTCTCTCGCTGTCTCTCCCTCTTCATTTTATTTTTGAGGATCTACATTTTGTTTACACCACAGTATCCAGTAACAGAGCAGATTACACAGATACTATTATTTAGAACACATAATAGTTCTAAATGATGTTAGAGGTTCATTGCATAACCTAGGGGTGATTCACTTGGTGGGCTTTTGTCTTTAATTTGACTCATTCATACAGATTATAAGTTACTTATTGTTTACCCAGTTCCTACTCAAACAAGTCAGATTTCCTTCACTGCAATACAGACACTCAGGTTTACATAGTTTGTAAATATGAAAGTGACAGGAGATTCTGAGAAGGAATGGGTGTTGAGTGTTGGGTTTTGTTAAACATTTTTCCTGTCTTCAGTGTATATAAACAGCTACATAGATACTCCAGTTGTGTTCAATTTGATAAGTTGTTCAAGCTGTGCTTGCTGAATTCTTTGTACTATACAATTGACCCTTTCTAAGTCCCGCCCTTTTCACTCTGCGCTCCAACAACAGTTGAGCAACCTTGACACCAGGCAGAACCTTGGTTAACTTTCCCTTTTTTCCTATAATGAAATATGATTTGTGCTGATCGTCTACTTTTGAAAGAAAAACACATTTGAAGGTTTATTTATCCAAAGGGACAAGTCAGATAACCCTTTGTTTCAAAATGGCCACCACCAATAGACCAAATATACGAAAGCCCATAACTTTTCACATGTAGATAAACATACATATAAAATACTTAGTCAGAAACTCATCATTGTGTCCCAATACAACTGTAAATATAGTTATGAATTTGCATCCAAAATACTTCTCATATTGCACGTTCTGTTGTAATTTCCTTTAAATTTCTGCATTTAAAATGTTGCTTTTTTTAATAAAAGTGTGTGGAATTTGCTGCTAAAATCTTGGTATTGATAAAGAAATCGAATTTTTAGACTTAATACCCATTTATTTGAATTCCTTGCTCTTAATAATGCACAGTTACACAGCAGCTTTTAATTATCATAGTTGTAACAGAAGAAGCAAAGTAATGAGCTTTATTGTGTTAATGGCAGCTGTTTTGAAAAAATGGTAGTAGAGGAGATAAGAGTAAATGTAGAGGAGTGTATATCTGAAACAAAGGGTTATCTGACTTGTCTTCTCAGGTTAATTTATTCCTATGGTTCTAATGTACTTGTACACCAAAGCAGACATTTGTATCAGAAATTACAGTAAAATGTTCCTACTAGATGACTTATTGTTAGCCAGAGATGTTCAAGGCTAACTTCTCTTTTTTATGTCCTTTCTGTAAGGCTTCATGTTGGTTATTTATTTGGATGTGGAGCACCCCAACAGGAAAGTTATTTCTTGATTTCTATGAAACTGTCCTTGTTCTGGTTGCCATTTTGGGACCAACAAGGTGGGAAAAAAGAGATTATTACTATTACTCAAAGTGTAAGTGTGGTGATTTTTAATATTTTTCTGATTGTCATCGAATCACATGAAGAGACTAAAACCAACAAGTATTTGTTCCTAATAACAACTGTTGCCTGTGTAGTTAAACCTCAAAATTGCTTATTCCTTTATGCCACAGACCTCCAAAACACATTGTTGCCTTGTAATACATGATGATGTCCCACATGAGGAAAATGGGCTCTGTAGTTTTTGTCTAAATCACAAATACATTGTCAATAGCCCCAAATCAATACGCAATTTACTCCTCTCTGAGGAACATTTGCTAAAAACCACCAAGGCAATCTTTTGGTAAATGCTTTTATTTTTTGAAATGAAAACATATAATTGTGAGACTGAGATTTAAAAAAAAAAAAATCTTTTCTGGCTTCAGTAGGACCCAATGGGTTTGGAGTGCCACAGACAGGGATGGGAAGTCAGAAAAGTGTCAAGAGACCGACTAATGCATTGCTGATTTTGGTCTTTTCGTGGGATTTGTTGACATAAATAATGGAACATCCAAGAAGTTGGACCCAGCTAGTTGGTGTCGGTCAGTGTTTGGTACTGACGGTTTGCTCTGTGTTTACAGAAGTGCATCTATTGTCGTAAGCGCTCTGCGGCGAAGCGGCAGGCAGGGGCTTGTATCCAGTGCTCATGTGGCCGGTGTCCCACCTCCTTTCATGTGACCTGTGCCCATGCTGCTGGTGTAATCATGGAGCCTGATGATTGGCCGTATGTGGTGTCAATCACCTGCCATAGACACCAATCACGGAGCTCTTCAGCTGTAAGTCATAGGACAGGTGTTCACTATAGCTGCTATGACCTAAGTTGCGCTCATTAAGAATGGACATGGCAATGTGTTGGAACTTTTATCCTCCCATCTAACTTTAGCACTGGTAAAAGATTGACTGCAGTCATTGATCCTGTTCCTGTCAACACATCTAACAATTGTTGTGTATCGTATAGTGCTGTAAATTTGGACAAATGAATGTTGGTCAATTTTCTAAAAACAAATCTTGATACCCTTAGAGTAAATGGAGCGGTTGTGACTTTATGTGATGGTAAGTAGTGAGATTTAGTAATAAGTGTGAATTACTACAGACATTATAACATTATAATGCACAGTTTATCAATTCATTGCTCAGACTATTAAAACACTGGCATAGCTCTTCTCAAATACACCATTTGCCTGACAAAAATATACTACAATCAGCCACAACATTAAAACCTCCTGCATAATAGTGTGTCCCTTCCAAGGCTTTGAATTCCCCTGGGAACAAGAAACCTCTAAAGACTACAAGATGTTAGCAACAGATCTTGAGTGCTATAAGTTGCTTTGCGATGCCTCTATGGAACAAACTTGTTTTTCCAGCACATCCCACAGATGCTTGATAGAATTGAGATTTGGGGAATTTGGAGGCCAAGACAACACCTTGAACTCTTTGTCATGTTCAAACGATTCTTGAACATTTCCCAGAGTATCACACTCCCTCCATTGAATTGCCTTCTTCCTGTAGTGTGCCCTGGTGCCGGTCTCTTCTATATGATGTAAAAGAAAATGTGATTCATAACACCAGGCCATGTTCTTCCATTGCTCCATGGTCAAGTTCTGATGCTCACCTGCCAATTGTCAGTGCTTTTAGCAATGGACAGTCATGGGCCCTATGACCCCAGTGAGCTGTGCTGCACTGTGTTCTGACACCGTCCTGTCTATAATATCCAACGTTAACGTTTTCAGCACTTTGTGCTTCAGTAGCCCTTTTTTGGAATCGGATCAAACAGACTAGCCTTCGCTCCCCACATGCATCCATGAGCCTTGGGTGTCCTCCTTTCCGATTGGTAGGTAATGACCAATTCATACTTGGCTGGAACACCCCACCAGACCACCTGTCTTGGAGATGCTCTCACCCAATTGTCTAGCCATCACAAATTGGACTCAGTTCCTTGCCTATTTTTCATGCTTCAATGCATCAACTTCACTTGCTGCCTAATATATCCAGTGATGGGAATAACAGCGTTGAAATAAACATTGTTACTCATGGTGTTTTTCTAGTAATGGATAATTTAACTAATTACTTTTCTATCATTATAACGGCATTAGCGTTACCAACACACTGTTACTATGCATAACTTGCATTATAAAGTTTTTCAAAAAAGAGGGAGGGGATTGTTACAAGCACAGTGTCAAGCACCTGGCAACAGGTCAGAGAGCCAGAGGAGTGTAAAGTAGCGTTTTACCAAAGAAAAGATAATGAGTACGCTGGTTTAGCTGCTTCTTTGTTCCTCACGCTAACACAGGCTACTGTGTCCGTAGCCAATGACAAAACAACAAACTTCATAAGAAAAGTTCACAGGTGCTGCGTCTTCTTTCACGAGCTGCAGTGTCTTGGAGTAACCAAGACATGTTCACAGGCCCTCAGGAAATCCAAGTACATTTTTAAACTTAAGATAAATGGAGTTATTCACTTCAACTACCAGTGTTTTTAATGTTGTGGCTGATCTGTGTATATTTTTTTGTGTATCTAATAATGCATAAACTGTGATTATTTTTTATTATTAATATTTTTTTTTTTATTTTGGATTTCACTGTGTCGTCTGTAGATTTCCCAAAGTAACACGGAAACTAATACCAAAAAGACGTATAACTTTTGAATTTAAGACCATCTTTTCAATATATTGTGCTGTAAATTCCTTTCACCTCTAATGTTTTGGGTGGTAGCAGATATCTAACAAAACTGTCTGTAAGGTTAGATATCTTCAAAAATGCAAACAAGAAAAAATGTTTTTGTAATTTAGAAAAATTTACCCTTTAAATGTAAATAGAAGTATTCATCACTTGCCATATGAGATAGTATTGTAGAGGAGGAATTAACTTGACATTATACAGTGCTAATTTTCAGTAATGTCAGACCAATGCTGCTCTCTGCTCTCTTTCTTAACTAGAAGCAGCGAGCATGCCAAGCATCTATCTCACTGGGCCAGACTGTGATCTCCAAACACAAGAACCTGCGCTACTACAGCTCCAAGGTCACCCAGATCACGTCCCAGACGTTCTACGAGGTCATGTTTGACGATGGCTCATTCTCCAACGATACCTACCCCGAGGATATAGTGGTGAGGCTATCTTTAGACCGGGGAGCTCACTTTCCAGTTGTATGAGGTCATATCAGATACTAAATATTGGTTCTAAAATGATCACTGCACGAGAGGCTACCGGTAAGCATCTTTTAAGGCGGTACACCCAACATTCCGAACAGCCCTCCCTCACTTGTCCTAGAACTGCCTGAAGGTTCCCCTTACATTAATGGTATGCTTTCATTAGGTGAAAGATGAGGTTATAAAATGGTGGTTTTAAACTTGTGCAGCAGAACTGGCAAATTTTGTGCTCCACCAAAATGAAGCTTATCAAAAAGTGATCCCAGCAGTAGGATAAAAAGCTCTCTCCTGAATTAACCACGACATGAACAGTAAATCTAACAATAATCCTTAACCCACCAAAAGACCTTTTCAATGTCAGAGCTAACGAAATGTTCCTTTGCTCCTTTCTTATTTTTCTGTCTTTTTGAAGACATTTCAACACACCTGTGTACATACATGGACATACAACCATTATTGGCTTTTATTTTCAGAGCAGAGATTGTGCGAACTTGGGTCCGCCTGAAGTGGGTGAAGCTGTTCAAGTGAAATGGCCTGATGGGCTCTTCTATGGTGCCAAATACCTGGGATCCAACATCTCCCACATGTACCAGGTATGCATTCATTTTATACAATGGAGAAGCCTATTTGTATGTAGAAGAGACAGACATACAAGCCGGTTAGGGGGATGGAGTCTTTTCCCTGTGCGTGCTGAATAAACTTGCAATCTCAGTTGCGGGTCACACCAACACCGCAGTAAACCTCTTGAACTCCCTCAGCATCAGAATATTTCTGACTATGCCGACGTCATAAAGGTCCTCGGGTCTATGCACGAAGAGGTAGAGGGAGAGAGCTGATGTCATTGGCACTAAAGAAGAGGAGTGGACAGGACAAAACTTAAACCTTACCTATGAGAGTTAAAATACACCCTATAATTACAGATATGGATATACTGAACAGCAGAAACCATCATGGCTGTTCCAAAATTATGCAGAATGACATGATGCTGCATCAAAAAATAGACATTGCAAAGGCCAAATAAATGTCATGACCGAAGAAACAAGAACAAAATCACATCTAGGCATGCATATAAGAAAAAATAAATACAAATAACACAGTCAGGATTTAACAGGCTTCCTCACAGATTCCAACCAGGCTGCTGGACCCAAACACACACACGCTCAAAGGCCACCGAATCGGAACATTATTCACACTAGCAGCTATGATCTAAAGTGAGCAATAATCAATAGCTAGTAACAGCCCCGGCGCCAGGGTGAAGTCTGTCTGTCTATTGATCTCCTCCCCTCTGTTTCAGTACTGTGGACAGCATGGCACATACACACAACAAACCATGCTGTTCATGGTTCTGAAAACAACAGCTATGCACTGGTCACAATATCTCAGCCAATTATTTGCGGACTCCTTGCTTTCATTGTGTCCATTAAATGAGGGCTTTTGTTGGCCCAAAATACAATCAATCCATAAGGTCTTTTCAGTATTTCCCTATTTTTCTTGACTTATACATTGTGGAGCTCCGTTTCCCTTAACATTTGTTCATCAGTTTTAATTTTGTCAACTGTTTTTCAATTTATAATAATAATAACAATTAATAATAATAATTTAGTCTTGGTCTTGTGTCAAATGTCCATGTTATTTTTAGTTATATTTAGTCAACTTGGATTCTTTTGTTTAGTCACATTTAGTCAACGAAAAGTCCTGGCATTTTAGTGTTTTAGTCTACTTTTAAGTTGATAGTCTTACTTTAGTCTTTGATGGCAGGTCGATAATCTTAATCAAAATTAATGTAGTCAGACCAATAAATTCATTTTAGCCTTTTTTTAGCCACAGGGTTTTATCTTCTATTTTTCAGTTTATTTCAGGCAGGAATACATTACAATACGCATCGCCGCATTTAGTGCCAACAGCCTCGGGTGGATGCTCCACACACACACACACACACACACACACACACACACACACACACACACACACACACACACACACACACACCCCTGGCAGCATCACTGGAGGAAAATTACAAGCGAAGCGCATCCAGTGACGCCACTTTTTGGATTGTAATTTAAAAGGTCTGTGATAAAAGACAGATATTTTTATTTGATGAAGTAGATTATGTCTTGTCTTTTTATCATCAACAAAAAAAATGGCTAAGGTCATTGATTTTGTCTCGGCTTCATAAAAAACAAAACAAAATTCATATTTTTTTTGTAAATCCAATCTTGTGTCTCTGAACTTTTTCAATGACACTTTGCAAGTGTCCTTCCCTGCTTTGTTGTCTCGTTGCTGCCTTGATTCAGTAATTCAGGTTTGCAAACAGAGTGTGGCTCCAAACACTATATCCTTTGCAACAGGCATTCCCTACAATACAATTTGCAGTGTTCCTGCAATGTGCTGTAAGTCAGGTAGACCTTTTCGTAGTTGCCCGGTTATAGAAGTGACGCACGATTCCTTTTCCAGTCTGGGACACGGCTGCAAGCTGTGGGGTTAGTTGACCCAATTTCCAGCTTTTCTTGAAAGGTCCTTTTCAAAAATAACTATGCTAATAAATTAGACACTAAAATCGTTTCTTCTTCTACATCAGCAATTTTTTCATAAAAAAAAAAAAAAAAAAAAAAAAAAAAAAACTAAGCAGAAACCAAAAGAAGCTTTAGATACTGCTACTTTACTCTAGTTAGCCAACTGGCCCCTCTGATCACACCACATGAAAAAGGCTGGCGTAGGAGAGGTTAGGCCAACCTAGAAGGTTGGCCTAACCTCATGGTTCATCAAAGAATGCGCTCAACACGGCAAATTTAAAATCTGATTGGTTAAAGAGTATGACACCAACATCGTCCCCATTTGCTTCAACAGCAAAGGGATTTATCGGAAATTCTAAAGGCTTCGGTTTTGATTTTCCACCCAGAGATAGTAGCAATATGTGATTGGATAAAAGTTCTCATTTATATAAACTGCACTGAAAGTAATGAAACTTGGGGATAGAGTAGCAATGAAATGATTAATAGACTGATGGGAACAAATTTTGTAAAATACATATAGCATCAATGAAAATATACATTTAAATGTAAAACTTGAATTTTTTTTATTCTGACAATATCCAGGTCAGCAGAGAAGTCCTTGCTGGTCTGGTTGAAGATGATGGGAAGGTGAAAAGATAAATGTATAGCAAAAGCTATTCACACACAGAGTAAAAGCAGATGGGTTGATAAAAGAGAAATGGGACGGCAAGATAGAGTGAGAAGAGTAAGATGAAAAGGAGGTGACAATCTGCATTATTCAAACTCTCTGAAATATTGACTAAGCTATGAGTCATGCTGCTTCCACTTAATGCTTTATTTAGTTGAGCTGGGCGTCAACGATTAGTTATGCACAAATGCATCTGTGACGCACAAACTCAGTTTAACATGGGTCAGATTTTTAGAAAAAGGCTGAACAAGAATTTTCCATTGTCAAGGTATAAAGTAATTTCAGGCTTTAATACTTTTAGAGCGATCAACACTTGAGTTTTGAGATTAGTAGTAACATGAAAAAGGTTTTATTTTTTATTTATTTATTTTAAATCAGTGATGCTACACAATGTTACCTACGCTTGAATATTGTTGGTACTTTAAGATCTTTTTTTGTGATTTCTAATTAAATAACACATGATGAAATTGGTTTTCAAGCTTTCCATGATATTGGTAGTATGAAATTGTTCAATACTGCACTAACTGTACTTAAAGCTGTAGTGTGGGAGTTATGTCCCCACCTGCTGGTGGGAAAACGCAATTACATGCAAAAAAAAAGTCATTTCTGGGACCACTTGTGGCTGTAAAACAGTGGGTAAACCATTGATAGCTTCACAGGTCCAACCATGAAATGACTCATTTCAGCAGTATGCAATCTATTTGGTTTGATAACAACTGCATGATCTAGAAGAGCCGCAAGCAATGCATTATTTTATCCCCAATCCAAGTTAACAGAAGGCGAACCTGGAAGTCGCAGGTGAAAGTTTCTGCCGGCCAGCAGGGAAACTGTCTGCACCAACACAAGATTTAAAAACTGTTTCTATGGACTTCTACGATATGAATTGAATATCTTTAGGTTATGGACTGTTGGTTTGGACAAAATAAAACCTTTTTAATTTCGTTTTGTATTTTGGGGAAATGGTGATTCATTCTTTTTTTTTTTTTTTTACAAGTTATTAAAGACCAAAGAACTAATCAACAGATTATTGTACAATAAAAATAATAGTTTGTTTAAAAAAAAATAATGCATTCATATTGGGGCTGCTACAGTGTACTGTAGATAACTACTGAATCTGTCTGGACTGTCTCAGGTGGAGTTTGAGGACGGGTCTCAGGTTCTGGCAAAGAGAGAAGATGTCTATACTCTAGACGAAGACCTGCCTAAAAAGGTGAAACGTAGACTTGTAAGTATTAGACTTAATAGGCAATGCATAAACTTTAAAACATAAAACTTTATTAACGGCATGAAAATACACATTTATTTTCCCACCTGGATCCTTTTCTTATTTATTCATCTGCATTTTTCAACAGTCCACGGCCTCGAGCATGCGTTTCCAGGACGCTTTCTTTACCACACAAGGGGAGAGGAAACGGCAGAGAACACCCAATTCCCGGTTCCAGAAAGACTATGTGGCCCTGCCAGGCCTCCGTTCACCTGCCAAAAGCACATGGGAGCAACGCAGCCACAAAGGGAAATGAAGTCATGGGGAAGAATCAGTGACCATTGAATTGAATGCACTGAGTTAATAGTGGATATAAATGAGAGGTTGTTTTTTTTTGCGTGTGTGAGGATATGCTTGTGTCTATTTTGTGGATCTACTTCCATCTTAACTATTGCCCAGGCAACTTCCCTATGTATTGACAATGATAAGAAGAAATGACGTAAGGGAACGGGTGGTTTGGGTTAAATGGAGGTCGCTATACGTGTGCTTGTACATTATTCATCAGTGATTGGTTGGTGGGCGGTGTGACTGGCTGGAGAAGAATTCTGATTGGACAGCTGGACTTTACAGAATGGGTTAACAGAGGGCATTGTTGCCTCAGATGCCTCGTGCTTTCATATCCGTCAGGGAAAAAACAAAGAAACTGTGACTTAACATTTGTCACATCACCCTTTTTTGAAATAAACCACAACTTTTTCCTTGTAAATGAAAAAAAAAATCAAAAGTGAGATTTTTCTAAATACTGTAGCTTGCCTATGGTAGTTTTTTTGGGGGGGAGGGGGGCGCCTGTTATTTCCAGTTTTAATTTTGAATATTTATGCACTTTGCTTGTAGTATTTTCCTCATGTCTTACTGTTTCTCCCTGCATGTTAAACACTGTCTCTAAACTGCTTCTGCTGGGCCAAGTCCAGGCACAACAAGCAATGGCTTCCTCTCTGCACATTTATTTTTAGTAAATGCTGACAACAATCTGTTAATTGTGTGATTTGTCATTTGACACATCGATAAAAGAATTGATTTGATCACTTCCTGAGGTAAAAAGATCCAGAAAAGAAGCTGTTGCTGTGTGCTGGATTCGCCCTATTAACGTGAAATGCTACTGTTACCCTGTTGAATGAAACACATTGTTGAAATTATTTAAAATTTGTATTTATTTTTGGCTTGCTATAGTTAAACTATTGCTAACTGCTGTAAGGAAAACAATAAAAATCATTTATTTGTTTTTTTTTTATTATTATTGAATTGTCATTAATTTATTGGCAATTCCAATTGCAGAGGAAAGGACTGCTTATTGTATGTGATGGTGTACACTAGTTTGACTTTAAATTGGAGTAATATGTTTGATGCTGAAAATGAATATTGGAACAATAATTTGAACAATAATCCATATTTAAATGGTTATTTTTATTAAAATATACACTACAATGTAATGGTGTGATTGTTCAGTTGATTGAAAGGGAAAAAACACAATAAGATACCCAATACTGGGTAAGAATGAGTGTGCCTGGAAAATATTGCTTTTTTTTTTTTTTTTTTTTTTGCGAGAAAGGGCCATTTCCTTTATGTTAAAAATTCTAAGTATTTACATTATATAAAAAGGGTTGATGATTGCACTCATGGGACATTAAGTTGCTAGGTTTTAAATGTTCTCAAAAAATACAATAGATATGCTATGTGCATACATACAATTGTGATCTTTGAGAAATCACATTGTCCTCAATAGCTTGGAAGTTACTGCCCAAAATGAGGAACCCCTTTTCCACTGAAAAACAAAAATGCAATTGCCTATTGTATCTATGTTTTGTGTGGAAACATATAAGAGTTTTTTTTCAATGTGATTTTGTCCTTGCTTGTGTATGGCTGTCTCATGCTAAAAGATACTGAGCAGCAGACTCAGCACTGTTCTTCAAGCAGAACAGGCAGGAAGTGAAATCCAGGAGGCATCTTATAAGTGTCCCTGGCAAGGGTTCAAAAATCTTTGACACCTCATTGCAGTCTGTTTCTGAAGGCTCCTTTTTTTTTAAGAAAAACTGAAGCCAAAGCAAGACAAGTCATCCTTGATGAAAATGTGAGCGAGGCCATACTGTACAGTCATGCTACCCTGTGGGTCCTTTGGTTGATAGTACCTGACACACTTGACAAAAAAAATGTCATTTAGTCCTTGGTAAATATTCAAGGTTGGACAGTGGAGGCCTGCTCCACTGAACGCACTTACTCACTTCGTAAAACATTGCCGAACATAACGTAGAACACTTTTTTAAAAAACTTCTGTTCTTGCTTCTGGCAAAGCTGCGGAATGGCTCGCTTTATTATGGGTCTCGTTTTCCCGTGAATCATCACCCAGCAGGTATTTTATCACCTGTCGCACATTAAAGGGGGAAGAACACCAATTGGAGCGTTCCCACGCATGATTTGACACAACAATAAATTGCTGAAGGCTGAACACCCATTCACATGTCTTTTAAACGCATAATCTGAGCTTTGCTCCCCCACACCGCTTTCATTTATCACAGCTTATCGCTTAAACACATGTTTAAAGTGACATTGATAATAGTGAAATTGTGTCACATATACTGGCTGCACTAATGAGAAATGTCCTTGTGATATTCCTGCAGCAAGACAGAACCTATTTACTGTAGGTGTGATGATCGCTTTGAACCAACTCATCTGAATTCATAGGGGAGATCAGGTTTAAAGTTCAACTGCACATTTAATCATTCCTTTTTCCAGTCAAAACAGACTGGCAATATGTTTTTAAACGTATTATTAATAGTTTTGCATTATTAGAATGAAGGGTAAACTAACCGCTGTAGCTACAAGTGATGGACAGAGTGCCACTAACAGGAATTTTGAAAAGCAATGACTAAACCAGAACAGATTTGGTGACTGTTTTTAGGTAGAGTTTGGCAACAAATCAGGACAGCAGAGCAGATATGTAATGTAGAACCCAAAAATGCAGTTTAATTTCACTTGGACTTCAGTTGGATTTTTAATCTGAATATTATCTGTTTGAAAAGTTGCTGATATTGTCAGAAACGCTGCTGTTGCAGCACCTGGCTGGCTGCTTAACAGGAGCTCCATTACTTTATCCTGCAAAACTTATCAAACTCAACTTAAATTCTTTTTTTTTCTTACAGACACTGTAATTTAGTTAATACAAAACCCTCCATTTGCACAGATTCTGAGAAGTTCCTTACAAAGGTCCCTTACAAAGGGTAAGTTAATTATAAAGATGTAACAAAAACCATCTGTCTTTCCTCCTCTGTACCTGCTGCTG
The DNA here is from genome assembly GCA_030544235.1 of Lepturacanthus savala. NCBI lineage: Eukaryota > Metazoa > Chordata > Actinopteri > Scombriformes > Trichiuridae > Lepturacanthus > Lepturacanthus savala. The sequence continues at coordinate 23,388,597 of CM060466.1, forward strand.
CATCCCTGCGGGAGCATGATAAAAAACATTTGAGCCAGACAGCCAAATAGGAGCTTATGACTCTAAAAGACCAAGTGATTGTTGAGGGCATCCCACACAGTCTAATAGAGGAATTCTGAAAGTGGTGAGAAACGAGCGACTGCAACACAGCTTCAGAGGCTGCAGCGGGGGGAAAATCAAATCTTCTGCTGGGAGGCCACAAGCAAGACAGTCTCTCGGCTGCAGCCTGGTAGAGACGTTGGAAGATAATTTGCTCTGCCTTTACAATGACATGAATGAGCACAGCCCTTACAGCCGCAGCTCTCTGCTCACTGCAGAAAGGAGCCGGAATCTGTTTCCCCAATACGGATTTAACAAGAGGAAAAGTTTATAGTCACACACAGCTCTATGAGGCTGGAACGCTCAGACAAAAACATCTGAAAATTGATGGATTTTTGTGGATTTAAAATTGGGAAAAAATAGAGATAATATTGCCATTCTTAGAGGGTGGTGCAATCAGAACAGAAAGGGGATCATATTTGCACCGTGACAATTTTAGGACGTCTCAGATTCGGGTCTACGTTGTCAGACATGGCTCAGCTTTCCACTGTCCAAGCTGCCGTGTTGAGCGTTGTCTGATTTCAAGAAGGCCAATAAGGACAGATGATCTGAGGCAGAGGGGTTCAGTTTCATTCTGTTAAGGAATGATTTGAGTTGGTTGTCTGCCAACAGATGAAAGGAATAGACAAAAAGAACATTTTAAAATGGCTTACGGCGGCAACTAACAGATATTTTCAATATCCTTTAAGCCGATTATTCATTTCTCAATCAATTTATTGTTTTTTTTCCTTTAAATGTCTAAAACTTCTTAAATAGTTCTGTCAATTGACCAATCATCATCAGCTCTGATACCGTTTGATTAAGCAAAGTAGACCAGATGTCTCTCTACTCAGAAATGTCCTGCATTCCAAAACTAGATACAGCTCTGGAAAAAAAAGGAACCACTGCATTTTCTTTTTCCTGAAATCAGCATCTCTACATGTATTCCAGTCATTCCATTCCAGCCTCTGTTGAATTCCAACACATGAATCCCTCTTTCTGCTTAAAGAGGAACCAGGAGTGGAGTAAAGTCACCCAAGAACAAATGACAAGACACATGAAAGCTGTGATTAAAAATATTATATTGCACCAAATATTGATTTCTGAACTCCTCACTCCTCAACTCTTCTTAAGTGCAAACATTAGTATATATATATATATATATATATATATATATATATATATATATATATATATATATATATATATATATATATATATATATATATATATATATATATATATATGTGTGTGTGTGTGTGTGTGTGTGTGTGTGTGTGTAATATATATTATTTATATAGTAAATTCAGTTGATGTTTCGATGTTTCTTTGCATTTTGACCATTATTCATTTTCTGCAAATAAATGCTCAAGTATTTTAAAGACTCAAACAAAAATGTCCCTTTTGCCCAAACACATAAAAACACATTTAAGTAGTAAAATCAGAAAAACTGATAATTTTGCAGTGGTCTCTTATTTCAGAGCTTTATATAAGAGCTGTATATAATCCCTCTAGTGTGTTCTGGTCCTGTCCTGGGGTCACCTCTCAACATGCTTGTAGAACCTCCACATGGAGGTGCCTGGCTGCTGTCTTGGAGGCATTCTTATCAGATGTTCAAAGCTCTTTAGTTGACTCCTTCTCACCCAAAGGAGTAGATCTATTTTAAACTCCTTTTCTTATTTCTATGGCCTAAGCTATAAAGAAAACTTATTTTGGCAACTTCATTCTTTTGGTCACTACCCAAAGCTTGTGACCGTAGGTGAATGTTGGAACGCAGATCGGCTGGTAGATTGAGAGCTTTGCCTTCAGCCTCAGCTCCACTACAATGCCAGCATTACAGATAACTCGGCACTAATCTGCCTGTTAAATTTTACAATCCATTTAATTCCCGCACATACTTTAACTCCTTCCCACAGGGCAGCAACTTGCTCCTAACCTGGAGAGAACGACTAACCGTGGCATCAATCTTGGAGTTACTGACTCTCATCCAGACCACTTCCTACCAGACTACGAACCTCCCCAGTGTCAGATGGAGGCCATGGTCTAATGACACCAAAAGAAGCGCATCTTCTGCAAAGAGGAGACATCCCTGGAATCATTATATGGTGCCAAGGGTCAACATGCTTAGGTTCCTACGCATGGCTGATGCATGGCTAATAATGCATCTGACCCCAATAAAAAGAAAGAAAAGCATACTAATGAAGCAAAAAGTAACCCAAACCACACAAACACATTTGACAAATACAACAAAAAAAAATCATGCAGGAGAAAAATGCAAACAAAAACAACAAAAAACACATAAACCCCCAAAACAACTGCAAGAGAGAAACCAAAGTCAATTTCCGTTTCCACTGCCAAGGAAACATGACTCTCTGCTCGTGGTGTGCCCGTGCGCCATTCGAACCCAAGTGAAAACAAAGACATGTTAATGTGTAGAGTTTAAAAATGGAAAAATATCATTTTCACATCTGATCTGCCCAATATGGTATCTTGATTTATTTGGCAGGAAATGATCTCTTTTGTTTTATTTTTAAGCTCTATGTTGCTCTGTGTTTGTGTGTTTTTGGTTTTGAATCATTTCTGTATTTGCAGCCATTTACCGTGTGTTTACTCCTGTCGGCCACTGTACAAAGAAGTTGCACTACACAGCAGCAACAAACCATAAATCTATGTATATAAAGATGGAATTTCCATCTGAAACTAAACAAACCAAACTTAGAGATGAGGCTTTCACATGAGGCTTGCTTGCTTCTTTGTTCAGAAAGGGATTGGTTTACAGTGGCTCCACCCACACAGGAACCAATCCAGGTCAGGTCAGGGGGAGGAAGACCAGAGTGGGTTGTTGTGAGAATGGATGGGCTGGAGAGACGATTTGTGAAACTCTTGTGAGATTTGTACGCTAACCTTTGAACCATCCATAACCTCACTTGCTGGAGTTTGTCCCTCCGGCCCATCAGCGTGGGAGGGTATTTTCCACAACAGCTGCTGTAGGTTACCTTGTGCTTCATGCTTATCACTAGCATGATGTCATAAAGTGCATTTGCTTTCTGTTGGCTATAATATTGGCAAACTGTGTTAGACACTGTAATGTGGTCATACTTCGTATATGTTCGACACATGTAAATACCCACTGGTGTACTTAATTCCATGGCAATCAATTCAATAGTTGTTAATGTACAGTATTGCTGGCCAGACCGACCATTCCATATGCAAAAAAAAAATTAGCTTCAGTTGAACATTCCATTGCAAGTAACAACCTCACTGGCACAGTTCATTAAGAGTTGCTGTTTAACTGACATCCAGGCTTTTGTCAGATCTGTGACCAAGCAAATGGTGACAAACACTATTTAACTCTACATATGCCTGTGTTTTTCATTATCTGGAAGTCTTTTCATTATAGTATATTGTAATTATAAAATATATAGAAAATGAAGGTTAGGATTGTTTGGTTAGCTTGGGACATTTGTCATGAATTTGAATGTCTTCATTGGTTACAAATATCTTGTGAACATTTGACACTAAGGAAGTGCTTGAAATTTTAAATGGGGTGGTCATTGGTGCCAATTGTCACAAGGTAATTCAATACATTAAAATGCATGATAAATGTTCCAGCTTAGCTTAGTTGAAGAACTGAGGACCCTGGCATAAAATTACCAAACAATTCAAATGCATGGAATTTTGAATGTGTTGGTCATTGGTGTCAGTTTTTTACAAAAATGTTTATGACCAATGACCAACACATTCACATGCCTGACAAACCCTAACCCTAACTTATTGATTATACAGATTTTCCAAGAGCAACCTCCCAACACAAGATTGTTGCACAATATATAAATAAATAATTGCTCAATCAATAAAGTGCTTTATATTCCATGCTTAAAACCTCTATTAAAATATATTAATAACCAGAATATTAATATAATTAACGATGAATCCATTTCCTCTCTGCCCCCCTTAGCTGTGCCATGGTCCTGTCTTTCCTACTTCCCAGGCTCAAACTTTGTAAGTTGTGTGGGCCATAGAATTTAAAATGTGAATATAAAACTGTTGTGCTGCTCTCATCATTCATTTTGTACATGTGCTGTTTTATTCTGAAATGGATTTTATTCCCTGTCTCCTCCACATAAACCTTGTGACAGGCTCTGCACCTAATTTCATAGACTGTGTTTTCTGTTGTGCATTTCACAGTGTGCCACAGGTTAACTCCCATTAAAAACATGGGGGAGACGAATAAAACCAATTTCCGAGCCTCAAAGCACCTCCCGCTTGTCCTTTTTTTTGTTTTGTTTTTTATTAAGATTAGTATGAAGCAGGATATCTTTAAGATTTGTTCTTCTTTTGTAAGCAGAGATCATACAGCACTCCCTCAATATATCACAGCCCTCACTTTTCCCCTGGAAGTTCACTTGGAGAGCTGGGTTGCGTGTCCTTAAGTTCTCTTAGTAATATAGAACCAGAGGGACAAAGGTTGGGCCAGATAGTTGAAACCCGACCATCTGGCCCAACCCTTGTAACCCTGGTCGGATGGTTAGAGGAACCAGGGGGACAAAGGTTGGGCCGGATGGTCGGGTTGAACCCTTGTAGTTATTTTAGTTAAAAGTGCCGCCAACCTCCACTTCAATACTTCTGAAAAAAGGCTTTGAGTTGCCTCAGAGCCTCAGCATTCCAAACAAGGTCCTGGTGGCTTCCTCCACATGCTCCCAGAAGGTGCAGATTCTGTGGAAGAGCAATAACTGAGTCTTTATTAGACCTTTGTACATGTGCCTTGGGTGTTAAGTGATTTTATGAAGGTGCCTGACGGCCTGTATCTTTGAAATAAATATTTAAGATGTTAACAAATGTTAAAAAATATTAGCGTCCAAAGGCCAAAGGTGTCATCCAAGTACCAGACATACAGGAGGGGTTTTATGGGTAATTTATGAAATGCTGTGTCCTCCCAATGGGCCAAGTAGATGCCAACGTAAGATGGTGAGTATTTCGAGGACATGGTCCTGGTGACTGGTAATCTGGTGATTGTGATGAGAAGTAACTTTAATCATTGTTTATCTGGTGTGGATGGGTCTTTGTATTTATTGAAGATATTTTGACTGGCAGTAAGGCCCATGTTTATATATTTGTTTAATTAACAAAATAATATGTATCCTGTATGTAACTGGGGTGGAGTTTAGATAAAGGGGTAATGAAATGGTCTATGTATTATGTGGTATGTTTTTGAACAGTAGTCACTCACAATGACCAGAACCACAGAGCCTTCGGGTCCAGGTGTCAGGAGGCTTATGGTCTTTGGGACGAGGTAAAACAGGTGGAGTGTTGGGGCTAGGGTTGGATTTGGGGTTAGATAAAGATCTTTTTTATATTTATTTTTTCAATTCAGACTGAAAACAAAAATTCATGGGTAAAATTTTTCTTCATAACTGGGATTCTAATCTTAGAATTTTTAGAATTCTTAAAATCTTTTTAGAACTGAAAAGAAATTTAAATTTGATTTAAATTTGATTTCATTTGTTCCAGAAACAATTTCTGACTTTATTTTTCCTTTTTGTATGGAATGAAAAAAGAAATACCCCTTAAAACCCTTTTTTTTAATTCTGAGAAAAAAGTAAGAATTCAAAATTCAGAAAAAAGGTCAGAATTCTGATCTTTTTGGGGGAATGAATAAAAAATGTACCCCTTAAAATGTTTTTTTCTTTTCAGTGGCCCTACTTTATTCCATATAAGTGTCATAAAAATAGGACTCAGACTCTTAAGGACTGAATGAGTCTTTGTGATATCTGAAATAAATACTTTTTTGTTTAATATTTTCAGATTATTTTTTCCTTGGTATGTTTCTGAACTTCATTCCCACCATGTCAGTTATGATTCAATCAACATAATTGATAAATTAACCCTTTACAGGGCTGTTGAAAATCCAAAATTATAGTTGTCGTTTTGATTTTTGACATTAACACATCACATTTTTTGGCATTATGTAATTTATTATACCTGTTATTCCAAACAAGTTATGTGTTAAGTACTAATCCATATAACAAAAACAGTAGCAATTATTTCACTTGAGTTTATTTGTAACAAATGAAACTTGTGTCGACAAAGAACAGAACTCCATACAGACCTGTTTTTCAGTTTTCACTTGCTCCGAGAACCAATGTAAGAAAATAAAAAGCACTTGTTAACTCGGAGCAGAAAACAAAACCAAAAAAAAAAAGTTTACATTTACAGACCAATTGGAGATAACTGATCCAAGTAACACACCATATTTTCGTTTTTATACAATTTATAAACTCCAGTTTTATCCATCTACATGATACATTGGGGGTAAAATAGAACACTTTTTGTGAAACTTCTCTTTTGTGGTACAACAAATCCACAATGTGGTGCACATACTGCTGTGCCATAAACTGTGATTTCAGGTGCATCCTTTTCATTATATCACTTTGTATATCTGATAAGATTTGTAGTCACTCTTTATCTTAATCATTAATTTATTTATTTATGAATTTTCAATTACTCTCTGTGTTTTGTGTTATTTACATATACACAACCATGTGAGCATTACAGGGTCCTTCTTTACTGAGTTCAAGTAAAACTTCTTTTGGGGGCGGGGCTTTTCAGATATAATAGGATACTAGTATTAGTGCATAGTACAAAGAGAGAAAGTGCAAGTCTTCCCGTAACAGGTGCGACCAAGGGGGCATCTCAAAAGTGGTACCATGCATACAAAAAACGACAACAGGGTTACTGTAAGATGGTGGAAAACTGTCAACAATCCCTTATATGGTCAAGCGTTAATATGGTGATACAAAATAAAAAAAAATGATGATGCAGGTTCTGTGTCGTTGGAGACGTAGCACCTGAACTTCTCTCAGCCTTTGTCATTAAAGGAAAAAAACAACATATATTTGTAGACATCGGAATGAGGAACAGATGTGACCAGACTGATAGTTTGGGATATGTTGCTGTATCCACATGGTTCGTTACTTTGCTTTTTCTTCAAACCGACAAAGAAAGCCACTGCCGTTCAGCTTTATATAGATTTCTACATAGCTGAGTTAAGTATGAATTTTCCGAGCCAGCTCACGGTAGGCGCCAAAAGTTGTGAATGTGGCTGAAATATCATGGCAGGCAAAGTGAAGTCTCCATGAAAGAGTATATACTGTACACAAAGCTTGTGCAAGTGCAAGACGGAAAGCTGTCGACATAAAAACTTTTTTTTTTCTGTTCAAAACGATCAGACCATCCAGCTAATAACCTATTTTGAAACCACATTTTTTTTTCTTTTTTTTCTCTGTAGTTGAGTCTCAGGTATGATAATATTTTTTTTTTTGATTAAAAGAGATATGATGATTTCATTGCTGGGTTTGAAAGTGATGAGTACAACTATCCAGCCTACACAGAGCCGTCCATACAAAATTTCACAGCCAAAAACAGAAAGCACAAGATACTTTCACATACTGTAACGTAACAAAATCATATACACAGACATTCAATTCACATACGCACAAGCATACATACATAAAATACACAAAAAACCCTTTAAAGTAACTTTATCAAAATAGGCGTGTAATATAAGGCACTAGAAATCTAAAATCAAAATACTTATTAGATGCTGTTGAGATATGAGTTTGATCATTCGTCGGTTGCTGTGACACGGAAGGATGACATCATCTACTGGAACTGTGACATGATAAAAGGTCTACTTCCTAAGAGGTCAGAGGTCATTCCTCTGTTTGGACACATCAAACAGTGGCGGGAACCATATCAATTTGTAACATCCTTGTGTCTGGAAAAAAAAATGATGCACCATCATCAATGTCATACATCATCATTATAATGGCATGTAACTGCAGTTAGTGACTTGACACAAAAATATATAATACATCTACTTATTGCACACTGAATCAGACAGAGAGAAAAGTCAGAGGTGAGCATTCCGGTGAGAAAATTGTCCCCCTTCCCCCCCTTTCTACATCCCCTTCTTGCTCCCTGCTAGAGAAATCTTTGTGAAGCTTATTTGGACACATAAATACTATTTTTCTTTCTGTGCATACTCTATGTAGTTGTGATCTCTGTGGCTTTCCCTCAACTTGCACATGGAACAACTTGGCGGGATTATTCTGGGGACTATCCGGTAGCAGCGGGGGGTTAACACCGTACCTCTGTTGCCCCAGGATATTAAAAAAAAAATGTCCGTCCTTGGATCTCTGACGTCACAGGCCAGATAGAAACAAGGTTGAGAGTCCTGTGTGCATGCAGATGCGTTTGTGTGTGTGTTTTTTTGTTTTTTTTTAAGAAACAAGAGTGGATCCAGAATACAGGACAGTGACACTCAGTTGCGGCTTTTTTTCATAGAACTGTGAATATTTCCCACACTAGATTTGATTGTACACTTCAAAACGGTACCGTATCACTTTTAAAAAGATCGCTACAGCTCATTGGATTACTCAAAAAAAAAAAAAATTAAATGAAACAAACTTTTCGCCTGTGTATGGTCAGTGGAGACAAGGTTGAAAAAAAAAGAGTGATCGTGCCATAAGGAATACCCAGTTTAAAAAAACAAAACAAAAAATAAACAGGATAGTCACATAGATACTTTTCTAAAAAACTAAATTAATGTTTTACTTTGTGGTATGCATTTTAAATTCTCTCAAATTTCCCTTATCCTAAATTGTGATGCGTAAGGTTGAACTGGTGGTTTTTATTACTGAATGGTAGAAATATCTTCTTTTTCATTCGCAGGAAACGAAAGTCTGTTTCCAAAATAAAACAAAAAAAAAAACACTTCTCGTGTCTTTCTTTTTTTTTTTTTGGATGTGTGTTCTTTGTCTTTAATACTGTGTGCTCTGTGTTTTCAGTCCCTGTTGGCAATTCTCCTGGTGCTCAAAAGTCCCAGTTCTTTCAGTCCACGAGGCTTCCATACGATGGATTTGTAGACTCCTTTCGAGACAGTCTGAAGATAGAAAAAAACGAAATGTCCTGTGACAGCTAAATACTGTAGCCGGGTCCTGTATTTAGGTTGGTGATGCTACACTGGTGGTGGACGAGGTGAGAGTTCCACACCCAAACAATGTAAAGCAATCTGGGTGCTCACAAAAGCACTGAAACAAATAAAATCTATATTTGATCAAGTATTCTGATTGGAACAGTGGTTGAAGTTGCTTCTTCAGACTGACCAATGGGTGTGTTTGGGCTGAGGGTGGAAGGAAACACCCTTGTCAAGCAGGTTGCTATGGCTCAGTTAGAGGTGCTGTTTCTGGGTACGGGAGAAGCCGATGGTCCCCCTTCACTCTGCATGTGGTGGCGATATCTCCGGAGGCACATCACGGCCTAGTGCATTTATTCAGGCTGCATAGAACCTAAAAAAGGTGCACTAGGTAGGATGTGGTGTGAGAGACGGCCGCTGGGTTTATGTTGCATAGTGATCGAAGCTTCCCAGGTACTCCAGACTGGCCCGGTAGCAGAACTGGTACTGGTCCTGTAGGGAGGCAGGTTAATGACGAATCAATGATAGGTGGAAAAAGTCAGAAAAAGAGACAATAAAGCAAGACTGAAACAGTGGGAACTCGCACCTCTGTTTGAACGGTGGCAGGTCTCTGGGTGCGCAGCATCTTGACAGTTTGGAAGATGTCCACTACTCCCTCGTACCTCATCCTCTCCAGCACGATGCTCAGGGTGATGAACACACCGGTTCTTCCTACTCCAGCACTGGGGGTTGGAACAGGTGGAACCAAATTTAGAATTTAATACATATACAGTGCCTCCATTTTTGTGATCGCATGAAATCAGCAATGTATCACGCCTTTTTGACACATTTCCTTATATGTTGCATAATTCTTGCAAAATAAACCCAGAATATCGCCAGTCTTTCACAAAACCTATATATCTTTTTCCGTGAACAAATCACACTTGCCTTCTTTTTTCATGACCGTGCTGATCATTGTCTCAGTTTTACACAAAAGTGGAGGGGAAACTGTTTTGCGTCGTGCTGTGTCCCAAATCACTGAATTTAAAAGTCCCTAAATTGCAGAATTTGAGACGGTAGAGCTGTCCCACTTACCAGAAATACTGACTTAACAGCTTCTTCTTCTTCTGCTATTTTTTTTTAAAGACAACAACAGATGACTGGAGCCCTGATTGCAGCCAAAGAATATTGTGTTTTACTGTTGTTGTGTGTTTTTCTTAATGCTATAATGAGTGTATTTAGCCTATATAGACCTTTAATGAGGTTTACAATTAAGTAAAATAAAATCTACTATTGATTATTCACTATCTATTAATCTAGTGATTATTCACTCAATAATTGATTAATATTTTGGTCTACTAAATGATTAAAAATATCAATCATTATTTCCAAAAGAACAAGGTCATGTTCTCAAATCTCTTCTTTTTTCCTGAACAATAGTCCGTAATTCAAACATATTGCGTTGACTATGAGAGAAGACTAAAAAAAACAGATAATATTCACATTTGAATTGATTCGAATGGATTATACTGAATGGTCTTACCTGCAATGCACAGTAATTGGCCCATCCTGGCCAAACTGTTCTTTAGTTTTGTGCACTTGACCAATGAAATCGATGAATCCTTCCCCTGACTTTGGCACTCCTTGCTCTGGCCAATCAGTGAACTGGAATTGGCGAACTGTCCGTGATTGGCCGTCCTGCAGGAAGAGAGTGAATTAATTATTCTTTTAAAACCCGGAAATAGTTCAACAACGATACAAATGATGATAATAGATAACTTACCCTGGCATCTGTGACTTTGAACTCTCGGAGGATGTACTGGGGCATGTTGTACTCGGCCATAGGATCTACCACAAAGTACTGGTACCTGGCTGAGCGCTCCGCAGGCCAATACTGGTGACACTTCTCCTGCAGGAAGACAGTACAGAAGCTTCTTTTCAGAGCTCCACAGGACAACTGATAGATTCAGCATGTAAGGAGATCTGGCTACTTTGTCATGAAAATGTCTTTCTGACTTGTGAAGTTCATTATTCACGAGTCGATAGTCTTGTGCCAGATGAGGCTCTTGAAATATAACTCATCTCAGTCAATTTCTCCCACTGTCACTGGGTCGAGATCATTCTCAATGCTCTAACCCTGTCTGAATGATGTCTAACGTTGTATTCATTAGATTTCCTTTTTTAAAATATGCATATTTCAACACATTTTTTTCAAACCCCTGAACAAGATCAGTTTACTGCTTTAAGAGGACACTGTTAATTACAGTTCACAGTGCTCAAGGCTCTCTACTGTTAAAACAGCTTGAAATTTCCTTTTGTTAACAAGTCGAGAGATGAATAGGGAGCAAATGTAAAAGGGCTGCTGATTATCTTGCAATCCAGCCACTACTATTTATACAGAGTAAGTATTTTTCTTTCTTTGAAAGTTAAAAACTGAAAATAATAATATTACACAACATGTTTGTTAACTTGATTCAAGAGGAAATTGCTATGTGAAATTATGGTTTTAAATTAGTCCATTGTTTGAAATAATTTAATTAATGTGGGTTTCTCTGAGTATGTATTGTCTCTTTGTCTACATTTTCCTTGAGTCTTTGCCACCATTTCATCATATAATTTCTCTGCAGATTTTGTAATACAGTTGGTCGGGATTAAAGCTGTAATTACTGATGTACAATATCAGCTACAAGCACTAGTTATAATCACATGATCATCTTTAGTGCCCCACACCAGTAGAATTAAGGTTTTAGTTCCCAGTGGACCTAAATCCATACTAACATGTACAGTATACACTACATGATGTACTTCTTGTGTGTGTGTTTGTGTGTGTCCATACCCGTCCCATTTCTCTCAGTTTCGTCAGCATGACAACTATAGTGGAGTTATGTTCCCATAACATCCTCCAGTAGTCCTCTGTGGTCTCAGCCAGGGGCCCTTGGGTTGCTATGTAGGCCTTCTGCTGCCTACAAACACAAATATATGCATTTTTAAAAACCTAGAGAGCATAGTGGAAGATAAACAATGTTAAATATCTTCTTTTTCTGACCTGTATCCATCAATAAAGCTGGCATTGATATAGTCAGATCCCTCCACTCCTCTGATTGGCTGCAGACACACACGAGTAGTCTCGTAGGGCATGATATTCACCAGCCGGTTCTTGAACTTGTTGCATGGCAGGTTGGCACTCACGAACCGTGATGTGTGGGCCTTGGCACTGGCCAGGCGCTACAATAAGAAAGAAATTCAAATTGTATAACATTCTGACTGATATGTTAAGGAAGCAAGATGTAGTGTAACTGAGAGCAGCCAAAACACAATAAAAGCAGAGGAGGGAAGAAGGAAGTGTATGGATTAAAGGAAGGAAGGAAGGAAAAGGAAATCCAGACAGAGTTAAGAACCTCATTCAAATGTATTTAGCATAAGGCTTGGATTTTTTCTGGTATATTGGTTAAATGAAATTGTAAAATATGCTTGACTCAGCAGGCCTGAGGAGATTTAGTCAGACATCTTCAATTGAATAAACAAAAGTGGGGCAATATAGGGGGACGAGGGCAGTGGTAGGAAATGGGAGAGGGAATATAATAAGTAGAATGAGGGGAGGAAGAAAATCAGGAGTCGGGGGCCAGGAAACCACAAGGCCCCACATTGTCTCAATGCACATATGTGAACCACAGTTGATCTCTTCAGCCAAGGACGGTCCCAAGCGTCTGAAAAAGGCGGTTGGTTGGGAGAGGGGCCAGCATCCTCTCCCAGTAAAAAGTACCTCTTGCAACAGAAATGTAAAAAAAGGAAAAAAAAACAACAAACTACAGCCCTGGGAACTCTGGAGTCTGATTCATGGGGAAGCTACTGAGCTGAAAACCGTCATCTCTAACAGGAACACCGAAACATGGAATGTCAGAACCACTTTTGAAACTGTAAAGATGACACAATTACCAGTTGAGTTGAGACCTACAATCTTGACATGCTAGGATGTTGATCAAGATAGCCCAAAGTGCTCTCCTTAGATGGGAGGCACATGCTGTGTGGATTCTCATCACCTGATTCCAAAGAAAGAACAGGGGGATCAACATGGATATCATCCAGTGCATGATCCAGCTCAAGACATTAAAGTCACCTTGGGGGACTTTTATGTCTTGCTATGGAAAAAAAATGTCAAGCTTCCGAACAAAAAGTTCCAATTCTACAGCATCTTTCAACTCTTCAACAGAGTCCTCCTGAACAGGATTCTAGGCTTCAAGACCAAAAGCTTTGTTTTGCAAAACAGATCGCATCCAGTGGACACTCTGGAAAGAGTTGGATGATCTTGACTTAGCTGATGACCGGACCTTCTTTCTCATACCCAGCAACATAGGCAGGAGAAGACCAACATGGTTGCAGCAAACCCAGTATTCCTTGGTCTCAATATCCACAAAAGGAAGAGCACTTTCATTGAGGTTAACACAGCCAATGTTATATCCATCACGTTGGAAGGTAAAGAACTAGAAGAGGTAGAGAGCTTCATAAACCTTAGCAGCATTTGATGACAAACTGGGACAGATGCTGACATAATAGAGCGTAGCTTTCCATCAGCTCAAAAATGTCTGGGGATCCTCAGTTCTGACTATTAACACTAAGATCTTCAATACCACTGAGAAGCCTGATTTGCAGTATAGAGCAGAGACCTGGAGAACAACTGTCACTACGATGAAGAGAATCCAGAAATTTACCAACTACTGCTCAGATATGATCAGATGAGATTGTGCTAATTTACAACAAATCTAAATTAGCTCCTCGTTAAGTCTGGTGCAATCATTTTTAATTGTGTGGTAATGAACAAAGACAGCAACCTTCAGAGGAAGAAATCCTCTGAAGTCGCTGGAGATGGATTGGTCACACTGTTCACAGCACCAGCACCACAAGACATGGCCTCTCTTGGCATCCACAAGGGAAAAGGAAAAGAGGCAGACTAAGAAACACCTGGTGCCATGACCTGGAGACAGATACAAAGAGAACTGGCCATACATGGGGACAGCTGGGGAAATTGGCCCAGGACTGGGATGCCTGGGGAGTTTACGTTGGCGGCATATGCCCAAAGTGGGACCACAAGCTTGAAGCAAGTTGATTCTGCACCAGTGGAAAAAAAAAAAACCTGGAACACACACATTTATATGGTTATATGTAAGCAGGCAGGCAGACACGAGCACATGCTGTACACTCTATCTAACACTTGACCATTGGATGACATGACTTGAAACGAACGACAGAACAACAGAGGATAGGCGGAGGGAAACCGCAGACTCGAGAGGGAAACAATGGAGTCTCATGAGCTGAGCCTAGACTATTGGTGGCTACCGGAGCACTGTGGGAGAAACAGCAGTACCTTATTTTCTTACAGACAGACCAAACTGGAAAATCCCACACGAACCACAAGTTCACCACTTCATTTGGGTACTCCTAGCCCAGTTTCCTGCATCAACAATGGTAATTCTTCATGTCATTTGGTTTGAATTTAACTCGGTCTTATCAATAAAGTCTGGCACACACCAGACTTTTTATTACTTTGATACATGCCATTATTTTCACCATCTGTTAAACTTGGATAACATCATGCCCTGTTGGCAACCTCTTTGAACTCATCCAGCAAACGTGCTGTGAAAGGAAACAAAAACAGTATGTCTTAATACGGTGTTGGATTACCTAAAGCTGCCAGAACAGCTTCATTTCGTTCTGTTCTCACACACATGCTTAAACTTTCTGTGATTTTATTTGAGGGATGCAACGCCACTCTGGAATGAGAAATTCCATCTTTTAGGGTTTTGTTGATGAAGGTGGAAACTGCTGTTTCAGATGGCGCTCAGAAATGTCCTGTAAGTGTTCAACCGGGATGAAATCTGGCGACTGGGAAAACCCTGGCATATGGTTTATATCAATGTAAGGCTGAGAATACAGTTCAGTGAGTGCTCAGTTCATTGCCATTCTGGGGAGACAGCTGTCATTGGGACAAGAATGCAGGAGCACAGGATGAAGGAGATTGCTTAGTGTGGCTTTGTGTTTAGCTTGCCCTCTGAGCGTCTGCGTAGACGTAAACCATTCCAGAAAAAAATCTAAGCCATCTGCTTACAATATATACCTGTATGGACAAACCCATTCTCCTTTTACCCATCCAGAGGTAAACATCAGAGTAAACTAAATAAAAACTTAAATAAAGAATAAAATGAAAACAACCCTATTCAGTACCATCGATGGCTTTATTTTGAAGACTCAAACACACAGCCTTAATGCAAGGTGCAAGCACATTTTGGGGGTGTGTCCAAGTCAGATTTCTCCACACAGTATGGCATGGGGTACCCTGGGAGAGCAGGCACTGAGAAGTTGTCTTGGGTTCCAGAATTATTTAAGTCGTGTTTTGGGCATTAAAGTACCTCAACCAATCATCGTCTTAGATTCCCATTCCCTTTAAAAGCCAGATTACACTTGAAACTGGTGCAAAGCTGCCAAAAAGGAGGATTCAGCAAATTGGAGAGAAGTTTGTCATGACCAAACAGGATTATTTGGAGCAGATTGCCATCAATGTCTCTGGTGGTAGGTGTAAGTTAAATTAATCACTTTAAGGGACTTGCTATTCAGAATGAGGAGTCAGGAAGCTCTAACAGTGCTCTGAAATCAAAACATTTTTCGTCATTGCTTCCACTTTACCCCACAACAGAAAAAAAGAGCTGAAACCAGTTAATAATAACCATAATACAAATGACCAATAACCATTTCTTCTCTTTGCTTTGGCACAAGAACAATATATCTCACAATCATCAACCATTAGTAGTAACTAATGTTACAGCAGGTAACATTTATATATTTCAACCACTGTGGTGGCCCCCTGCTCCTCAGGGATGGTTTAATGCAGAGAAAGAATTTGACAAAGCAGCAATGTATATGTGACATATAAAGTACCTTTAGAAAAATAAAATGGAAACATGGTACTTCACCTGTGTAAAATTCTTACAGATATCAGCCATTTTAAACTGCTTTACAATCACCAATCTACACATTTTAACCAATTTCTCTGATTCAACTTCCTATGTGATCAGAAAAGCTTCTACACCAATTTCATGTACAAACAACACTTCTATGTCTTGTTGATCCAATGCTATGACCTGATATCTGAATGTCAGCCTTTTTTTGCTTTCTCAGAGAGAAACTCTGAAATCTCTGAAAACACACAGCACCCACATTTTGAGAGAGATATATAAAGGCTACAATCACACCCAACATATTCCAACGGAATATTTTTGTTTGGTAAAATATGTGGTGAATTGAAAACATAGATGCATACTCTCCATTACCTCAGGTATCAAAGCTTGTATCATGTTCAGTATAACTTCTATGGGTTTTAGCCTTGTCATCAAAAAAGTATAATCTGACTTTTCATCAGCTAATGTCCTGTATAAGAGGGAGATGAGATTCATTGTGCTTTTCTTCTATTTCTCTGGCTGTTTTATTCCATAGAGTTTCACTGTATCAGTGAACTGTGTGTATAACAGCTGACAGTTTACATATGTAGAAAAAAGACTATTAATTAGATCCTGGCCAATCATGTCTGCATGTCTGGAGATTTAAATACTAAATGAAATTGGCTGCTGCCTCATGCGTAAATGCACACCGGGGGGAAATAAAGTATCCTGTGGATATAACTGCAATCTGTGCATGAAATTGGATTCATTCAAACATTTCCAACACATACATAATGGTACTCCTTCACCTTGTTTTTAGTTTCTTGGGTATGTTCGTACTCTGTGTGGAGAGTAAACACACATTGTGCTGACAGGAGTCAGCTGGTGGACAATAGCAAATACAGTTGCGATTCAGCACTAACTCTTAGTGTTTATGTACTCATTTTGCTTGTGTTGTGTGTGAGGTCTACGATCATGTTCTACCATTGTTTATTGATCAGCTCACTAAATACTTGAAAACCAATATGGCCTTTTATCAAGATTTTATATTAAAATTCCATCTTCCTGGCCTACATTATTTGGTCTTCCACATCTATACGGCATTCAAAAACCTCTCTGACTTGGATTTAAAAATGTGCAATCCCATAGTCCCCTTCAAATCCAACCATCCATTCAGCAGGAAAAGATACTCAGTGAACTCCAGGTTCATATGCTGTATGTTCTTATGATGAATGTTCTTCCCAATGAGAAGCATCTCCCTATGGTCCTTGCTGTTTCCAAGGTCAGATTGTAAGCTAATTGAAAAAACTCAATTTGCTGTTCTGGACTGAGCAATAGAGTCAAAGCTCCAGAACTGCTGCTAAATGGACCTTGAGATGAGATTGTTATGTCAGAAATATCTCCCTCGTTTGAGATGAGGTCCTAGATATCACACAGACATTTAATACGCAAAAATGTGACCCGACTCTGTCTGTGGCAACTAGTTTAGAAATTGTTCTGGAGAGCTTTCATTTTCATCTTTCTTTTATTGTTTTGAACCAAAATTCTTATGCTGCCGGCTGGATAACTAAACAATGAGCTGAAACTCTTTACAAAGCTCCATAAAGCTGAGTGGAGCTGCAGAGTGGGGTGATTATTCTCTTTAGGTTCGTCAATACGAGCAACCTCTCTCATTACACATTGACATCACATCTGATACGTTGTTAGTACAAAAACTATTGATTGAAGCCTCTTTAACTACAGAGTTACAACTTTAAAACCTCTACACACCAACTGAAGCCAGCCTCGCCTTAATCTCCAGCTTCAAGCCTCAGATACTAACACATACTATATACTGTACTTTTTTATGGGGGAAGGTTGGCGTAGTAGGTAGAGGAACCATTATACTGATTTATTCCGTCTGACCAGGCTCTGAATATCTCCAGCTCCAACTTCAGGGATACTATTTTGTAGCTGACCCTGATGTCTGACCTCTTGTGTGACGAGGGGCACTAACAATGTAACTCGCCCCTCGCAGAGACCAGCCAAGTGTCACATTACTGTACCATCGTTAATCGTTTTATGAACCACCATAAATCAGACGAAATTTTACAACCTTCAGGGCCATGGCGAACAGTCCTCACCTTGAACTCCAGCTCCATGCCGGTGACATTCTCTCCAGGTTCAATCTGCGTCAGCCTCTGGATGTAGGAATACAGGTTCCTGGCGGGGACCTCGGTGTTCCCGCAGGTCACGCCCTCCAGCAGGGCATCGTGAATGAAGATGTACTGGTCCTCCGTCTGGACCATGTAGTTCCTTTGGGAGCGCATCAGCGTGACGTGGCCGTAGATGTCGATGGTCTTCTCGTGCTTGATTCGCTCCGTCATGGCATCGATCACTATGAAGCAGCCTGTGCGGCCCACTCCAGCACTGAGCCAAAGAGAGGGGGGGGAGGAGGGGAGGGAATGGGAGCAGATGGTAAAGTGATTTCCTCGTATAACCTGGGGTATAAATTGTTGAATGTATAATTGAGTGTGCGTAGTGCCTTCAAACCTGGTCCAAATCTGGCACTGTTGCATACTGCAAGAGCTCTAACATACTGTGCCTAAATCAACTAAGTATCACAAAGATGCCAGCCAGCAATATTTCCAACAAAGGATTTAAAATTGACATCAGCGATGAGTCAGCATCACCGTCTCACTGGCATTAGGAAGATATCCTCTCCTATCGACATACAATCCCGAAATATAATACATTTAGCTGCCCACCCAAACACTTCATATTTTTGCTGTGCTAGTATCTAAATGGTAAAACACCCTGACCAAGCAAGTTCCTGCGAGTGAATAAAAACCTCTTTACATGGTTAAATTAATATCAGTGTGTATGTGTGTGTGTGTATGAGCTAGTGTGTGTGTGTGTGTATGTGTGTTGTTCAGCTGGAATGAGATTCGGTCCATTGTTTGATACAGGGGCTGGTTGATGTTAAGGCACATTATGATGGAGTCTTGCCGGGATAATTAAATTTGACTGATAATCCTGTTAGATACTCCATCTGACTGCTACGGAAGATTAGGAATAGCTCCTCTCCTGCCAACCTTTTCACCCCCTCCCGCCCTCATCTCTCCGCCTCTTTATCTTCTCTCTAAGTACCCTTCGAAACACTCTCATACCAGCCCCACCACTCGTTCTTTTTAGACTCCATTTTCTCTCCACCTTTCCTTCTCTTTAATTCATCATTTCCATTCACCGTGTCCTGTATTTGACCTCACCTTCTCTCTCATTCCACACATATCTTATCCTCTAACTCTCAGTCCCTTGCTAACTCTTCCTCTCAATCATTGTCTCAATCCCCTCTTCTTCCTTTCCCTCTCTTCCTCCGCATCTATACCTCACTAATTCTTCTTCCCATGAGCCTCTTCCTCACATTTCTCTCTGCTACCCTCTATCTTCTTCATTCTCCCTGGTAGGAGCAAATTTCAGCTTCCGTCCAACTTTGGAGCTCAAGACGGTGCCAAGACTGTAATGACAAGTTTCCAAAATGATCCACCAACCAATGAGCCTCCTGCTGCTCAGACAGCAGTTCATTTGAATATAAACTTATGAACCCAGATCTACCACCAGCTTAAATGGTAAACAGTCAACATTGAATGGTACTTATGGAAAATAGGGCGGGCATGGTGACTGCTATTGTTGTTAAACCTAGAGATGATGGAGGTTGTTAAGGCAGGAATTTGGCTGACTAAGCCAGTGAGGATGGTTTGGGGTTTGCATAATAGCAGGTCAATCTCATTTCAGCTCAGGACCTATGAATGATTTTATACAAGTGCTTGGTCTCTTGTTGATTTTCACAGACTCTTAAAAATGATGTTGCCAAGCAAAACCACAAATAACACATAAGTGTTTCCTGCTCGCACGTACGCAAGCACGCATGCAAAATTAAGGATGGAGTTTATTCATTATTTTCATCTGAGACTATTTTACTGTCTCTCTTAATAAATAATTAAAATATCATTTTAATCCGGTGAATTAAAGAACGGTCTACTTTAAACCAAGAGAAGACAAATACACACCTGCAATGGACAACCATGGGTCCTGCATCTGGAGGGTTGCAGGCTTTGACCCTGCGCAGGAAGGCCAGGAAGGGGGTGGGGTGTTCAGGCACCCCATGGTCTGGCCAGGCCGTGAACTGGAAATGACGAACCTCACGCTTCTCATTGGAGCCACTCTGGATGAGCAGGCAGACAGAATGTTCAAGGATGAAGCTGAGGTTGCTCACTACTTTACTAACTATCATCTAATGAGAAAATCCGACAAAAAGAGCAACAACGTCCATCTCTCACTTCTTTCTGCTTCCGGACCCTGTCATGAGCCCAATTTGATTCTTACTGAAGATGAAATTCATTAGAATATGACAATACATAGTTAGTTGCATAAAAAATGAATTCATAAAACAGCAGGTCACTGTAGTTTTTAACAAATAATTCTCAAACAGGAGTACATAGTGCACAATGCACATTTGGTGGTCTAGGTAATATTTATAGTAGCAGGATCACCCAAAATAAATTACAGTGGCCATGTTAATGGCAATAAAGAGATAAGATCAGATTTCCTTTATTGCCCCGCAATGGGCAAATTCACAGCGATGCAGCAGAAAAGTGGATAGAGGAAGAGAAAACAGAGATAGGCATTCAATAATAAAAACAATTTTGATAAGTGTAGGAAAAAGAAGATCTAGCAATATAGATATTATAAAAGTAAATGATAGTAATATGCATTAATATACACACTATGTACAAGAGAAAACAAAAAAGCAGAAAACAGACACTAGAGAAATGGTGGTGGCTTATTGAGACCTCATAATAGATTTTAGTGACAGGAATAATATACTGTAGATCCAGCATTAGATACATATTATTATGACCATTAATTGTTCATTTTGGTCTTTTCAAGAGCTGCGTTGAGAGTAATAAAAAATATAGAATCATTGGACTGCACAACAATTCACATTAATGCAACCAAACACTGTGAATGTAAAGTAGGTTAACTGAACCTGACAGGAGATCCATTTTTGGTGAGACAATAATCGATCGAAATGCACCACACTATTACACACGACTGTGCGAGCAACCACATTAAATCTCACTGGAATCAATCAGTCAATATCGCATGAAGAAGTGAAGGGCTAATCTGTGCTCGTCTGTCTGTTTTTTTTTTTCTTGTTGTGTCAGAAATACAAGCAACCGTGTGAGCATGACCCAACTCTGACATAGCAATAAAATGAACTACAAACCGACAAACGTGTACGCGTAAATAGGTAAACAGATCAATACATCACACACAGAAGCACACACACACGGTTCATTGAGAGTGCAAGGCCCCATTACACTCCACCGCACATGTCAAGTTACCTTGTAAAGCGCGAAGGTCCTGACAGAGTAGGTGGCCAGCTCCACCGTGTCTAGCAGAGTGACCTGGATGAGGCCGTAGGTCTCTGTGCCCCGTGTTGGCCAGTACTGATCACACTTCACCTAAAATGGAAAGAATGTAGAAATCGTAAGAGATGCGGAACAGTTTGCATCGGCTTACGAAAGAGAAAGAGAGAGTTGACTTGGGTGCATGTGCACGTGTACAAGAGGCAAAGAAAAATACAACAAACAAAACGACAACAACAAAACAAAAGAAAACGGGGAAAACGTTGTAGCAGATCAGTGCCTTTGTGCAAAATTCAGACAGTAATGTTCGGAAAAAAATGTGCATAGAGAGACGATCCAGCAAGTGAAAGAGGGCTCTTTTTTATTAAGTGTGTGAGGTGAAGAGTAACAGATAGAGACAATTGGGGAGGGGGGAGTTCTGCTTTGTGGAGTGTGTGATCCTGCATAATACTAAAAAACTGTGTGGCATGAAATTAGCCATATGTCAGTGGGCTCTCACAAAGATCCACTACAGAGCTGGAAAAGCCAAGTGGTACCTAAACTCCAGCCCTCGCGTATTTCACACTGTACATGGCCGCCCCACATTCCAACCCCACGGATGCCTGTGAAACTACGGCACGCACACCAAATCCCAGTCTGCCTAAACCACCTAAACACCTTGAATTCCCCTATATCGTGCGGTCATATTTGTAGTTCTTCGCCTCAGCGACGGAGACCACAAAGGAGAAGGGGGGGGAAATCCCAGAGGAGGGGAAAAAGAGGCAGTATCAGGCCAAACCAAACGTTATGTGCTGATCCCTCCAGTCCTCACATCAAAGACAGCGGGGAGCTCGGCTCAGCTCGCTCTGCATTCCACTGCTCCAGACTGGGGATTATACATTTTGGCCCAGGCCGATCGGGCTGTAATTACAGCTTTTCAACTGTTGTTTTCCCACCAGACCTTGAGACACACTGTAGGGACAGGAATGGTTGTGCATGTAGGGGGGCCACATTACTGCCAAAGACTAAACAGGATTGCAGCGCTGTACATGCCTTGTGTGAGGGGCATATTACCCTCTGATATATGGGCAAACAGCAAAACTGCGCTTTGTGGGGTTTGATTGGTGCTAAAAAGGCAATATGCTGGCAAGATTCCTACAGTGGCACTATCTGCGATCATCTGTGTTGTTAGTGCGTAAACACATAATGGCATAATGTTGAGAGGTGTTAAATGAGATTAAACTGCTTTCTCCAACGAGCAACCCACGACCCCCTCAAATGGCCGATCTGGAGGAAGCAGGTTGATATACTCAAATCACATCTAGACTAGATTACTCTAACTCCCTACTTGTAGCATGTACTAAAAGTTCCCTAAAAATTTTCAGATGGTTCAAAACGTTTACTAGCAGGAACTAATAGAAGAGAGCACATCAGCCCCATACTCCATGCCCTTCATTGGCTTCCTGTTGAGTTTAGAATTAAAATTAAAATCTTAGTTCTAACTTCCCCCTCTTATCTTAAAGATGCTCTGGTCCCGTACCATCCAAACAGAACACTTCGCTCTCAGAATGCAGATCTACTGGTAGTTCCATGGGTCCATAAAAGCACAGTAGGAGCTAGAGCCTTTAGTTACCAAGCCCCTGTTTTATGGAACCAAATCTAACTAATATTAAAGAGGCTGACAGAGTCTGTGCATTTAAGTTAAGACTGAAAACATTCCTGTTCCAAAAGGCTAGCTATGGTCAGGTTAGCTAAAGGTAGACTTAAACGCACAGTTCAGTCTAAGCTGCCCTAGGAGTGAGAATGCTGGGGGAAGTACAGTCACTGAGCTCTATCATCTCTTTCTGGTACCATGTACCACTGTCATTAATAAACAGTATCTAGTTTATACTTGGTCTTTTTCATCACTATTCACCGGGAGTCCTTCTCCTCACTCCCCTTCGGGGGAGTGGCTACTGTTTCAGTTCAACCGCACGAGGCCCAATGATGACGACTCCTGATGCGACTCATCGAGGCCCCTGATGAACCTACTCCTTCACCTGCCTGGTTGGACCCACCCTTCTGCCTCCACCCTATAGCATCTCTACAGATTGAAACATCTTTACAGACTAATACTTCATCATAAGATGGATGTCTGTGGTTCATCTATAGCCTGTCCATCCATGGGAGTGGATCTCTCCTTCACTGTGGTTCTCCCCGAGGTTTCTTCTTTCCCACTGGGTTTTGGAGTTTTTCGTTGCCGAGAAGGAGGGTCTAAGGACGGGGGATGTCTGAATCACTTTGGACTGAATTTTGTGAAGCACTTTGAGACAACTGTGTTGTAATATTGGGCTGTATAAATAAAAGTGAATTGAATTTTTACATTGTGTTGTATCGACAGTAGTGAATTTTAACAATTTAAATCTAAGTAAGCATTCAGAAAATACTGATTAATCAATTTTATGAGACAGCTGCAACCCTGCTGCTTACAATATGGTACTTTGCTCTAAAGTAAACCAACAGAACTGCATGATTCCCCATAATGGTTCTTATAAAAATGTGGCCAGTGTGTAAAAAAAAAAAAAATAGGAACAGTTTTTCTTTAATGGCTACATCCTGTGCTCTATTGCCACTGGAGAAGAAAAGAGGAGAAAAAAAGAGAGAAAGAGTTGTGGGTGTGATCATGCAAACTGTAGACACTAATGTGCTTCTGAACTGCAGTGGTTATTATAAAAATAAATAAATAAAAAACAACAACTCAGACCAAGTTAACTATGAGTGCCTTGTGGTGAGTAGAAAACATTTCAGCATTCTCACTCAAAACACTGGCCATTGCACAGAAAAAGGGGGAAAACAGCAGAAAAAAATGCACTGAATAGAGAAAAAAAGGGTAAGGAGAAAACCATGTGAGGCGAGGTTGCATTTGAAAAGAGATTAGCAAAGGAGAGAAAGAGAGGTCTTGCCTTAGAGAAGAAATAAGAGGGCATCTGAGGGTCAAACAGACACAACAGAGACAGTTGGAAAACGTTGAAAAGGAAACAGAGTTTTAACACAAGGCACAGGTTAATAGGAAAAGAAGCACAGATGAGAGGAAAGGATCATTTTCGGAACAAGGCTCCGGACATAATTGGTTAGCACTTAATCGTGATTCATACCTCGAGCCATTCTTGTTCATTTTATTCTTACATGACATTCTCATTACATTGGATTTTTACTCAAGCGCGTATTCTGTTAACAACGAATGCCTTGGAGCAAAATGATTTTCTAATTTATTACCTTCCCCAATTTAGCTGCGCTTGTAATTCCCTCAGGTCCCACTCGCCGTTCTACTTGATTATATTCTACTGTATTCTATTCTGATCAACAGCATGCCACCTTTTGCTTCCCTGCCTTCCGAACCTAATTTCCCCACCCTTAACCAGGACCCTTTTTGCTTTGTCATGACAATGATGTTGGCTGCTTTGAACTCGTCTACAATCTATTTTTGTAATACATGACATACTGTCTCCTGGCGCTTCCTCTTCTATTCGCTTATGATCCTTTTTTGTCCTTTTGAATCTATCTGGACTTGACTGTCCTCCGGCTCCAATATCCTAAAAAGAATTCTGTCCTGTATTTCTTAACTGCTGTGAAAACCAACCATACCCAATCATATTCTAGCCTTCTGTACTGCATGACACCTTAGTCAACTTTAACCTCTCACACCACGCTTAATCATGCCTAACCATTTTCACATTACTGTGGGAAAGAAAGCTTTTGTGTGCGCTTTTCTCTGACTCGGTGTGGTGAGCGAGGCAGAACGGGGAGCGTCGAAAGATAAAATCTGTGTAACCGTGACCCGAGCTGGGCTGATTGCTCTGAAACAGTTGCTGTTGAAAACTGCTTGAACTGAAAGAAAAAAAAATACTTGTGGTGTTGAGTTTCCAGAAATGTACAATAACACGGGTTAATAGTTGTGTTCAAAATATCGTATCGGCAATGCTTTTACAAATGTGAGTAAAGTCCTTCTATTATTTTTTATTTCGACGGATTGGGCATACTGCAATTTATATCCTAAATCAAAATGTGAGGAATTTAGATTTTTTAAATTACTTTACAGAAAATGAAGAAAAATTAATAATAGTAATAGAATAACAATAGAATTATAGTTAAAAAATAGTGTCTCCTTTTTTTTTTTACAAACTCAAATATTTACTGCATATACTGAAAAATCTTCAGGATTTAGCATTCCTGTGAATCAGTGGTTTCTGAGACCCGCTTCACATCTGTGTTGCATGGAGTCCACCAACTTCTGGCATGAACAGGTGTTTCAGCCTCACAATTCCTCTCAATTTCTTGGTTTTAGAAACCTTAGAAACAGTATTTCTATCCAGTCCTATTCTACTTCCTTGTTTTATATGCTGTCAGTTACTCTTTACAGTATATATGTCACTGCAGTTCATAAACACCACCCAACACCTACAGTAAAATGCATTGTAGGCTACTACAAGGCTACAAAAACCAAGAAAGCAACATCATATTAAATATGATGTTGCAAATAAATTAATATTGCAAATAACTAGCTTTTTAATGCACAATAACCCAATGGAATACAATAAATGTCTGTCTGAATGCAAATACCACAAAATCAGTTTTTAGTTCTTAAATAAAAATGTTTTAGCTACACTTTTTAAACATTTGCTACAAAAATTGCAGAAATGTGTTCATCCTGTGTATCTTGACCCTTACTCTTCTGCTACATTGACCAAAATATAAACGCAACACTTTCTTTTTTGATCTCACTTTTAATGATTTGAAATAAAAGAACTTTTTCTATCCACATATTTCTTCACTTACTTCTCTGGTTGTTAGTGAGCATTTCTCAAAAGGCCACTCTGAAATGTGCAGTTTTATTTGGAAAAAAGACATTTATTAGAGAGGGGCATAGACTTGTTGATTGTGTAACATCTAGTTCCTGGAGTTTTTTCATACCTTTCTGTTTTTGTTCATTTCGGCTGTTCCCTATTTTCATTTCATTTCAGGTCCCTTCAATTAATGCTCCCCTGTGTTTCCTGCCGATTTGATTTATTACTACTACTCCAAAGCCACTTTCTACATAGAAGTAGTAACTTCTATGTAGAAAGTTAGCCATTTGAAGGCATAATTCGGACATACTACAGCACCGCTGCTTTACCCTGACTTCTAGCACATGAAGACTACAAAATATGACCAGACGTAGAAAATCATCTGGGTACTGTTTGCCTACCTGTTGAAAGCCTACTAAAGTATATGAATGTTCTAGATAGTAGATTCCTCTTTTTTTCCTACATAGGTAGGTATCATAGGTGGATAGTTCCCGGTTTTGGATGTAGCTTCTGTTCCCCTTTGTCTTTGCCATTTTGTCTTATCAGTCTCTGAGCATTCCAGCCCTTCCCCAGTGTCAGCCAGCCTTAGTGTAAGTCTAGCTCTGTTTTTTGACCCTGCTTTTGTCTTTCCCTTTGGATACCTCTGCCTGTTCTGACAGCATCCTGTGGTCTGAACCGACCCTTCTTTGTCTTCCCTTTTGGATCCCTTCGCCTGTGCTGTCTGCCATCCTGTGTCCCAAGCTATTGCTTGATTGAAGGACACTAACTGTATCTCTCCAGCGTTGAGTCCTGCTTTTGAATCCTACCTGAGATTGTTGCCTGTGGAATGTTGATCCACACCTCTTCAATGGCTTTGCAAAGTTGAGGTGTGCAGAAATTTGAACACGCTGATCCAGAGCATCCCAAACCCACTCAATGGGTGTCAATGGGAGTCTGCAGGCCATGCAATAACTGGTAGGATTTCATCTTCCAGGAATTATATATAGATCCTTGCAACACAGGACTGTGCATTATCATGCTGATGGCTTATGCCTGCCAACACCAAGACCCTACCGCAATCATGGGATGCTCTGTTCACAACGTTGACCTCAGCGGACCTCAGACACACTGTCTGCCAGCTGCAGTAAAAGCAGACTTCTCCAAAATGTCAGACACCATCAAAGGTGAACATTTGGCCACTCAAGTCAGTTTCTATGATCTGCAGTCAGGTCAGACCCTGTTGAGGATGACAAGCATGCAGATGAGCTTTCCTGAGATGATTTCTGACTTTTGGCCAGAAATTCTTTGCTTGTACAAACCAACTGTTGCATCAACTCACAGACGATAATGCAGGTGGAAATAATGGATGTGAAGGTCATGGGCTGACGTGGTTAAACGCGATCTAAACGTGAGGCCGGATGGATGTACCGCAAAGTTAATGGAAATAATATCGGAGACGGTTTATGGTAGTGAAATGAACATTCAATTCACGGACAACAGCTGCATTCCTATAGTCAGAATGCCAATTGCGCCATCTGTGGCATTGTGTTGTGTGATAAAACTGCACATTTTTAGAGCGGCCTTTTAATGTGAACAGCCCAAGGCGCACCTGTGCAATAATCATGTTGTTTAATCACCATCTTGATATGCCACATCTGTCTAGTGGATAGATTATGGAGGCAAAGGAGAATGCTCACTAATACAGATTTAAACAAATTTGTGAACAATTTTCTTTATTTTAAATCATGAAGAATGGGGGAGAGAAAGTATATATTTTTGTTGTTTGTATGAAATTCCTCACCATGTACTATTGTCCGCCATATACTTTGCTTTACTGTACAAAACCTCTGTAGCTTTATTTCACACTTGTTTTTTGTCCATCTCAATGCTTGTACTTAATACTGTATCATTACACCCTTAGCAATATCTTAAACATGCTTATTCCAAAGGTGACTTAACCCATCCTACTACTTCCTCTTCTGTCTGATTTTATTCCATCAATACTGTGGCGGTTTAGTGCTATGCTATCTTGTCTTCGCGATCCCAAACTCTGTTTAGTCCCTCCCCTGTTTCTTACCCGTGACTTCTCTTCCAGCTTTGTCATCATGATAATGTTGGCTGTATGCTGCTCCCAGATCATCCTCCAGAAGTCCCCGAAGGTCTCAGGGAGGGAGCCCTGAGTTGCGATATAGGCATTCTGACGGCGGTAGCCATCGATATAATTAGAGTTGATGTAATCACTGCCGGGGACACCTGCATAACAAGGACACAGTATAAGTTATGGTCGGTGGAGGAGGAGAATTAATCGTGGTGAGCTGTAGTGGTAGCGACAGGGAGGGACAAACAGATGGATGAACAGATAAATGCCACAGATGCTGGAATATTCTGCATTTGTTCATGTTCATGTCATGTGCATGAGGGCTGTATGTCTGCACTGATCACATGGAAAATCACATGGTGTGATTTTCTTTGCAGATGAGCCTGATTCCAATTTTCATTTACTGTGAAATAATCTATATGGATTATTTATAGTCTTGTCGCTATGAAAACAGGTTTATGTCCCAGTAATAAAGGGTGGGGAATCATCTGAGGTCGTGGCAGGGAGATTAATGTTTTCACAGGGCCCTGTGTCCACTGGTGTTGGATTGTTCAGCCGTCTTGTTTTATAATACATGCTAAGACGATCATGGGCCTAATCTGTGTATACTCTGGATGTGTCGCTTTGAATGGCAATATGACTGTAAGGCCGTCTCTGTGTAAGACTCGGCTGACACTGCTTGTCCTGGAAGGGATTGTGTGTATGCGTGTGTGTGCGTATGTGTATGTGTGTGTGTGACGTGAGAGACCGTCTGTGTGTGTTTGATTTAGGATCAGTCCTGCTCATCTGGGGCCTAATACCATAATCCCCAAAATCACTGAGTCACAGCTCAAACATGCACACATACACCAAAACACCAAAGTACACACATACACACACACACACACACACACACACACACACACACACACACACACACACACACACACACACACACACACAATCACACAGAAACACGCCCGCTTACGTTCAGCCATGACCCGATTCTGCCGAAGTGCGACACAAAACTCCTTTTGAGTCTTCTGATAGCGGTTTTCATTTACATCGACAGAAGTCAATGAGGAAACAGGAGAATCCTGACAGGAAGAAACTCTACAGCTGATTCTCTTCTAGCAGCTTATTTTATGAGCACAGCTATGACTCGGCCCCACCATAAAACCCCAAGCCACTATCGCACGCACACACACACACACACACACACACACACACACACACACACACACACACACACACACACACACACACACACACACACACACACACACACACACACACAGAAACACATTTAAATGACAGTAAGGGGTGTTTATGCAACTTATTTTAAATGGGATGGGGATGGACGGTAAGAAGAGCTTGTAACATATGTTTATCAACCTCAGTCCTTTAAAAGACAGCTTGGTGAAATGCTTTGATGTGCAACAACTACTGCAAGGGACTTTAGCAGAAGCATTGTGCAGATAAAACAGGCACACACACACACACACACACGCACATGCACACACTTACAGTCACTACTACAGTGGCTTTACTGGCTTGGCAGGGAGTGTTTGTATGTGTGGAAGGGACTTGGAACAAAAGTGCATATCTTTAACTGTGCACATCGAGTGCATGTGCTTTAAATCTACAGCAGAGTATATATGTGTGTGTGTGTGCGTGTGCTCTTGTGTATTTGAACATGCTCAAGTGTATATGTGTTTTCTAAGCTGAAAGAAAGACAGACAGCCAGGGCTCCAGGACAGGCGGGGGTGGAAGGGCTGCTCACACATGCTTTGCCCAGATAAGGCTCATCTGTTTGGGCTTGGCCTCCCACTGCCTCCCTCTCTCCACATCGGAGCTGCCAGTTTCTCTGCCTCGGGTCTTTCTCGGCAGAGGTGGGAGAGTGTGCTTCAAAATGCACACTGAGAACAGGACTGAGAGAATTTTTTTCCCCTTCTCATTATAGATCGTTCAAAGAGACCAAATCCTGTAAAATGGGCATCATGAAAATATATCAGCAAATAAGCTGTATGTAAAGCGTGAGCCTAATTTATCTCTGCAGAAAGTGAAATGGTTGAGTAAGAGGCCATATCAATTCCATGATGTGGTGCTGTGGTGCCAAAGAGACGGCTCCATCTGATGCAAGCGTTGCACTTTATATGTGTAGCTTGAGATCTGGCAATGAAATGCATTTTTGGACCATTAATATCATATCCTTCAGCAGCGACACACACACACACACACGCACACGCACACGCACACGCACACGCACACGCACACGCACACACACACACACACACACACACACACACACACAAAGCATGTAAATCCATACTTATAATGACTAATTAACATAATGCAGTCCTTAGCCTTTAAGACCAAACTTAATCATCACAGCTTTGTGCTCGATCTCACCCCTTACCCTGAGCTTAACCTGAAAGCAAGGAGTAAATACCATAGCTTGATAATAAAAATAAACGTGGGATGGCATCAATAGCTGCTAGATGCTGAATCCAAAAAAAAAAGCCCTGGGTCCAATGGATTCCCATTCAAAAAGTGCCAATTTATCTCTAGAAATACCGCTGTAAGTCAATAGTGCACCTTTAATATGATTTAAAGACTTTCAATAACTGATGTCCCCTTAACTGTCTGTTGATGATATTTGTAGTGAACATCATGGAGGGGGGGCTACATGCTGACACGTTCATTTAATTCGGAATAACTTTTGAACAATAAATCATAACTCCTTAAACGTTATTTTAGCCTGAAAGCTAACAGTTGCACCATTAATTTGCTGCCTTTCAGTGAGATCCTGCCCCATGTAAAAGGTTTTCTATCCACCCTGGTCCCATGGGATCCACCAGATTGGGAGAGACTTAAGCTCTCTATTGTCACCCTATTTCTGTGGGTTGAATGTTACGTGATAATGATACCTGCCCCATTAGCGCAATTTAAGGGGTGGGAGGGGTGGGAGGGGTGGTAGGTGCGGTGAGGCAGAAGGGTTCATTGGATATCTATTCATTTCCTGTATTGGTCAGCATTAACCAAATCAGTTAAAAGCTAAATTAAATCATAAGGACCAGTTTTCAGCATGTACAGGGCAGTTGCTACACATCTTTATAACAAAATATGTAGAATTCAAATACTTTGCACTAAAATGTCCAGATTTGGGCCTGATTGAATTAACAACACCTCTAAATTCCCGAATACATTTATTTTAAGGTGGTGTTTAGTTACTCTTAATATAGCTAACATTAGGTCAAGTTTCCCAGGTAGCTAGCACTTGCTTCAGCCCGAGGTAGCGGGGTGTGCAAGAGCATTCCTTATTTGGGAGGTCCCGCCTCCAAATGGAACATATGTTGCTGACCATAAGCAGCAACTCTGGGATTCAAACCAGGCTCCAATATAAACCAAAGGGTGATGTCACACCTCTCTATGTCCATCTTTATATTCGCTTTATGGCAGAAAGTCATAAACCTCAAACATCCTGTTGGAGAAGCGAGGAAGTGACCAAAATGCCCTCATTCTCTAAAAATGTCCTCGCGCTAAAGTGCAAGCACAGGAACACATGCACACACACACACACACACACACACACACACACACACACACACACACACACACACACACACACACACACACACACACACACACACACACGCACACACACACACACGCACACACACAAGCACACCACGCACACACACACACTGCAGACACACACACAGGCAGTTTGTCTTACCCTCAATACTGGAGAGGATAACCCTGGAGTGATCATAGGCAATGACGTTAGCGTAGCGGTTCTTTGGTTTGTTGACCTCCAGGTTGGAGTTCTCCCAAGTGAACTGCTGACCGGGGTCGATGGACTACAAGACACAAAGGTTAAAGGGAGTGTAAAGAACAGACATTAACAGGAATTCACTCGCAGTGTTTTCCACTTAAATCAATTTGATTTCTCTCCAGAGAGTGTTTACCTGCTGTTTTTATTTTTCAAAAAATGTTTTAGTTTCAGTATTTTTGTTTGAAAAGTTACAATAGCGGGTTTCAAATGGTCATTCTCCAAGTAGCATTATATTTTGACAAATGACCACAGCTTGTATGAGAGGGCCTATTAATTGCAGTAAGGAAACATGCATTTTTGTATGAAATGTTGATTTATACATGAAAGAGACTTGCCAAAGAAACTGAGAACCAAAGACCATAAGACATGACTTGCTGCTACCTTCTAATTATTTAACAATCATACAAAAAAATCGAAGCATTGCCAATTATAGTGTTATTAACATGGATTTTCTTCTGTTCCAAAATGTGCCTCAAACGTGTGTGGCAAGACATTGGAACGACTCCATGAATTCTGAGCTTACACGCATTGCACAGCGTGGCTGAGGCAAAAACCACACCATTAGAAACCAAGTACAAATTGAAAATGAACAAAGTGTTGTTGAACATGGACAGGAACTGGAGGCAAACACTCCATCCCATTTCAATAAAACGACAGTGATGAAGGGACGTCCCCCGCCTTCAAATGACAAACTAGCTACGAGAGGAAGATAGATATGGGCACAATAAATTCCTCCGGGAGAGAAAGGATGGTTGTGTTAGACCAACACATTAAGTTCCTGGAGGGTAATTACAGTGTAACTATTGCTGTTAGCTGGGAGAGGCAGACATGAGGTCATTATGGGGCTGTCAATGGAGAGGGACGAAGAGGAGAGAGCCAGAGCAATTTAGCAATTCTGAATATTTTACGACACATAATTATGGTTTGGTTGGGGGAGTGGGGGGTGGAATAGAGAGGACTGGTACTGGAGTGTGTGTGAGAGAGAGAGAAAGAGAGAGACCGCTTTCTGCTTTCTGCCCAACATCATGTGTGTCTGATTATTACACCGCAATCATTTCTGGCCTCTCTCTCTCTCTCTCTCTCTCCCTCTCCCCCAATCCCTCCTCCATCCATCTCTCTCGTTCCCTCGTTAAGGGTTCAGCACCGAACAAAGCGCACAGTCATGCAGAGAGAATGTGAGGCTCAACAGAGTGGTTCCAACTCGCACCACAATTACATACGGCTTCTCCCGCACTGTCTCGTCCTCCCTCCTTTATCCTCGCTCTTATTGCTTTTTTCTCCCTAAAACACTTCTCGCTCTGTTTTTCTACTTTTTTTTTGCATAATGTGTCCTTGCCATGTATCTGTCACACACAATTTTTTTCCCTCTTTTGTGATAGCCAATTAGAGCCTTATGTCTCCTTCTTCACCCAGAGGCTGTCCGTTTAAATATTAATTTATTTATTTTTATATGCGAGGAAAAGAAAACATTTTTTCCCTTTTAATAGCTCTCAGTGGAGCTCATTGTAATGATAGTGCTATTTGCTACACAGCCAGCATGTTAGGAAATGTTTAGTTCAGGCACATTGTTATCTCCAAGCAGTTTCCCCCTTTTTTTCCCACATTAACTGTGCTACAAGTTGAACGAAACTAATCACGGAGACTCTTTTTCTTCTCCTTGTTGTTGTTGCAGGGAACACTTGCTTTCTGTATCTTGTGGTGAGTCTGCAGTCTCTTTATTTATATCTCTTTCTCCACCAGAGTGTAGGAAACGAGGGCCTTGATAACCATCAGTCTGTAAGCAAACTCTCTTTGAGCCTGCGATTTCAATTTTCCTCTTAAATTTGTATTGATGATAATGTGACAGTAGAAAGAGGAAAGCGCGCTTCATCTTGTATCGTAAGACGAATCACGATGTAACTCGGCCGCGGGCGCAATCCGCAGAGCTCGCCGTTGACACTGACTGAATGTGGGTTGGGGGGAGAAAAAAATGACGAGTCGACGATAAACACGCGTGTGACTGCATCAGAACCAGATTAATTTCTCAAGTTAAAGATTTCCAGGGACAGATAATCAGTATTCCTACCTCGTACTCTTGAGAGAACTTGAGATTGTCGTTTGCCTTGAGGCGCTCAATGTGATCTGCCAGCTCAGAGATGGGGACGGGTGGGTGACTCGCCATGCCTGTCGAACACAGAAATAGAATAGAGAGAGAGAGAGAGAGAGAGAGAAAAAAGGCCATTTCGATACATGTACGGCTAAACTCTTTTGGAGGAAAATGTTAAGAGTTAGGATTCTCAGAGGAGGTGTTGTTTAGTGTTCTGTCCATGGTCAGTGGAGGAAGCAAATGGAAGTGTTTTCTCTCCGGGCAGACGGAAAAGAACAATGTGCATGTTCTGAAAATTACTGAGGCACAATAACATGTCCTCAGAGTATATGCACACTGCTGGTGAAGTTAAAAAAAGACTATGACACACAGGCGGTTAAAAATTTAAGCATGATTTTTTGTTTTTTTTTTGTTTTTGGAGGGTTGGATTTTTTTTTTGTTTTTTTTAAAGAAGTCTTCCGGAGACATTTTGTTGATGAAATGTTGTCAATTCAAGCAGCTTCATCCTATGTGGGATGGAAGGTTAGTTAGCATGGAAATGGAAAAGGAGGAAAGAAAGAAAGAAGGTGAAGGTGGTGAGGAGGAGAATGATGGCAGCAGAAAGACAAACGTATCCATGGCAGACTGGAGACCAACTAACTTGACAAACGGCGATAACCGCGGTACACTGATACACGGTAGGCTGTAAAGGAAACAACAACGAGGTTAATCTCATCAATACAAATGCAACTCATATTCAGGAAATCACATGCCTAACTAAAGGGTTCTACATTACATGTGCATTCTAACAGACTGTGGCTGTGGTTTATAGACCTTTTGTGGGTGATTGAATAAAACATGTGCAAATGACATGTGCCATTGTGGCAGAGGCAGCAGTATTTAAACTAGAGTTTTGCATATCGTCTCCCTATTAAAATAATGGCCAATGTCAGTCAGTCAGTCATTTTCTACACCTGCTTATTCCTCATTAGGGTCGCAGGGGTCTGCTGGAGCCAATCCCAGTGCGTTACGGCGAGAGGCAGGGATACACCCCAGATGGTCGCCAGCCTATCGTGGGGCACACACACCATTCACTCACACATTCTCACCTACGGGCAATTTAGAGTCTCCGATTAACCTCAGCATGTTTTTGGACTGTGGGAGGAAGTCGGAGTACCTGGTGAAAACCCACGCAGACACGGGGAGAACATGCAAACTCCACACACAAAAGGTCCCAGACCCCGGACCAAGGAGGTCTTGAACCTGCGACCTTCTTGCTGTGAGGCAACAGCGCTAACCCCTCCCACCGTGTCGCCCATGGCAAATGTCATTTTCTAAAATTTTTGGTGAAACACAACAAAATTTATCAAATGCAGAGAATATTATATTTATTAATCATTTCAAGAAAAAAAGGGCCTTGACAGTGGATGAGGGTGGACACACATTGTGTGTCACTTATGTAACATTAAAGACTTAAGTGAACATTTTAGTGACTTTAGACACCTGGCTTAAACTGTCCTTTTATTTCATAGTTCCAACTAAAACTTACCATTATCTGGAGTTAAATTAAACGGATGTCAGGTAAATCAAATTGGCCAGGAGGCAGTTTCCTTTTTCAGCACTTTCCCTGGTCTTCTTTGCCATTTTTTATATAACATAACTCATTTCCAACATCCAGTTTTGACCCCTCAGATGTGGCGAATTTTCAATGAAGTGATGACACTCAAGAGTCATCAACAGGTTTAATGGACTGAAGATCCTGGAACTTTGTTTCTCTATATTTGTCTACATATGTATTGAATTTATTGACATGCATAGCACCATAGATTCTTGCTTCTTGAAGCAGCCATCATGAAAGCTTGTAAATTGCCAAATTTATCCTGAATTTGGCAAAAAAACTTTGACTTGGGAAAAAAATAAAACGGCCAAAGTAAAATGGCCATTGTCCTTATAGGGCATAAAGAGATGTGGCAGCATCATCAAGAGATGATTTAAGCCAAAAATATACTTTCATCAAAAAAAAAACTGGCCATTATTTTAATAGGAAGATGATGATTAATGGTTAAAGAGTTTGATGGGCATCAGCTATGTGTTTGCAAATCTGCAGACAAAAGGAGATGCAGTTATTTACTATAATAGCTAACTATAATAGAATAAAAACAATAGATTTGTTAATAGACATCTATATGATTATATCCAGCCAATGCTATTTCAGCAATAATTAAAATACATTTGACCTCATAAGACACTAAACGAACAACCTTACATGGTGTGAAAACATATAAACAAAATAAATATATAAATATTATAGAACTGCTTAGTTTTTTTATGTTTTCTCAAGTTTTATAAATGAAATTGAATTGAATGCTCTGCTGTTTAATAATTTATATTACACAACAGTGTTTGCACTGCAATGTATTTTAAGGAAAAAACGTGAGACACTTTCATTAATGAGATAATTGGAAAACTGTCTGTGATGAGTGCTGCTAAGCCGACGTCTCCTTCATAAAAAAAAGCTGAATATGAAGCAATAACCCACCAGTCCTGTGAGTGTAAAAGTATGTGTAGTTTCCAGTGATTTAATGAAGGGAAACGCGGTGAACGGCCATGCATGACGGCTCTACGCTCTGCACGGCTGCAGACCTTTTAACATATCAGGCCTTTAGATGCTTCCAGAAGCGTTGCTGAATTGCTTTCTACATTAATTATGCGCATTACACATGGATATTTAGACCGTCTTTTAAAATGTATTAAAATCAGAGGCAATCTCCATTACAGAAATTGTGCTGAAGACTTGGTAGATCACAGTGTGTGTGCGACATTATTCTATTTAGGTTTCCTTCTTATATTATTTAAAAGAATTGTGTGTAAACACCCCATCTTTCATACTTATTAAGGCACAAGTACTAACTACTAAATTACTAAGTACATTTTTGTGGGTCCTATAAGTTTGCAAGACGCTTTCACACCCATAGACTTTTAGCAGACCAGGCCCATGGTGTTGGTGTGTGTCTGTGTCTTTTCTTTTAAGCGTTTCCCGTGTACCTGGAGTCTGGAAGTTGATTCTGCGCAGCTCCACAGGATCAGTGGGATGGTGTGATGACATGGCTTTGCTGCAGGGAAAACTGCCCTTCCTTCCCTCGGCCTCGGCCCTTTTCCTGGAACAACACACCAGCACACACACCTTTTTACAAAACAGCGCAACGTGATGGACCTGTTCACGTCAGGCAAAAAAAGCTAAAGCCAGCATTTACAGGCATACTTGTAATTCTCAGAAAATGGTGATTTGAAAGGGAACAGAACACATTTTCAATGCTTGTATGTAAATATTTAAGTGTTAACACACACTGTGGCCAATCACTCATTCTGTTGTGGCCTGGCTTCATCTGTCGTGGAAACTTGGCTGAACACAAGCCATTGAGAAATGGCTGTGCTTGTGATGTCACAACGGGAGTGGACGTACAGTTGTAACTAGGTGTTTTTGGCCCATTAAAACATCCTAATATTCATGAATAGACCACGAAAATAAACATGAAACTTTTTTGTCTGCCACAGGTCACAAGCATTTACAAACATTTACAATTGGGAAAAATGGCCAAATGGGACCACTTTAAATTCTGCTGATGCTTGGGTTGACTACAGGTTTAAATGCACAATATGTAATTTTCTGCTGCTTTGGGTCTATCAATGGTTGTGATTAGGGTGGTAGTTATCTTCATTGTTTCACGTAGATTCACAATGATTTTTTGAGTAATTATTCCCTATTGTGAATTTGTATTTTTCCCCCTTTTTTCAACATCTTTATCCAGTAAATTAGATAAACGGAACAACTTCCGAGTGCAAATTTATCCCGTAAACTGAAGGTTACTGTGCAGTCATAAAATAAACATCAGAGTATCCCAAGTCTACTGAGATCTTTTAGCAAAGGCTTTTAAAGGGAAATACCACTGCAGTACATAGGAAATGTTAATAGGTTGTTTACCTGTCAGGTTTGCTGGATCCAGACAGAAAGAAGATCAGATAAAGGGACAGAAAGGATGAATACAATTAGTGTCCAATCAAAAAGTAACGCTGAATTCATCATTCTATTGTATTTCTCTCATTGATCGGAACTTATCAGTTAATTACTATGTTAGATATGTAAAACAGCACAAAGATAAATGGTGGCCGAATATCAAAATGACAAGAACTCATCCCCTGCTTTCTCATAACACTGCTGTGACATCTAATTTATAATAACTGGAAAGATTTTGCAAAGTGCAACTCAAACTACAAGTGGGACATTAATGGGTGAAGATAACCACAGGTTACCCTCCGGGGCTTATGAACTTGAGATAAGTAGCATCAAGGTTAATAATCCTGCAACGCCACATCAGTCACAGCAATTACTCATGTGCATTACCACAGCTCTAGCCAGGAGACCAGATGATTATCGTGAATAATGCTAATTTGTGATAATGTTATCTATCCATCCCATCCGTTGTGTTTGCTAACTTTCCTCCTTGTACATAGATTTGAAAGCAGATTACGGAGAACACACATTACTTATGTGCTTGCGAGCTAAATCCAGCCACGATTAGGACAACAGACGAACAGATTGGGATGTAAATTGTCTCCCCTAAAGCAATGTGGAACAGCAGTAAATATACATTAGTGTTAGTTTCTTGTATACACTATAAATATTGGAAAAACCAAATGGGATTTTGCTGAGACTCTGAATAATAGACAAAAGGCTGCGGATCTAGTTAAAAGTTTAGGTCCTAATTATACAGACGTCCGGATTACTAATACAAAGAATTATAAATTGTATTTACCTATCTGAGAGATAAATGACTGACTCATCCAAAGCAGTGCTGGTGTATTTTTAATGACCTTGCTCTGTCAAAGGTGATTTGTAGTCTTGCTTAATAAAGGGCTGTTAAAAGAGTCTGGGGTTGACTCGTTTAAGAGAGCAATAATGAAAAGTAATTCATCCCTCCATGCTACCTTTTGTCCTTCTGTAAAGACACAAACTGCCTTTAAGTTCTTCTTTCTTTTCCCATATTCATAAAAAAAACTATTCCTCTTTCTGTCTATATTTCCTAAAAATGTTCATCACCCTGTCCTTACCTCTTAAAGAGGAGAATGGCGATCACGATGCAGACGATGAAGATGACAGCCAGCACGGGCCCCACCACCCACAGCAGCCCCTCCTCCTCGTCTACGATTGGCTGAGGATCCACGTCTGATGAGGTCACGGGGTCAGAATAAGGGCTTGTGGCATACATGGTCTGAAGGAAAGACATTTTTTCGTCATGCATTCATACTCAGACTCAAAAAGGAAAAGGTGCTTATGAACGGACACGATTTGTGGTTCGCGTTTTCCACTCACGTTCTCAGAGAGGTCAAGCAGGGCGAGCACGAAGAAGACGTACTCCTGTCCGTTCTGCAGTGGACGGTTGCTGAAGTCCCCGTAGCTCCGCCCATCGCCGAGTGTGAACTCCGGGGGGAGGGTCTTAAACTGAGCCGTGACATAGGCCCTGGGATCTGATTGGCCGGCCTGTCTGCGGATGCGGAGGGCGTGACTCACACTGGTCCTGTTTATCTCTTTCAGGAGCTGAAATAGGAGAAAATGGAGGGACGACGGACGAAGATAAAGGTAGGACGGAGTAAAAAGAAATCACAGTTTGACAGGAAAAGGAATTCAAAAAAGGGGGGGAAACAACAGGCACAGATTATTTTATAAAGTTCAAACAATGTGCATCATCAAAAGCCAAAAAGTCTGACGTTGCGAGTGAACAATTATACAATCTTTCTGCAACTGTAAAATTATTTTTCCTTAATGTTCAGAGAATGTTATCCCGAGTTTGCGGCATTATCACCTCAGCACAAATGTCTTCTTTAATCTCAACAGAACTGCTACTGCATTTATCAACTGAGACAGCGGGCATCATAAAAAAAGCTCTATTGAACCTAATCTCACACACATGACTGTGCTTTCAGAACAGTGTAATGAGGTAATGAAGTCTCTGATAAATGGTAGGAAGTAGAATTAGATGGGAAATGGCACACGAAAAATATTCTTTGGACAGAAGCAGGCAAAGGCTGGCTGGGTCGTCTGAAGATATTTACATAGCGTTATTATCAACACTAGGCCTAGAAATTTCCATTGCCTTTATCCTAATGAGCATCGCACTTTCTTTAAACATCAGCTTTATCCTATAATAAGATATTTATTAGACATTTGGCTGCTGCATTCTCACCTCATCCAGGTTCATCTGGTCCGGCTCCTCCCAGGAATTCACGAACTTTCCTCCTCGCTGCTTTTTTAGTGGCACGACCACCACATAGTAGCCCCTGAAACACAGCAGGCACTGGGCTTAAATCTTAAAGAATCATTCAACCACTTTTACATCATTTAAACCTCTGGAGAAAGAAACAGAGTGCTGCAAGGATGGCGTATTTTACAGGAAGTCAGCAGCAACCTGGTTCCCTTGTCAAAAAGCCAATGGGATTTTTCTATTGGGTTTTAGATTATTGCAAAAAAAAAAAAATAATTTGGTTTGACAATTTGTTGCGGCAAAGATACTACTGCATACATACTGTAAGATAATCTTCATTACAGAACAACTTGTTTGTTAAAGGAAGAAGTAAAATGCTAATGTTTGGCTATAAACAAATAGATCATAGTCAGATGACTTCAACGTCAACACCACTACAATTTTAACTTATAATTTGATTTTGTGCTTCAGCGTGATGACTTTTAATAACTCAGAAGTCTCATTTAGCCCCTTGTTAGCATCCACCTTTTTTAAGACACACAAAATTGTCAAAAGTCACTAATTTACTGATGTATTTTGTGTCATTGTACAAAACTAAAAAATCTCTCAGCTTGTTTTAATCAGAGACCTTATTTCAGGTACTGTAAATGACCAAATAATAGCCAGGGCATTTACTTCTTTCAATCACTTAACAGTTTTGATGTTTATTTGAGACTGGTGACTAATTCTTATCTGACAAAATCTCAATCTCAACAGAACTGGAAAATATGGCAATATACTCTAATTCCTTTATTAAACCAGTATGACTACTGTATAACTTGCATTTTTCAAAAGCCATATTACAGTACTGTAATTAAATGTCTC
Organism: Lepturacanthus savala; assembly: GCA_030544235.1. Taxonomy (NCBI): domain Eukaryota; kingdom Metazoa; phylum Chordata; class Actinopteri; order Scombriformes; family Trichiuridae; genus Lepturacanthus; species Lepturacanthus savala. Next base: position 23,429,856 of record CM060466.1, read on the forward strand.
GAGGCTGCTTCTCCTGAGTGTTTCTCTGTGTTGTACCACAGAAAGTTTGACTTTCATGTCATTGGGATTGATAATTAATCAATATTACCAGAGAGGGTGTTCTTTAACATCATTTAACCATAACAGTGATGCATTCAGGAACGAGATGCTGAAGAAAAAAAAGGGTGAAGAAGAAAAACGTCAGTGTCGGTGATCACGTCATTTTCCTTAATATATTAGACTAGTGTTTATTTGGGACTGGTGGTTATTTATCAAAATATAAACCTGCATAAAAGGGGACCCCACTGTTAATTGAAACTCAGCTATTATTTGGTAATTTATGTTATTTTAACCTGAAACCCAGTTGAAAAACCCATTGACTTTGAGACAAGTGAACTGGAAGCGGGACTCTTGCAGAGCTCTATCGCTGCTGTGACATTTTTCCATTAGTACAGTATATTTCTCCAGCAGCTGTGACACTGGGAATCTAAAAAGTGCGGTGGCTTTTGGTCACGATGACCAGGTCTAAAGTCACATGTGAGAACAAAAGCGTTATTAGTCAGTACAGTGTTTCAGTAGCAGTCAGACCCCAAGACACCAGAAATCACACCAGTCACACCAGTGCTCCACACTCGCACTTCAACGCTCAGAGATACATTAGAAAGCAGCTTGCTTTACGTAGAATGTGAGAAAATAAAGTTCTAAAGCTGAAACAGCAAATAAGATGAAACTAAATATTTGCATATATCTGAGAAGATAGAAGGAGATAAGTTTATCAAAGCAGAAATTGCTTATTGTGTTTTTTAAATATTACTAAGTACTGTAAATGCAACCTCCAGTCGGCCATAAGTCGTGTTATTATCGGGGATCAGGGCACTTAAGCAGGGGCAGACTCGAGTGACATGAAGTGACAGAGAGAAAGTATCAGTAAAAGCGCTGTTGGAGGAGGTGAGTTACACTGGAATGATTCATCCTGTGCTTTACAGATGAATACTAAGTACCGCATCCACTTGGAATCTATATTTGTCCTTGGTTACAAGCAGATGAGATTATGAGCTTTGTGCTTTCATTTGGCCTTGTGTGGGAGTTCTCAGACTTGATTTGCTGCCAATTCAGAGACAGAGAAATCCCCCCTGATAGACCAATAAATGAAAAGCAGCGGCGGCAACGGGGAGTAGTGAAATTACCTCACAGTCTGTAGAATAATTCACTTGACAAGAACCAAATTGGAACAAATTCTGCACAGGATGCCATTAAAATGCTCACACCTATTCATTAAAATGGACAAATTCTTCAACGTGATTACAAGCAGCCGCCTGCTACCTGACTTTAGCCGTGGTCTGCACGGACGGCAGCTGCACGGTCACCATGCCGTCGGCATTGGTTTTCCCCACCACGGTGGGCTTGGTTTTCAGGATGTCCGGTGCGGTGGTAGCGGTGACTCGGTGCTGCAGGCCCCCGGCGCTGTTGGCCCGGTTGGTGAGAAGGAAAGAGTACTGGGTATCGGGCTCCAGGCCGGCGATCAGCTTCTGAGTCTGCTTCCCGTCCACCTCCACGGACTGGCCCTTCCCATACAGGATCTGGAGGACAGGGCGGGGTCACATTGTTGGAGCGTTATAGCGCACGTTGGCTAAAAGCCAAACCACAGCACGTACAGTACCGCCTTTATTTACTCTAACAGGGGAACCAGACATATGGGACAGGATACTATTAAAGACAGGCCTTTATTATTGATTTCCCCCTGTTTTATGAAAGACTTTCAGCAGTTGAAAGGACATAATCTAGCCTTTAACTGCCTTTAGACGCTAGTGCAGTTACACCAGGATGTGCTTTTATCAGCTTATAGAGAAAAAGAAATCTACTTACTGTGAAGGGCTGGGCTGGGTTCTTGTCTCGGATCTCCCAGGACAGCAGAACAGAGTTCTTCATGGCAGCCTTTACTCGGAAGTTGGTGGCAAAAACTAAGGTGCAAAAAAAAGGAAGAATAAACGTGAATTTTTTTAATTGACAATCTCAATTGAAACAAATGTAACGGCTCTTACCTGTGTATAATTCTCGAGCACCTGCCTAAAGCTACCCTATCTGCTCTGATCAACACACAGTCAGTGTGACTGGACAGGGATACGCGCCCAAGACCCAAGACTCTTACCTTGCTTTGGAAAAAGGACGTTTGGGTGTTTAGGACTACAGTGACAAGACGAAAAAGGACACTTAGGATGTTGTCAGCAGGACGGTAGGTGTCTGTGTATGTGTGTGTGCTCATGTGGGAGTACGCGCTGTAAAGGACATGCGTCTCGCCTTCTGAACGATGGAGACGGCTCGCTGCGAGAAGTGAGTATTGAGTCCTACCTTGATCCAGCCGCTCCGTCCTAAACTGGACGCCGGGGCTGTACGGCCCGGGGCCAACAGCCGTGTACGCGCACACCCTGACGTCATACACCGTGTCAGCGCTCAGGCCCTCCAACAAAATGCTCGACCCCGGGGCGGGCACCACCACCTCCGAGGCGTTCCCCCGGCTGTTTATGTCCTTGTACAGCACCGAGTACTTGGCGATTTTCCCGTTTTGCTCGATCAGCGGCACCGATTTCCACGCCAGCCGGAGGGAGCCGGCGGTGGCCTCCTCCGAGACGATGCTTTCTGGGTATCCGCTCGGGGCATCTTCCGGAGTGGCCACCTCCTTCACTGCCTCCTCGCCGTAGCCCATCTTGTTGCGGGAGGAAAGGCGGAAGACGTAGCTGGCTCCTTTGTGGATGTCCTGGGCGGTGTAGCGGGTATCCTTGGCGGGGAACTCCACCACCGTGAGGGGGAGGACGTCGAGGCGGCCGAACGTGAGGCGGTAGCCCAGGAGCGGTGTGGGCGGGTTGGGCGGCGGGTACCACTGGAGCAAAGCGGCGCCAGACTCAGTCATGGTCACTGTCAGTTTGGGCTTCTCCGGCACTAGAGATGGGGGAATCAGAGTAGAGAGGGAAAAGAAAATTATAATTAGAAGATAATTACAAAGGGAATTATTCATAACTCCGAGCAAAATTGCAAATCATGATTGTTGTGGCACAAAGTGACTGGCTTCTTACTGTCATAACAAGGTGTGAGACATTTCAGTGATTTAATAACTTCTAATGATCATTAGTGATGCAAGTAGTCCCAAAGATCATTACCAGTTGTGTGGGTATGTGTGTGTGTGGTATTAGAGTTTCAGTTTCAGTTCACAACAACATTTACAAGCATCACAGAAACTTACATCATGCTATTAAAACAATAAATGAATTGATTTCAAATGTAGTTCTATTTAATAAAAAGAATAGGCTACATCAAGTGCTTGAGCAACAGCAATTATTACACCTGAAGAACTAAGAGCCATTTATTTCTCAACTTAAAGTAGAGCAAAAAAAGTCTTTTAATTTAAAGTAGTGAAAGTCATGGAGGCAGCATACATATACTATAAAATAGTTGATGAAAACAGCAAAAACAGGAACAAAAAAACGCAGCTTTGACGATTTCAAGATTGCATTGCCTGAAATTGCGCTTTTGGATCTAAAAGATCGTTCAGGCCTAGTCTTATGTGTTTTGGTATGTTTCTAATAATAGGTGTAATAACGGGTGTCTTTTTACTCACACGGCAGGGCGGTGCAGACAGTGACAGCTTTGCTTCGAGCACCATCGCCCTTGGCAGTGTAAGCCCCTACTGTGACAGAGAAGGCGGTGTCTGCCTTCAGATCTCCGAGAACCACCTCCTGCAGAATAACACAAAGCATCGGTCAGCTGCAAAGCTCCGCGACTCCATTCTGTGTATCCTCAGGGCAATGAGTAAGTCAGTTTAATAATAATAAAAAAAAAAAGTCTGGGTCAAACCGGTGAAGACTGAGTCATAATGGAATAGCCCCAGTGATCACAAATGCAATTCCATGCCCTTTTTTTTTTTACCCTGCAATCATTTTCTCAAGCCAAAGAAATCATTTTGAAGTTATTCTTTTTTTTCTCCTTTCATTGTTCGTCTAGCTCCTGCTCCTTGGGAAATGTGGAGCGGACGTGTTTGGTGATAATCTCAACCAAATACAGCACAACTATATCATATTATCATGAGAAATCAAGAAGTGGTTAAATCGCACCACATGTGGTTTCATGCACAACACTCTAAACACGGCATGATATTTCTTTAATTTCTTGGCCAGTTTGGAAAACATAAATAATCACAATGTTTTGGCAATACCTATAAATGACTCATATCATCAGTCATCTGTAGGTTGTTTTTTTCCAGGGTCTTTTATTAAAAAATCATGGATAACACACAATGCAGAGATGAAAAGAGAGACCTCCTGCTGGGTTTTAAGCCCTCGCTTAGGTCCTAGGGGATTTCAAAGCTACAATCTCATGAATATGACTCATCTACTCCCCATGCTTTGTTATTATTATTATTATTAAATAAACAGCTTATAGAGTAGGGTTATACTCACATATTCAGTTGAATCATCATATTCCCACTGAGCGATGGAATGGTATAGAGAAAAAGGAAGAGAGAAACACACGGTTGTTAATATTTTGGATATGATTTAAAATTCTTCATTTTTTCCAAACTCAAGTAACATGTTCAATGTAGTGTGTGTCATTTTTTATTAGTATTACTAGTATTATTTTATTAGTAATATATATTAGGCCCTATTTTATAGGGCTTCATTTATATTGAAATGGACAATTTAAAAATCTCATTCTTATTCAAGGCAATTACGGGGCAGTTGTCAGGTCAAAGGTCAGAGTAAAACTTTTCAATCTAACTAAAACACTTAAAGATGTTTTTTTTTCAATTTATTTATTTTTTTTTATTAGAATTTAAATCTACCATGACACTTTACTTGACGGGTGAGTTCATAACACGTTCATAGCAGCTGTCATAAACTGCACATAAAGCATTGATGACTGTTTCATGAGACATGACTCAACATTCATACCCAAACCTTTTATGAATGTGGAAGACAGAATGACGACAACTTGTCAAAATAAAAGTCCAACAATTGCAAAGCAGCACTGCTATTTCCATTCCAAACCTCTCACCTGATCATGTCACATCTGAGTCAACGAGCAAACAAGCCTACATTCAGCTGACGTGTATTTGTGTGACCTGGATAGCATTAATGTCATCTCTCCAGACTTTGTAAATATTTCATGAATATCTTATAAAGTCTACATTGAATGCCGCTTTACTATACAAGTTGTGAAGTGTTTGTAATCATTAAGTTTAACTCTGGGAGGTCACCTAGCTACATTCATTTGACCTGTATTTTATATTTATTTGGGGTGGGACTTGATTGAAAATATATCCTAATTAATTAAAGGTTATGTATTAATTAATTACAATGAACTACATAACAATATTTGCCCCAAAAGCTACATTTATTTTATAAAAATGAATTTAAGTCGGGCGACACGGTGGCGCAGGGGTTAGCGCTGTTGCCTCACAGCAAGAAGGTTGCAGGTTCAAGACCTCCTTGGTCCTGGGTCTGGGACCTTTCTGTGTGGAATTTGCATGTTCTCCCCGTGTCTGCATGGGTTTTCACCGGGTACTCCGGCTTCCTCCCACAATCCAAAAACATGCTGAGGTTAATTGGCAACTCTAAATTGCCCGTAGGTGTGAGTGTGTGAGTGAATGGTGCGTGTGCCCCACGATTGGCTGGCGACCATCTGGGGTGTATCCCTGCCTCTCGCCATAATGCGCTGGGATAGGCTCCAGCAGACCCCTGCGACCCTAATGAGGAATAAGCAGGTATAGAAAATGACTGACTGACTGACTGAATTTAAGTCATTATCTATAGTGCATTTTCTAAACAATCTTGGGGGATTCGTCAGTGTTTCTGTTGTTGACCAACTCATTTTCTTCCTGATGAAGCTAGTCATTTGTTTGGGTTTGGGCTGCTTGTTTGTACCAGAACCAGAACCAGAACTGCCAGCTCCAGATTTTCTGTGCTTTGCATTTGAATGGTTTCGTAGCGTCTGTGTTTCTGTTCAGAACTCTTTTCTGTACAGTTTGCAATAAATGATGCCGTGGCCAACACTTCCATCAGGTCATTTTTTGAGCAGAAATTTGGCATCCAGCAGAGCGCTTTCATTGTTATGTGCATCAGTATAATGGGTGTGAACGACATGATGGACCGACAAACATTCCGCATTGTTTTGCATGCAAACTGAGATAAAATGTGTTATTTTCTTTGTAATAACTAACGTGTTAATGCCCCACCCCATGTATAAGGGGAGGCAGAGATAGAGGGAATGAAAGACACTGACGCCTGATGCAATATTCGAACTGGGGCCACCTGCGATAAGGACTGTAGCCTTGACATGGGGCAGCCTGGAATGGACGGACAGATGTTAATTGATAAAACAAATACAGTTTTATGAAGCAAAAATGATTTGCTTGACCATCTTTTGTCTATTTGGCACTGGACTAGCCTTTTGATTCAGATCTGTTATGATCAGGCAAAGAGGTTTGGAACAAACACATCAAAGCTGCTTTACAATTGTTGGGCTTTTATTTTGACAAGTTGCCTTTATGTCTTCCCACATTCATAAAAGGTTTGGTATGAATGTGGAGTCATGCCTCATGAAACAGTCATGAAAGATTTATGTGCATTTGCTATGAATGTTTTATGAACTCACCTGTCACGTAAAGTGTTACCAAATATACTTTTATATACTTATACCGTTGCACGAGAGGCTGAGTCGATAGATTGATAAAGCATAAAAGAAAGTATTGTAAAAAAAATGTTTATTTTATACTTGCTTGCCTAAATGCCTAAATATTAACTCTCTCATCCATGTAATAAAAATAAACCTGTCATGTCTGGCTTAAGAAAAACTAGGAACTGCATTATAAAATATTTCTAGAGGTTTTATTGGGCATCAGGCAAGAGGTGAGGTCAGGTGTGGTAGATGTACCTGTGAGTCCTCTATGAGGATGTCCTTGATGAAGGGTTGACCCTGAGGCTCGCCGTAGTTCATCCTCACATAGTGGACTTGGTAGCCTCGGATCTGACCGTGCTGCCGTTCAGGTGCTGGTGCTCGCCATTTCACCCTAACAGCCGAGGCGTTCACAGTCTCTGCCTCCACCCCTCGCGGAGGACCGCTTGGAACTAAAAATGCATTTTGGGATAGAGGTCAAGGGTCGCAGATGCTGGGCACTCAAACCTCTCAAGTAAAGGCCTTCACTTTTAAGTGAAATAAGTTTATTAAAAAAAAAAACAGGTAAGATTCAAAGGGGCAGAAAAAGTATTCAAATGCTGAAAAATGTCAAAATACAACCCTCCAAAAAGTCTAAAACTTCTCTGATGTCTGGGAAAAAAGTCAAAATAGTAAAAAAATGAGAGTGCTTGAGGAAAAACATGGAGGAAAAAAGCAGTGGAGGATAAGAAGCAAATGTTGAGAAAGATAAGAATGGCAGATAGAAACGGATTTGTGCCAGGGGTAGATAAACAGTGGCAGGCAGTCAAAAAGAAAATACTGTTATCGTGCTGCCAAGAACTACACTTCTCCCAAAGAGAAAAAAAACAAAAAAAACAAAAACAAAAAGCAAACTTCCAGCCACCTCTTGCTATCTGATTGACATATAAGCACTCTGCGGGAGTGTAGGATCTAAAGCATCAATATGGCATATTTCTTCAGATACAGCTAATTACATTGATAAAAGTTGTCTACAATAGTTGTCTAGGAGGTGGAGAGGAGGTGGAAGGTGGAAGGGTAGACGGTTGGAAAGAAGAGGCCAAAAGAGAGGAAAGGCTGAGGTCCAGTTACAACCAAAGGGTCTGTTTTCGGTACTGTTAGTGAGGAATATTGTTATTCTAAAACAGGGAAATCCCAACCATCCCTTATCCCCCCCAAAAAGAGAGGGGATTTTAGAAGAAACTGGGAAAATGGAGAAGAGCGGATAAAAACGGCTGCCGGAGAAAAAAAAGCGGGTTGTTGTTGACAAGAGAAAGCGGTGGTGAGGGAATAGCAGGAGGAGATTTCCGGATCTGGCAGTTGTGAAGGAATAAAGGAGAGGTTTTTCAGAACTGGAGGGTTCGACAGTGACTCTTAAATGCATCATCCGTTTAGCCTGCGGCTCAGGGAGAGACAGAATGCCTTTACAGGCCAGTGGAAGAAACTCGCTGTTAGTTTTTCGGTTGCTCTGAGCTCATTAGTGTTATGTTAATGCGGATAGAGGTAGGCTTTGTTAGTGGGGCGGACCATCCCTAAGACAGGCATGGGGGGGAGGTTTTGAATGGGAACATACCATCTTCCTCGGTGCGGATAAGCAGTTGTAAACTTTCCGGTCCGTCCCCGGCTTCCGTCTGCGCCCGGACCGTTATGCCATACTCAGTCCATTTCTCTAGGTTTTCCAAGAGGTATGGGATGCTCTCCGGGAGAATCCTGTCGATTCTCTTCGATGTTTTGTTGCCCTCCGTGGTGGAGTACTGGATGGCATATCCCGTTATGACGCCGTTCTGAAACTCCGGAAGCGGCGGTGCCCAACTTACCAGAACGCTGGTGGAACTGGGAGCGGTGCATGTGATGTCCCGGGGAGGCGCTGAAGGAACTGATCGGTCAGTTTTGAGGAAGTACAGGTAGCAGGGATTGTTTTTTGAGGGGAGGTTGGTGGTGGGGGGTAAATAAATGCAATTTGGTCATGTGTGCGAGTTGTAATCGGTGGGTAGAGAGGTGAGGTTTGCCGTGGAGGAATGGGGATGAGATTGAGCAGACGAGAGACAGAGAACAAAAGACAAAGAAACAAAATGAACACAAACCGCTGGGGAACAGAAGCTCTTAAGAAAGAAAAATAAAATGACCCTCTTACTAGAAAAGCAAGATGGCTGAACAAAGATACTGAATGATGGGTGTCAACGTTCGTTTGACAGAAATGTTTGATTAATGAAAACGGGTGAATGAAACACAAAAACACTGACTAGAGCTGACACACACAAACATACCTGCCCATAACTTACTTGTCCTTACAGCCTTATTTTGATCCATGATGACTTCTCACACCACTATCTATAAACCTCTGCCTTCTTACCTCTGCTTTTACTGAACCTCTCACAGACCTCAGATTGATTGAAGAAAAAACATTTTTTATCATTGGTGCCAATCTTCAATGACCTGCTTGGTGCTATATTTGTTTTGGATATCACAATTTAATCACTTGGCACTGTATTTGGTAAGATAGCCAACCTGAGGTCAGTTTAAGTCTGAATCAACGATCAACTTTTGTGACAATGCAAAAAAAAGATTGACGAATGTTGAAACACTGTTTTTTTTTTTTCTTTTGGTAAGGTATGTGTGTCTATTCTGATTTTTCCATTGTCAAAATTGAAACCTCTCTCTCTCTCGCATACACACACATTCACACAGAGCGGTGCGTGCGGTTGGACCTACGCGTCTGTGGCGTGTCGATGGACACTTCATTGGTGTATGCACCAACTCCGTGTTTGCTCCTGGCAGCCAGCTGAAAGGTGTAGGTGGAGAAAGGCTTCAGGTTCTTCAACAGGTAGGAAGTGGTTGGCTCGAATATCACTTTCTTCTGAGGGGGACATTGAAGACGACAAAGTTGTGAGAAGGCATAAAAAAAAAAAAACTCATATTGCACTTTATTACTCAGTTTTTCTCCATGACATAACAAGAATACACTTCATAAATCCCTTATTTGCGCAAGTCCTCCCAGTTCTCGCCCTCTGTCCCTCCCTTCAACTTTACCTCCTCCGTTTCGTCAGCTCGTCGGTAAACCAGCTCGTATCCTGTGATCTGGTTGTCAGGGCCGCCCTGGGGTGGGGCCACCCAGGATAAAAGGATGCTGGTCTCGGACTTGGCCTCACCCTTAAATTCTGAAGGTTGGGATGGAACTACGGAGTTGAGGATGAACTGAATTAGTAAAAAAAAAAAATTGGATTCTTGTGCAAGCCGGTTCGGCTGATCAGAAGCCGACGTTCTCCCTTAACTTCGCTGCGTCTCACCTCCGGTCTTCGCTATGATCTGCAGGTCCTGGGACAGAGGTCCGTCTCCTACGGAGGTGAAGGCCAGGACTCGGATGTAATACGTCTTGTTAGGAGTCAGGCTCTGGATGGTGATGAAGTTGGCGCTGCGCACCATCTGCTTCTCCCACTGCGCAACACAAACACGTAACATCGACAGCGTGAATGCAAGCAGACACACAGATGCGCGCGCGTTAGTCATCTCATTAGTTATCAGTCGCCTGCAATCGATGAAAAAGCTAATTCAGCAAGCGGGTACAACACCTGGTTGACTGGCAGCGTGTTGTCTGAGGTGTAGTAGACTCTGTAGCCGACCACCTGTCCATTAGGCTCCTCTGGCTCGTCCCAGTGGATGATCGCTGTCGTGGTGCTCAGCATACGACCTCTGACCTGCAAGGGCGGATGAGACAAAAACTTCAGCGATGATGCCGTCAGATGAGGTTAACTCTTTAACGCCTATTGTTACAAATTAGCATCAAACATTTGCATTCCCACTGCAGCAGGGAGAACATACACATTCTTCCCCGAATGCTGGTTTGTTGAAAATGAGTTTCAAAAGAAGAAACACTGAGGTCCAGCTAAGGCTATTCCAACACAGGAGGTGCATTCAGATGCTGTGGGTCACTGGCCAGTGGATGAAAATGAGCGGAAACGCTGTAAAAGCCCAAAATGTAAAAGCCAGACTGTCTTCAGATGCTCAAAGTGCAATGTTCATGTGAGACTCAACAAGAACCACAACTGCTTTCCTGAATTCCACGAGTAAGAGTCAAAGGGTCCTATTCGACCCACTGGATGACTTTTCAAAGTGCGAAACAAGTGTACTCAGAGTGTTTGTTTGACACGCGTAGTTCTAGTTGGTCTCTAGTTATAGTATAGTAGTTAGTATACAGTTATAGTTACTTGTTATAGTGTAAAAATTGTATTTTGAGGCTTCAATAAAAAAAATTACCATTGGTTACCATTAATGCCTGTTGTCGCTTATTTGCATCAAACCAATTTTATGTGCTATAAACAAATTAACATTCTCTACTTAATTTAGCATCAGATTGCAAGCAAAAACACCAAAAATGATTTTTCTTATACAATTTTAAATATATTCAGGCATTGAAGGGTCAATCATGATTTGGGGCATCAGCCTGACCTGTCTGGGAGGCGAGGAAGGCGCCTGCTCGGCCGTGCGAGCCTCCACCACCTCGCTGGAGGGGCCCTGTCCGATGGTGTTGACGGCCGCCACCCGGAAGTCATAGTGGGAGTACGGGCTGAGGCCGCCGACGCTGTAGCGCGTCGTGGCGATGCCGTCAATCTCTTTGTAGGGGTCCTCGGAGCCTTTGGCACGGTGCTGGAGGGAGCGAGAGAGGAGGAATGTATACATTTAAAATTACATCAGCAACTTTGGCAGCTCCACAACTCTAGCTGCGCGCTAATGTGTAGTCGAAGCAGTTCGTGTTTCACTCTTGCTTTTGAATTCATTGCTCACTCAGAGGACACCAGATTTAATTCAAGCAATTTGGTGATTTTATTGCTATCAGGAGAGACGGGAAGGTCTTTTCTTTTGCGGCCCGACTTACTGATTTAGGCAGTTCATAAGATTTAATGTTAATACAAAAAAAAAAAATTCAGCATAGCGTTAACCATTTCAATTCTCACTGCACTGCTTCACTGTCTTCAGAGTGACCTGTGGCTTAAATTAGTGTTGGGTGGTCGTCTGACAAACTGCCTCAGGCCCTTGGACCCAAAAAGAACAATCTTAACATCAGTCCACAAAATGTTTCTCCATTTCTCTTCAGGCCATGTAATGTGTTCTTGGACAAATTGTTTCCTCTTCAGCACAAAGAGAAGAATCATGGATCAGTTTGCCTATATTAAAATATTTTAAGGTTCCAGACCAACAAAATGAAATTTCTGCAGTGGCCAACCCAATCCCCAAACCTTAATGTTGTTGAAAACTGACATCTGACTGGGACTGACATCAAAAATGCTGTTTCTGAGACAAAAACAAGAAATGCAGAGTAAAAGTGAGGCTGAAACACCTGTTCATAGGTGTCAGAAGCTGGTCGACTCCATACAACACTGATGTGAAGCAATTCTCAGAAACCGTGGTCGTAAAAAATAAATATTACTTTAGTGATTCACAGGAGTGTTAAATGCTGAAGATTTTTCAATTCAGACAAAAAAAAAAATCAGACACAGCTATTTATTGAACAGCCTAATATTATTTTTTCTTCATTGTCTGTAAGGTAATAAAAAAATGACACATTTTTCTTCAGATTTGTTGTTCCCAATGCATTGAAAATAAAAAGTATTATACGATTTTTGGCATTAGTCACATTTATAAACACACTGCTCTTATTTTAAACACAACTGTAAATTGTATCTCTATGCTTTTAATGTCTTATGTAAGGCACTTTAAATTACCTTGTTGCTGAAATGTACTATACAAATAAACCTGCCTTGCCTTGCCTTACCCATACTATGTCTTTTGTGTTGTTCTACAAGGGTTAGTACAACATGCTTGTGTGTCTGTCACTTGCCTGTATGATATAGTAGGAGACAGGTTCAGGGTTGCCAGAGTCCCAGGTCAGAGTGATGCTTGTTGCCGTCCTCTCCGTCACTACAGCGGTGCCGGGAGCTTTTGGAAGAGCTGAGGGAGAGAATAATAATAACAAATTGAAACTATCTGATAGACTCAAAACAATACCATCGCTCTGCAATTTAAATAATGAGACATGCTCAATAACCCACAATGACACCATGAACATAATCTCTACATAAATAATCCAAAAGGACAAAAATGATAAACTAAATTCTTCCAACCACTGGAAAAGCAAATTGAGTCAGTTCAACGACCTGAATATAATCAGTCACATCAAAACTGCGGTTACAACAGAAAAAAACAATGTTTTGTTATGTGTGAAACAGAGGAGAGCAAACCGTGTCCTTTAGGAAAACCCAAAATATGAAAAAAAAAAATGAAATCATGAGCCCCGACTTTACCACAAAAGCCGACTTCTCTTCCGACAGGATCTACTTCAAACGTGGTTAAACTTTCCCTGTGGTAAACCTGGCAGGAGCGTAGACACATTACACCTGAAGATATGTTTGTGTGCAGGACGTTTTATTTTCTTTTTTGAATATATCGTAATATAATATTTTTCTTTCTTCCTCTGTTCTACTCCGATGTTATCTATAATTATTCCATGTAGCGCATATCACTTTCCTCACTCGTAGAGCAACTTATAATTCTGTATTGTCTCTTTCAACAACACACGTGCAACACATTAAGTTCCAGTCGCGCTTCTTCAAGTTTCTAATTCAGTTCTTTTTAAGACCATTTATATAAAAGCTAATAACTATTTCAGGGCCTATTTCACAGATCCACCTGCAAAGAAAAAATATATATTCTTTAATTTGTTATTTCTCAAATTATCCTGAATGATTAACAATGAAAATCAACAACAATAAATAAAACTGACATCCCACAGTCAACTCCTTAGCACTAGGGAGTCTATTTATTGCTGTTTGGTAAATATTTTCAGGTATTAAAAGTGTACTATGTCCATATAATTTTTTTCCCACTGAAACCTCACCTTTAGTAGTTAGGGCATTGTGATTATGATGTACTGCAGCAAACAGAGTAGGTAAAAGTAATTTTGTCGATTTTTGAACATTTTTAATCATGTAATTTGCAGATGGTCCCTAAGACAGACCACAGCGAATGACAGGAGATCGGCGATGTGAAGACAAACGTAAAATGATGAGGAAAGTTTACAGTAATTTTAAGTCTTTCAGAGTATGATGATGTTGCTATATACTACACTTTTTATTTACCTTGGACGCTGTCTTGGTTTCTAATTAAAAACTCAGATAAAACCAAACATCAAGCCAATATCCTATAATGAGTCAACTTCACCTCACTGTTCCTGAGGTAAACGCAGAATGAACAAAGAACGAAGGCCTAGAACTTTTTTAAGGTATTATTTCCAAATTCATTAATTCAACTTAAAACTAAAGGCTGAAAATCAGGTGATGTGCTATGAACCCACCTTTCACGATGATCTGCGCCACCGCCTCGATCACACCGAGCGTCGACATGGCGACGCAGGTGTAGTTGTTGGACTGGCGCACGTCGGTGAGCTCGAGGACGTTACGGCCGATGGGCATGTCATCCTCGGGGGTCAGGTCCTCGGCGCCCAGCATCCACTTCACGTACGGCATGGGGGAGCCCACCGCCACGCAAGTGATGTTCACGTTCCCCCCCGGCATGATCTCGCTGTCGGCTGGCGGGATGGAGAAGCGAGGGGGGACACGGCGTACTGGAGCGGGTCGGACAAGAGGGACAATTAGAAATGGATTGTGTTCAGTAGATACCAATTAGAGTATATACAGGGAGGGGTGATCATTTTTTGTGTTGTGCCATGTGCTTTCAGATGACGTTTTATGGTATAGAAAGACTGCAAGCATTCAGACAGTCTGGTACATCACCACCATGTGATAGCATGATTTATTCATGGTGTTTATAGGTGTGCTCTATTAAATATTTTATGGACTGAAACACAAAAGATACACACACACACCACACACACACGCACACACGCACACACACACACACACACACACACACACACACACACACACACACACACACACACACACACACACACACACACACACAGCAATCACACATGCACTCACAGCAAACATGCATGCATTCACAGGGGGGTAAAAAAGAAGAGAAAAAAGGAGAATGTGGGGTACAGTATATCTCAAAGGAGTAAACTGTACAGGCGGGTTTAAACCTTCAGTACAGCACATAAAACAACAGAGACACACACACAAACACGAATGTCAGTTTAATGGAAGAAGAAAAAAAAATACTCAGGAGAGACTCAAAAGAGTCACACAGTCATTGCTGTACCAACCTTCTCGCAGCTCTGCAGAGGGAGGTGGGACAGGCACGGCGGGAGGAGGAGGAGAAAAAAAAGAGAGGGAAGTGGAAAATATCAGAGAAGAGACCGGGAGACAGGGAGAGAAAAACAAGTTAGACAAAAGGAGTACGTCAAAGTGGCAACAAAGAGAGGGAAAGCTTAAGAGAGAGGGGGGAAAAAGGAAAGAAGAGAAAGAGAATAGGGGGAGAGAGAGAGAAAAAAAACGAAACAGGAGCCATAGACGGCGAGCGTGTCGGTGGAAGCCTTCCTGCAAGCTCCACTGCCGGCTGTCTCCATAGACCGCCTGTCAAACCCTCGCTGAGCAGCACCACGAGATTTTACTGGCCCTGCAAGCACTGTTAGACGCACATCACTGGCTCCGTAATGTTCGCCCGCGTGTCCGTGCGCACGCATGTATGTTTAAATATATATATTTATAGTCTAAGACGTAGATGTGTGTTTATATGTGTGAATCCAATTCCGTATCTGCGCGCGTGTGTGTTTGCTACGTATCCCCCGGGGCCTTGTTAGAGTCAGAAGGGCATGCTATGCTGTTTAAAGCCTTTTTTTTCCCAGGGGGAGGAGGAGGGGAGGGGGTTGGGAAGGGGGTGGGGGGGTGGGGGGTGGATTGGAGGCGGGCAGAAAACAGAGCAAAAGGCCTTGGGAATGAAAATGTCTCCAAGATTCAAACATTTTGTTGCATCTGTATGTGTGTGTATGTCGAAGGAACACAGAGTGCCCGAGGAGCTGAGATGCCTGTCAGATTTGGGGAAAGGGGGGGGCACAAGTCTTAACCAGACAATGATTTGTTTTTTTCTCTAAGGTCTAAAAGGCTAAAAAGCGAAGGCAGAGAGATTAATAGCCTGAGTGAAACATCCAGCGCTGCCTCAACTGATGTAAAGAAGCCCTCATTTTTAACGCCGTCTGTTTTACGGCTGTGCGGCCACGAATTATATATCGCGGCACGTTTAAATGGCATTAATGTGATTGAACGCCCGTTCCGAACAGAAGACGATATTAAGAGGTGACATAAGAAAACTTATGAATGTGTTCTTGGAAATAGACGTCTGAATCTGCACATCTATTACCGACGTGGTCCTTAAATCTAAGTGCTTTTATTCAGTTTCGTAGTGCAGCCTGGTTTTTATCCCCCCTCTTACCTCTGACATATAGATTAGCCGGGGTGGAGTAGCGTGTCCCGTCGCTGTTGGTGGCGACGCACTCGTACTTCCCCTGGTCCGACTCTTCGCTCATCTCTATCTGGAGGGCACCTGGATGAACGGAGGGATGGGGACGAGTAGAAAAAAAGTAGAAAAAAAAGAGAGAGGAGGAAGAGGAGGAGGAGCGAGAGTCACACAGAAAGATAGAGAGTGCGTTCAAACAAAAGATGTCAGATAATTGGGTATAGTGCATATACAGAATACTTTGACATAGAAATGGTCATAGAAATGAATCTGAGGATTTCAAGAACTAAACTCTGAGAAACTAAAAAGAAAAAAAGAGGAGGCAAATCTATAGGGAGACAGTAACAAGTTTCTTCCAGTGTCAGCAAAAATCTGCCCAAAACGAGGGTCAGCTGCACTGATACAAACTCTACAAAAATGGACAAATGTTCTTCATGCAAAGGCAGAAACAAATAAACCGAGCAGCCAAAATGTCGAGAAATCCTGTCACAAAACTTTGAAAGCTCTTTGCTGAAAAGCGAGATGCAGTTATATTAGAGAGGAAATCATGTTTCACTTTTCAAGGACAAAGTGCGACAAAGCTGTCGCCACGGCAGCAAGACATCCCCGACCTTTTATCGGATCCACCAGCGGGATCAGGAGTGTGATGTCATTAAAAACACCCAATAAGGAGGTAAAGACATCCACTGACCTCCATCGAGGCCGACAGATTTTGAAAAAAAAAAAGAAAAAAGAAAAAAAAAGAACGACATACGCAAGCCTTGGGAAGGGACCGATGGGTTTCTCGTTCCCTGAAAGTAGAAAAACTGTCAAAAAAGTCAACCAGAGGTTCTTTAAAGATGGTGTGGTAAGGCAAAAAAGCGCCCATAAAAACTTTATCAAAAAAGTGGTTGTTTGGGGCTTTTTATCGGTGATGAGAGAGAAAAGTGAAAGTAATGGTAAAAAAGTTATGAGGGAATGTGTGTGCGTGTAAGTGCGGGTGTGTGAGCACACTAATGTCTGCAAGTGTGTCTGAGTCTTCGCCATCTGGACTTTTCAGGCTGAGCGGATAACAGCTGGGAGGGAAAACAAAGCTGGGACGTTTGATTGGGCAAATATGGACAAGGTAGAAGGAGAGGCGGGGTCAAGCTTAGGCCAAGACCCAAAAGAAGACAGGAAAAAAAAAGAAAATAAGAAAATCAGGTCACAAAAAAATGAAAGAAGCAAAAGAAACAAAGAGGTAAAAGTGATAGTGTGCTTTGTCACCTTAAACTAAGCGAGAAAGAAACAAGTTGTAAACGCGTCATGCTTTAGACTGAAAACTAAGTAGATGAAGAAAAAAACGCTACATGATGTTAAACTGATGGATACAAAAGAGGGATCACAATATGGCAAGGAGGGAAGCGATGGATTCCCGTGTTACAGGCGGAACGTTGAGGCTGGGATGGGAAAATGAAAGGATGCAGAGAGGATGAAAGACGAGAAGAGGGGAGGTGATTAAAAGTCATAGTGTAATGAATTGCTTGCTCAATTCCGATCCCCCCCTTCCCCTTCTTGCGCCTCCTGCAGATCTGAAAGCAGCCGGGATGGGTATTACCAATATAGCGTGAGTCTCCAGTCTTGGACTGAACCCATATTGATTTACAAATCGAGAGCTGCTTTTCAGATCTGCGAGACAAGTAGGAGCCGGGGGCTGGAAACGGAATCGGGCCACTGTGTCATGTTGGTCCTCCCAGCAGTCTTACCTCGTATGGGCGTGCCACCTGAGTGGGCAATGAATGCACGAGATTAGAGAAGGAGAAGAAGAAGAAAATGTTAGTATACCACGAAAGGGGGAAAAGGGGATAAAGGCAGGGAGGGAGATACTGAAAGAAGGGGAGTAACTTGTAACGGAGAAGAATCAAATTAGAGAGTAAGACTCAAAATATAGATCCTTAAAGAGCGAGAGGGAAGAGAGGCCGAAAAAAAAGACAGAATAAATAAAGCCTCAGAGGAAAAAGACAGATACTAGATAGAGTGACAGACAGTGATAGAGCTATAAGGAGATGGGTAATTGATTTGATTTGATTGACTTGCGACAGGGACAGATGTGGTTGTCGTAGGGTGGTGTCTGCACTGCACTCATCTGGGAATCTAAATACACTTAATGCGCTTAGTCTTAACCTACACTTGTCCCCCCATGTGGATCAAAACGAGGTCTAATCCTGCTGGTGCTATGGTGTGTAAATATACTGCATACATCTGTTATAAAGGAAAAAAAAATCCACCCTCCAAGTCTTTGAAACAAAACTGGAATTGGCCTTTTTGTTGTTGTTGTTGTATTTTTTTCTTAATCAGTAACTGGTAAAAAGGTAGATAATGTGACATTCTGTCAAAACGTCCCCGTTGGTCTTAACAAGCGAGTCTGACAGCGGAGGAATCCTCAACAATCGCAAACATCAGTAGTAAATGTCACGTTGGTGTCTCAGCCCACACAATCAAAGAGTGATGGTGTGTTTGTGTGCTCACACTGCTAAGATTTTACATCAGAAGGTGGTAGGAGACACTGAGTGATCCGCACACCAGAATGCAGCCAAGAGAAACCGTGCGTTTTTCCCTATGAGGTGTAAAATAGTTTTTCATTATGATTTTTTATCATCCTTTACCACATGAAATTTATTTTTTTTTTTTATTAAAAAAGGGGGATTTGGTTGGTTTTTAATGTTTTTTCTTTTTTTTGTTTAGGATTTGAATGGTTTTCTTTTTTTATTTGGGAATTTGCACTTTTTTTTCTTTTTGATTTGGGAATGTGAATGTTTTTTTTAGTTTTGGAAATTTGAATGTTTTCTTTTCTTTTTTTCTCTTCTTTTCTTTCTCCTACTAATTGAACAATGAACGAAATGAACATTTCAGGAGATGGATCAGTCCATTCTCTCAGCCTTTTCTAACCTCTCCTATTTTAGTGTATTCACACAGACAAAAAGAAGCTGTTTTCAGTCTCTTTCTTCTAGAGACCGAATGTGTGAAAACATCCAGGAAACTGCAGGCCAACAACAGTGCAGTCGAGTGTGAGGGGCCTTTCTTGTGTGTCCATGCATCACACCCTTCCTCCTCCATGCACCAGAGGTTGGGAGTTTTCCATCTCCATCTCCATCCTGTGGGTCCTCTTCCTCACTACCTGCAGAGAACGTCATCTGGGTTTCCAGAAGACCCTAACCATCAGGGATCCAGACAGGGAAACTCCAGCAGCAGATGATGGAGCAGCAGAGGAACTGCAGAGGAGCTGCAAAGCGAGGACGGGTGACGCAACGATGGACGATGCAAGAACGACACACGGAATAACTCAACTCAGATACACCTTTTCTCAGCAGACCACACCATTCACTACCTGATCCTGACAGTATCATGCCAGCAAGATAGGCCTCCGCTTACAAAAACCTGCTAAGACTTTTGGAAGAAGGACAAAATGCAACATTCACCTGTACTGTTTTTTCCTGAAATTTGACGATTGGGTCAAAATTCATACACCTAATCCTAAAAATGACAAACGCATAAGGAACTCTGCGATTCACATGACTGACACTTGAACTGTTGCTACTATGGATGAAAACCTTGCTCAAAACAGAGCAGTATCATTCCACCATTCCCATCACCACTCCAGTTCAGACTCAGATTCTGAAGCTTTGTAAATAATACTTTGTAAATATTGCTTTCTTTTTACTTTTTTTTTTCTTTTTCCTTCTTTTTATTTTTTATTATTTATTATATTATTTCTTTTTATTTCACGTGGGGTAAGAAAATTGTGATTATTTTGTGATTTAATAATCAAAAGGGGGGAGTTGTAATGGAAATTTCAAAGTCTGGGTTTTGTGTATTCATCACAGGCCTCTCCTGACTGTTGCAGATGCAAACTTAGGCAGGATGGTGTGAACGCCACTCCAGGGGGCAGAGACAGGTTTCCTGCAGCAGTCAGGGGGTGTCGGGCAACAACGGGATCAATGACCTTTTGTGTGACTTCTAGGGGGAAGGTCCTACTGTATAAATGCTCAACTGACCATTGATTCTATGTCTTACTGTATCAGAAACCAGCATGGCTGCAGGCTGGGGTTCTGGGCAGTCTGACCTTTCTTCTATAGAGGAAATAAAACTGTCGGCTGACACTCATGCCTGTGTTTCTTTTATTCACCAGAGAGCGGGGAAACAATTTTTCCACAACAGTATACCAAGATACCTAGGTCTAGGTACGTATACCTAGCTACCCAGGTCTAGGTATACCTAGGTAGACCTAAGTACCTAGGTCTAGGTATACCTAGGTATACCTAGGTACCTGGGTATTTATTCCCCTAGGCATATTCTCAAGTGTTGGTTGAACAGCATTCTGCGAAATGAAGGAATTCTGGCTAAAGTGAAGGTCAAATGATTTTGGCAATTATAAAATTAACATAACGGTATAAGAGTGTTGAAAGGTGGATTTTTTTCCTTCTTTCTCTTAAATGATGAACCTGTCTGGCACTGTTATACTGTTGAGGACAATTCGAGCGTCCAAGACCAGTTCACTTCTTCTATGCTGTAGTAAGCAGTTTAGCTGCATACATACACCACACTGTACGCTCACTGTTTAGAAGGCTGACACCTGGTAGCCATTGATTTCTTTACAGAGGCTCCACCACCGCTCTACCTAACAGCCATTTAGAGTTGACGACTTATTGTCTGGTAACTATACAGTGGAAAGGAGAAGAGAGTAAGTGGGTGAGTGAATGACAGAGTAAGTGAGTGAATGAGGAAGAGAATAATTGAATAAGTGAAGGAGTGGAAAAATTAAAGAGGTGAGTGTGAGGAGAAAAGTTACTATTATTCTTTGGGTGTGGAGAGGCTGCAGGTGCACAGGTGAGGGTGAGGCCAGCTACATCTAGGGTGACGTAAGTGTGAGTGTTAGTGTGTGTCTGTCCCTGTATGTTTTTGTGTGTGTCTGTGTGTGTAATTTCTATTACTTTGTGTGTTACTTAAACCAAGACAATGTATTGGTGCCTACAGGCTTGTTATCAAATTGTCTTGTCTGTTTCTGTGTGTCTGCATCTTTGGTAACACTTTATCTGTGTGGCTGTTAGTAAAATGCATGCCATGCATTTTAATAACACCTCAACATTTTAAAAGGTGAGCAGCAGCAGCAGCAGCAGTAACAGTAGCAACATTAGTGAGAACAGTATATATAAAGAAGAGTGGACAGTGAGGGTGTGGGCCTCGGAACAGAAGCACTTACCAAAGGACTCTGTGGTTAAAAAGATACAAAGAGAAAAGAAACAGCATAGACATGGCATTATAATCGGACCATTGTTTACACAGAGGAGCTGTAGAAACACCTTGAAAAGCACTGGAACTCAAAGAGTCAAGGATGCTGATTATCTACTACACATAAATTTGTGCTAATCATAGCTGTTTTTGTATTCATCACATTGAAAAGAGACTAAATGACTACACCATATATTTGACATTTTTTAGCATTGTAACAAATTTTGTATATCCTAATTCAATATTTCAGTTGTTGTGAAATAAAGAGAGGAAATTTGAGCAGGATGTTAAGGGGTTGAGCCAGATAATTTAAATAAAAAAATAAAAAAAGGGACAAACATAAAGGTTGTTATCCATAAAGAAGCCAGAGAGGTGGGTGTCCAATCACAAGAAAAGGGGATTTGGATCCAGAGTTGGTTTTCCGGAAGCAGGAGGGAGACTGAGAAGTTACACTACTGTGGCTATAAAAAAACAGATTGATGATTGATTGATTGATAGATTGAATGGAGCAGAATTTATTCTCTGCTTGTGTTTTTCCAAGAAATTTGTCTTTGGATTTAACAAATTAGGTCGATGTGTTCTCTCAAATAACACAGACACACTTAAAGATGTAAAAATGTTACAAATAAGGGAAAACAAAAGGTTATTTATTTGTTTAGTCACAGCAGTGAGCTATCTTAGACAGAGAAGCCATTCCCTTGGTGCACGCCACCATCACCTGGGTTTACCTTTCAAGTTCTCTCAGCAGAAAAAAAAAGTCAAGATATATGAATAGAGAAGTAGCACACTGATGCGTGTCAGTCACAAATTTTTAATAACGTCTAAGAACGTAATAAGAAAGTGGAAGATTAAACCCCTTCGTGATGGTGATTTGCACGGGAAGACCTCAGAGAGTCTTTGGAGAAAAGCGGAGAAAGTTGGGAGGCGCTGAGTTCACTTTTAAAGGCCTTGAAGAGTTTAGAAGGATTGGCAACCATTCACAGTCAACTCATACCACAGCAGCAGCAGAGAGGGGCATTTCAGAAACACAGCCAGTAACCACGGCAGGAGGAGTGTGGAACAGAAATAAAGAAGGGGTGAACGAGGGCAAGAATAACAGAAGCATTGTAGGAACAGAAATATATTAAAAAAATGGGTTGTGGGGAGGGGGAAGTACAGGGGGGGATAAGAGGGAGTGGATACTGAAAGAGGGATAAAAGCAAAGTAGGAGGGAAAATTTTAAAGGTGGAAATAAAAGCCAGGATAGAGGGGGGGGGGAAGAAAAGAACTGAAACTTATCGGTTACCTGAGCGGAGCTGCTTGATCCGTCCGTTGTTATTGGATGTGTTGACTGGCAGGAAATCCTTGAACCAGGTGATTTCCGGATCAGGGTTGCCACTGGCAGCACAGAGCATGGTGGCGGTCCGAGAACGCTCCACCACTTTCAGCTGGGGACCCATATCTATGATGGGGAACCCCGAGGGCAGCTGGTCCTCTACGAGGATTAAACACAAAACCTAGTTAGACATTACTCACTTCTTTAACTCGGTGTCGCCATGTTTCACTCCTCTGGATAAGCGCAACAGTACGTCCCCGTGTATTAGGATTAGAAAGAATTGCCTTCCATGCAGGATAAAGCTGGATAATATTCTGATGGGAATATTACAATATTCAGTTTTATCCTCAGAAGGAATTTCACACAAAGCTGTGTGCTGGGGAATGTCCTATCAGCTTTAAACGCATACCACCACCTCATCATGGCTACAACCAGATCATACATTTACTATACTTTTCACCTTCTCAGGTAGACACTTACCATTATTTTCCTGTCATTTCAAAGCCTGTTATTCCCCCATCAGTAACCTGAAACCCACACCTGTTTACACTTGTTCCCAGCTCCTTGATCTGTAATGTTTACATTACATTACAGATCAATGTGTACACACACACATATGTGTGTACTCATAGGACGTATGTTTATAAGTGGAATATATAAGAGTATAAGTGGAAGCTTATGTAGATTTTTCCAGTTTGGCAGACTTACAATGAATCTCTACTTTTTTTTCTGTATACTGTAACAACCTGGGCATGTTAGCGTTATATGTGTTTATAAATAAATTGTTCTGTTCTGTTAGGTGATAGTGCTGGGATTTCTTGAGGGTGGAGTAAGATGCTGCAGCTAGCGTCTAGTCTGTACTTCTCCTCTGAAAAAAGAAAAGACGGCAGCACTTGTGAACCTTTCTTACGAAGTTTGTAGTTTGCCCACAATAGCCTGTGTTAGCGTGAGGATTAAAGTAGCAGCTAATCCGGCGAACATCCTAGCGTGTGGCTTTTGAGAGACGTTAGAATACTTGTTACATCGGCTGCACGATCGGTGCAGGCAGAAATGGAACAACGGCGCTTTGAATTGTGACGAAAGTGCTGGGAAACAATATGAGGAGAAGCCCTGTGATATGGAGCTTTACACTGTAACAAGAGTGCTGTGATACGAAAGCCCATGAGATTCTAACTTTTAATGATTATAATGATGTTTAGAATCACATGCACACACACAATTTTTTGTTGTAATTTACACAAAGTATAGAATTTGGATTTTGTGGAATTCTATTTAAATTCTACAAAAAAGGATAAACACAATCATAACATGTGCAAGATACATCCAAAATCTGAGATTGATATGACAGACAGTCAGAGGGATACAGGAGCCACAGACACACAGACGCTCCTTACTTTATATACCAGACACTTTCCTTTAGCTCCCCACCAGGTAATTTGTTCTACCTCACAACAATTAATCCACATTTCTTGCTCCATGTATTTCCGACAATGCCTTCCTTTTTGGACTGTTTCCCTTAAGATATAACATGTTAACCTCATAGCCTTGTTTCCAGATCATACGGCAGGCAAAGCCAACGTGGCTACTGGCTGCAGCTTTATATTTGGTGTATAGACATGATCTAGGTCTCAACAGAAAGTGAATTACCTAAATGTCAAATCAATCAATTGAATTCCAAATGTTTGCCTTTGAGTTGTGTGTTTGAGTCCATTACCTGTGAGACCTAAAGCAGACAGTGTGCTCGATAAAAGAGATAACTTCTCATACGAGAACAGACAGAGATAAAGCAGTCAAACTTCAATTTGGAGTCAAGATATGGTTCACATCAGCCTTGAGCCCTAAGGCAAGACTTTAAGAAGAATGTAATAGTGAGGTCAAATAGAATAAGTAACATTTCATTCCACCTGGCCTTGCCTCTGTAAAGCTTTATAGGCAGCTGCTCTTAGAATAAGAATCAACTGAAAAATCAAATACTCTCTATTCAGCTGGGAATCTGTAGCACTCCAGCAACTCTTTTTTTTTTTTTAGTCAACCTCCGTCTCTATGCACGCAGCCGTCTTTGGAAGATCACCCCTTGTCTGAATCAAATAGGCGAGTCCTATAAAGACAGGTCCACTGGGATGCCGTCCCCTTCTGGGATGGCAATTGAAATGTGAATTCATAGACATCCGAGGCAATTAAATTAAACATGAAGAATCATTCCACTGCGATAGAGGAAATCAAAGGCAGGGGGCCAATTTCATTCAACTGAAGTGGGAGATTTAAGAGAGGGGAGGGGACAATGCTTGGAGGAGGCAGTGGATCAAAGACGCCTAAACTCAGTCAAACTGAAAAGCGACTGTCGTCTCTCTCTGAATAAAAAAGCTACAGAGAAGAGCAGTTTTTCGAAATCAAATTCTTAACTTTATTCAAGGCTATACTTTGAAACTGTGAGGTAAACAGTGAGAGTTATGAGTCACACACGATAAAGTGGATAAAGATAGGCATGGTGGAAAAGAAAAAACAGACGAGTCTTCCTGCATGTGTCAGAGCTGTATTTGATCTAGTCTATTTTAACTGTTGCCCCCCTGCCACCCTCCCTTGCTTTTTACATTTTTTTTTTACCCAGAATCCTTTGTGATTTTTATCCCTCTTAAACCGCACAGAGTCTCATTAATGGGAAATCCTAGCACTGAACCCCACCAAGGAGATGCTAATTCTGGTCCTAGTCCATCGAACCGTAGCCACCGGGTCGTGAGACACTAGCTTCGCAAGTGCGTGTGTGGCCTTTTAACGGCTCCGGTTTCAATCAATCACGACGCCGACAGATGGAAACATGGACATAATAAACCGAGGGAACAAGATGAGAAGGTGTTTGCGTGAAGGAGGGTGTTTGTGTGGGCAGGAGGGCGGACGGAACAGGGCAAAGGTACAAAAAAGAAAGGGAAACCGGATAGACTAAAATGGAAATAACCACAGAGCGAGACAAAGTGACAGAAAGGAAAACACAGCGAACAAGGGAGCGAGTAAAAGAAAAATGGCAGAAAAGGGAGAGAAAGCACAGGGGACCCACGCGGCATAACAATCCCGTTTCTCTCCACTTTCATTATGCAAACTCTTACTTCAAAGCCAGCCCCTTGTAGGCAGGAATAATGCATTCTATTTCATCTACCTGGGGTGGGACACCGCGCTCAACACTGAGGACGTGCACAGTTCGAACGCTACTCCCAGAGTTCATGCCTCCCTCTCTGCCCCTTTTTCAATCACTAACACACGAAAGAAAGGACGAAAAGGAAACAAAAAAAGTTGCAGATGTGAATTTGTGGGTATTTAGAAACTTCCAGATATGCAAAACTGGATGAAATTCACAGATGCACTCTTGCAAAAGAAACAAAAAAACAAAAAAAAACAGAAACCCTGCAGAAAGTTGTCAAGTGATGTGCAAGCATCTGATTCAAGGGGCTGATGCACATACACTCACACAGACACACACACGCACGTTAACGCATACACATTAGCAGCCCTCCGTCATCCATCATGGGGGACAGGTGTAAAGAACACCATCATGCGTTTGGGGAGAAATCTGCTCCCAGTGTGTGTGTTTGTGTGTGTGTGTGTGTGACTGCTGCTGAACAGTTAAGAACCCCCTGAGGTCGGAGCAGATGCGTAACCCGACACTCCCGTGTTGACGGAGCCTTCCACACATCCCACTGTTTCGCTTGGACGTGCTCCCACTCCAGTGTTTTCCACTGTGCGGGATCCAGATAATTTTACAGCTCATAGAAATGCCTGCTCTCACAATCATGGGAACGTCTGTGCGAACACTGTCCTCTTTATATAAGGTCCAAAAATGAATTTCACACACAACACTCTCTGGATTTGTCATCTGTAAATCTGGAAGGCTGCAACTCTGGACTCACAATCATGGGAACTTATGCGTGAGCTGCTCTCTGGATCCGAAAGCCCCCCGGGTGTAATACGTACACCTGCGAGGAAAACCTGTTTCTGTCATTCATGGCTAACTCAGGGGGATAAACAGTAACGTGGGTGGATACAATAAAATTAACACCTGTGTAATATATTGTAATCCAAGACAAAAGCCCTGCGAGACCGCTTTACAGCGATATATCATTGTTTTATGTTACATTGTTTGTCAAGACTGTGTCATAGGAGCAGACAGATTCTTCAGCTCATTATGATATTGTACAATGGGAGTATAGTCAGATATATGTAGTATATGGTAATAAGTAGAAATAAATGATATTTATTGTATCATAAGCAATAATTTAAGCTGCATCTGGTTTATTACAAGTTAGAGAGCTTTTGCTATCATTTCTCTTGCTTATAAAATATTACATTCTTTAATATCTCTGATATATCTGGTAAAAGTTGATATCAATAAAAAGACAAAAAGAAGTTTCAGATGATCATCATACTTTGAAGTTAGCAACACTTATTTGAAAGAGAAAATAAAGCACTGACTAGTTTTAATCTACCTAAGTTCTGTATTGGATAATTAGATAATTAGGCCCCAGATCATGGAAGTTGTCATTTTCATTCCTTTTGTAACTATAGAGAAGGTGTAAGTGTTATAAAACTCTTTGTTAATACTTCCATGATATTATGATGTTAAACCTATACAATCACTGCCCAGCTCTCATTCACAGCCATTCAAATCAGCCAATCAGAGGATCATGAATATTTAAGAGACAGGCACATAACGACCTGTTTTTTTCTAGAGCTCCAGAGAGAAGCTTGGGAGGAGATGAAAAACCCTACTGAGAGATTGATTTTGATACGTTAAACTGAAATTATATCTTGTTAGGGATTTTAAAACTTCAAATAAAATACAGAAAATTGCATACATAGGACATTTAAACTGTTGGCTATAATAACCTTCCCACTTTGGCAAGTATGATGCTGTCATAATCCCAAAAACAATGGACAAAGCTATTGATATGGAAATATGCAAAAGTTGTCAAAAAATGTACCTTATGTATAAATTTAAGAAATTGTTTTACAATTTACAATTTCAATTTACAATTTAATTTCACAAATACTTTTGTCCAAGACTCTGTCAGATTATCTCTAACCATGAATTATATAGTATCTCACTGAACACAGGATCTTAAAGAATATACTGTAATTGCTCTTGGGTTCATTATTATTTCAGCCATTGCCAATCACAGCCATTTACTGGAAGCCAAGATTTCAATTAGCCTAGTTCTAATCCTCAGTAATTAAACCGGCTGACCTTAACACCGGATCCCTCCTGTCAGACAGTCAGTCAGTCAGTCAGTCACTGGAGCTGTGTCTTTACAGAGCCAGGGGAGACAGGGAGACATGACTGACAAGACTGTGTGTGCGTCTGTTTGTGTGTGTGCTTGCCTGTGTGAACGAGTGTATTTTTTGCGGGTGCACGTGTGTGTGTACTTTGGAGCTGACATTTGGACCAGCAGTCTATCAGGGGCTATTAGCTGCTCCCGTGTGGCCTCTTATTCATCCACAACACAATGACTCCTCAGAGGAGAAGAAAGGGGCTAATCACTACATAAAGACTGACTGTCTTAGATCAAGGATTAATGTGTGTGTGTGTGTATATATACACACACATAGCATATACAAGTGTGCTTGTGTGTGCACACAAAGATTTGAGACGAGCGGATATGAGCCTCCATCAAGGGATCAAAAATAGATGCAGAGGCATATAAGTGAGAGCATGTGCAGATGTACACACCATACACACACATACACACATACACGTACAAAGACAACCATGTGAGACAGGAAAAAAATTCTGGATGGATGGAGCGGAACAGCACAGAAGATGCAAAGAGTGGTCTGATGTGAATAATTTAGAGGTTTCTGTGTAGTGGACCTAAGAGCATGTGGAGAGAGAGAGAGAGAGAGAGAGAGAGAGAGAGAGAGAGAGAGAGAGAGAGAGAGAGAAAGAGAGAGAGAGAGAGAGAGTAGTGAAATAAAGAGAAATGTAACGGGGAATGGAAGTAGGAAGACAAAAACGCAGACAGATGAGACAGAAAGGGAGGAGAGACAGGAAGAACTGTAGACTACTGTATGTGTATTATCCCCCAGTAAGAGGAGGGGGAAAGAGAGAGAGAGAGAGATGAGACTGTAGAACAATAGGCTGCACGTCCATTCCCCACAAGCATGGACTGTAAAGGCAATGTGATTATCCACAGTCGAGCAGCTTCACTCAGTATGACACTCTTGAGCTTCAAACTACCGGTACATAATGTTCTCCTAATGGACTCCACTAACACTAACATTACTATCGGCATTAATGGACTTTTGCTAACACTAACAAAACCATCTACAGCAGTGGACGCAGGCTTACACTCACACACCAGCCAATAGCCAGGGCTTTCACGACCATGTGACAGGTGGGAACTGTGCTACTTACAACTTGGGAACACCATTTTGGCAAATAAGACTGAAAAAGGGGGTGTGTCTTTAGAGGTTTATGGATTCCAACCAGTGTTATCATAACCACTGGCATCCACAACCTTAAACAAAAGACAAGTGACCTACATAAACTTTTAAGTTATAAACTGCTAACCTGCACTGCACTGACCAAACACTTTGCATGATGGCGTTTAGTTAAGTAGCTTCAAATGGTGATAGAAACGCATCTAATTTGCATTTTCTTTTTTGTTTATTTTGTTCAAATATTCACCCAAAATCCAATGCACAATTTGATGAAAATGCAGCCACTGACCTCGTAGCACACTTAGTCTGGTGGAAGCAGTGATCTCTCCCGCTGAGTTGGAGGCGTGACATTCGTAAATAGCCTCGTCTCTGGGGGTCCGCAGCGGCTGGATCCTCAGGACCGAGCCGGACCCATCGTCAAATTCTATTACCTGTCCGAGAGAACAAAAACATGTGAAAGCAACCTCCTCAACGAGCTTTGCATCATGGCATTGTGCAACAGATACAGCAGCAGCGGGATCCTTAAAATACCCTCGAAGAACTGAACCTTCAATTGAATAACAGTTATGGTTTTTATTTCACCACTGCCGGTTGCACTAATTGTCAGATGAAAAAAAATGTTTTGGATTTTGTGAGGAAAGCCTGGGGGACAGAGCAATAGTCAGGTCTAGCCACAAGGCAGATCTGGATCCAAACGCCGCACACATTAAAATGTTATTTCAAAAGGCGCTGATTAAAAGTCATTTTGGACTGATTTGGAATAAACAAAACAGCGAGAAGGGGAAGTTAAGGAGTCTCTCATGTCTTTTTCACATCTAGGAAATGTAATTACTTTTTCAGAACGACTCGATTGTACATTTAAAATGCTCTTGCATAAGTTTAATACATGTAACAGATCAGGATGCTGAATCCTAAGAAGGTGGCTGAAATCCAATAAAAATAAATCCTGCACAGTAACCCCTGACAGACAGGACAGCAATGAGAAATATACACTCTGATCTTATATAGGGTGGATTAAAAATAAAATATCTCCCCGAGTGATTTTATGACAAGCAGCAAGACACCTAGATGAACTTAAACCTGGGAGGAAACTAGCCTTATTGAGGTAGAAAAGCACCCAGAGCTCAGGCTGACATTGACTGGTTCATCATATCAATCTGAGGATGACTTGTGAGGTGGGAAATGATGCAAAGGTTAGAGCCATCGGGAAACTAATAAGGCTGATCATATAAGAATCTCATATACTAGTAGCCCGAGGCATAATCTGACATATGAAAGAGTCAGAGTAGATATCAGTCCACACAGTTGTGTAACCTTTGGCGAAGAAAAAAGGAACAGCAGGTAAACTGATCATCATCTTTAAAAGTGCATTTTTGGCAATATATTTAAAACTGTTAATAAATTGGTATTCATGTATTCCCAGAATAAGAACATTCCTCTCACAATTTCCAGGAGTCCAAGGTAACATATTCACATATTTTGTCTGCCCAACACACCAAAAAATTGAATTTTTACCATCACAGAAGATCAAAACAAGCAGAAAATCCCCACAAATGGAAAGCTTAAGTCAATAGTTTGACATCTTGGGAAATGCATTTACTCGTTTTCTTGCCTTCATTTAGATGAGACGAACAATATCACTCTGTTTTTAGCATAAAATTATGCATAAAAGCACCTTGAGAGCTCGCTTATTCACACCTCGAATCTCGTTTGTTTAATCTGTACTAAAACAAAAGTGTAAAAATATCAATTTGAGGCTTTCATGTTATTTGCTGGCTGACTATTTCCTCCTGTTTCCAGTCTTTATGCAAAACTGAGTTAACGCCGACTTCGTAGGAATTGATTTCCTCATCTAGAAAGTCAATAAGCAGGCTTCCCGAACAAATGATTATCAGAATATTTGCCCGTTGACTCTCTTAGAAATGGAAATAACAGCTTTGCGGCCATTCTTAATGTCATTTTGTACACCTGCGTTGACAAAACAAAATACCTGCTGTGAGAAAAGTATGAAGAAAACCAAAACAAAGAACCGAAACATTTCCATGTGCAACATAAAAAAAAGAACGATGGCTCAAAGTTACTTTTCAGTGAGAAGTGTTGCGGCGTCATACCTCAAATCTCTGGTTGCTGACTTTTTTGCCTTTCTTGTTCCAGACGATCTTGGGCTGCGGTTCCCCTGTGGCCTGGCACACAAAGGACGCTACCCCCCCCTGGACCCCGGTTTGGTCTTCTGGGGTTCTTGTGAATCTTGGGGGCGCTGTGTGGAGAGATGTATTAAAAATGTAAGATGGTTGCTGTGTTTCTGCATGTGTGTGTACGCATACCGCACATGTACAGGGAGAAAAATGATATTAGACGGACAGCTATGCGATGCTCCTAATAGGAAACAAATTAGATCAGCATTCACACATCCACACGTCCACACATAGTTGTGTTTCTGCTCTTATGCATCATATATTCTACCGATGTACTACTCTAATTTCTCATCACTCGTTTAATCTCTCATTTGCACATCCGTAACAGTTAGTTTCAAAACGTTGGTTGTACTAAATAAAGAACGTGTGAACGGAAGAATGACGGATGTATGTGAGAACAAAGATGTATTTATTAAAATGTGCACACATTGTTGAAAAATGACACTGTTGAAAACTTGGGGTGTTTTGAGGTGTGAACTGAATCTTGGAGTGTTTCAGGCAAAGCTGTGTGTCTGCGTGTGCGTCTTTTTTTTTTTTTCCTTCCTGCACCCGTGTGTGCACGTTCCACCATGTTTTTCCCTCTGTCCCCGTACCGCCAAAGGAGCTTAATATTTCTGTGCCATAAAGGATTTATGAAGATTTACTCCTGACATGACCACTAAAGCCCCTCGTTCTGGGGGAAGCCAACAATATCATAACCACAGCCTCCGCTGGATTGTGACATCACGACATCAAAAAGATTCGGCACGTCAGTCACGGCACGTCACCGCCAGGTCGCCTAATGGCATTCCAGCCAAACCAGAAAATCCCTACTTAAGGGCTTACCGCCAACTGCCCTGACAAAGGGAGAGAAATTGCTTTTTGCTGTTTAAAAAGAAGGAGGGAGAGCGAGAGAGAGGGAGAGAAAAGCTAAGCTTTTCAGAGAAGGAGAGGAAAAAGAGAGTGTGTGTGTGTGTGTTGCTGATGCGGGGAGAGCCGAACAGAACAGGAGAGCGAGCGAGATAAAGGGAAAGACGGAGCGAGACAGATGGAGAGCAGAATGGGTAAAGGAGGAGAAAGTATGAACGCCAGAAGTGGAGGGAGAGGGAGGAAGATGAGCAGGAGGCACGGGCGAGAGAGTGAGAGACGAGAGAATGAGCCAGATGTACTGGCAAAGACGGCCAGAGAGCCCCAAGCTGCCCAACCACCCCCACACCTCACTGGCCCACAGCCAAATCTACCTCCATGACTGCTGGTTGTGAGTGTGTGTGTGTGTGTGAGTCTCTGTGCATGTTGTACGTCACCTTTCATCAACGCATATGCTTGTGTATGCACAAACCGTGAACATGTATGTGTGCACATATGAGTGTTCCTCTGCATGTGCAGTATATGCATTAGTGTTGAAACAATTAGTTGATTCATTAATTATATCAATAGGCTGAAAATAAATTTCAACAATCGAATGAAGTCCTTTATCAGGTGCTTGCTTTGAACATTATATTAAATCATGCATGTTTTAATTATTTAACCAGACAGTGTACTATAATGTCCTGTGTGATATATTCTTTAACAACATTCATATTTGATTCACTCTGTATTAATGCTTATAAGTGAGATTAATGGATTAGTTGCCAACTATTATATTAACCACCAGCTGTTTTAATAATTGATAAATGGATTTGAAACATTTTTAAAAAGAAAATTCTCTGGTTTCAGCTTCTCAAATCTGCTCATTTTCTGTTTTTTTAGTCTTTTATAATAGGAAACTGATGAGCTATAGGTTGTGGACTGTTGGTCTGGACAAAAAAAGACATTTATGTTCAATCTAGACTTTGGGAAACACTGATTGACAATTAACACAATTTTATGAACCAAACTAATCGATCAATTCAATTCAATAATGGATAGATTAATAGCTGTTAGTTGCAGCCCTATATCTGTCCTGGGAAAAATAGCCTCTTGGTGTATTTACAGCATTGTTCGTTAACGCACACAGTCCCTATTAACTAAACCAATAAATAAATAAGGAAATCTAGAAACCAAAAATGACAAACAATTTATTGATCTCAGCTTCTGTCTAAATAAACAGCGCTGTCCTACTTCAGATTTTTTGATTTTTTTTTACCTTTGAGGATTAGTGAGATCCAGCATGTTGATTACCAATCTGAACAATACAAGCAACGTGAAGACGTCATGTTGCGTTCTAGGAAATAGCGACCATTTTTTTTAAAAACATTACATTAATCCAAAGATGAAACAACAGATTTAATAATTAAAAAACACAATTAGCTGCAGCTGTAATGTGCGATTTGGACATGCGTGCCATTATGTGTGTGTGTGTGTACATGATGCATGAGGCATGAGAGTGAGAAAGAGAGAGGGAAACAGAAAGAATGAGGAGCGGGAGAATCGCTCTCTTAATCCTCTTGCTAATCTCTCCCCCACAAAACAAATGAAAAGTGTAAAGCCAGCAGAGCTGTACTAAAAGGCACGGTAGATCTTTCAATTGCATTTTTTTTTTTTTTATCTTTCCCCCTTCTCTTTATCTCTCTCGCCCCGATCCCTCGCTTCATATATCTGGTGTTTGATTGTCTTTGGTTCAATCTTTCTCATATTTCGCCCCTTCATCTCTGTACCTCGCTCTTAATTCTTTGCCACTGAATACCCTCCTTCCTTCCCCTCCCCACTCCTCCACAGATGCTCTGGTTGCTCCCTCTTTCATCCTCCTCCTTGTTACTCTTTCTCCATCTCCTCCCTCCATCTCTGGGGTGTTACATAAGTCTTCCTGTCACATTGACTGACTTAATGAGGGGGGGGTTGTTGAGATGCAACCGTATGCTGTATTCTTCTCCCAACTCGCTTTCGCCATTCCTCTACACTCTTATTTCTCTCCTCCCCGCTCTTTATCTGCTCGCTGCTTCATTCCATTTTCCTTGATTCCCCGCTTCTTCACCAGTCATTCTCCATTACCACTGTCTGAATTCATCCTCCCTGGTCTCCTTCTTCTTCTACTTCTATCTTCGCCCTTTTTTCTTCTTTTCTGCCTCTCTGTGGTCCAGACTCTTTTGCCCAGATCATCAGGGTCGTTTGATCATGCTGCTTGTTATAGGGGAAGAAGGGGGAGCCTTCAGGTTTACTGTGTCATGGATGGTCATGGTTAATGATTGAACTGATACACTGTAAAACCAGCAATTATCCAGAAAGTTACTCTAATTGCTGTGATTCCATTTGTATTTACAGTATTGGGTTACTATTATATTATTATGATATTATACTGTATTGCATATTATATTGCATGGTGTATTATAATACAGTAGTAATACTTTGACTACTGTGATTTATTTTAAAATATACAGCAATCTACTGTAATAATCGTTTACAGTAATGTTCCTGTTTATAACTGCAGATTTCACAGCAAAGTTTTGCAGTGTGGAAAGTTACATTTACTCAAGTACTGTAACTTAAGTACAATTTGAGGTATCGAGGCTAGTTTGTACTTGACTTCACTACATTCAGAGGGAAATACACTTTCTACTTCACAACATTTATGTGACAGCTTCAATTACTTTCCGGAAGTAGATTTGACACAATAGATAATATAACAAGCTTTTAAACACATAGTTGAAGATGAAACCAATAGTTTCAACCTTTTTGTCTTTTTATGTTTTACATGAAGAACTGTGCAGGTCAATGAGTTGTTAACAGCTCCGGCAAATACAATTTTTTCCTTCTAAACTCCACAAATAATCCAATATTTGACAGAAAATCAAAGTCAAAAAAGTGGAAACAGATGGGTGAATCAGAACTTAACCACTGGACCAACTGTATATGAAGTAGTTGAAACTAGCTAGAGTAACATGATGCTTACTTATAGGTCATATAGAATAATACATCAGTCAAGTACTTTTACTTTGGTACTTCAAGTTCATTTTGCTGCTAATACTTTTGCTGCACTTTTGCTTGAGTAAGTTTTTTTCATGTAAGACTTTATTATTTTATTATATTATTGTTGCATTTATGTACTGGTGCTTTTATGTAAGTAAAGGATATAAATACTTCTTCCACCACTGATGATAACACGCCAGAAGTTATTTAAAGCAAGAGAGTAATTTGTAGAAGTCACAGACCCTGGTGCCTGTGCATGTCGTCAACTTTCCTCTTTTTCCTCAATATGACCCAAGATGGAAGTGAGAGGAGACTACTGAGTGGGATCACAGAGAGAGATTTAAATGGAATTAGACCATGCCAATCTTCCCCTTTGGTGTGTGTGTGTGTCTGTATGTGTGTGTGTGTGTCTGTGTGTGTGGCATAGAGAGTGGCCTACATAAAGGTCGCCCGTACAGTTGGATCTGATCTACACAACAGATGGCAGGGATTACAAAGTCAGGTCCCCTCTCCGGACCATTTTGAGTCACAGCTGAAGACGTGTGATAAACTTTGACTCCAAGGTGAAATGTTAATGTTTTTTTTTGGTATGCAGTGTGCTTCCATGTGCTTTTAAAATCAAAGAAGTAAAATAAACTGCATCTGGATAACCCAGAACGATGGGGTTCAAATAATTTTGATTTATTTTTTCATACATACATCGCAAATATGTCAGCTGTTTAAATAAAAGCTGAACTGATGTCAGGCGCCGCTCTGCTTCTCCTCCAGCTACCGCACTGGTTTGTTTTTTATTTTACAAACCGTGGCAAATACTGTATGACACCATATTTGGATGAACTCTCTCTAGATGCGCCATGCGAACCATGAAGGGGTGACGGAGGTTTTGTGGTGTTGCACTTTGAAAAGACAAATAGCATAACTAAATGAAGCTAATGGCGACGTGTAGGCGACTACGGGGACATACTGTGGCTGGCAGATGCTATCTTAACCTAGAGGGACACAGCGAGGGAGATCTGGTTTGTAAGAGCAGATGCTAGACTGAACCTTCAGGGAGCATGATTTACGAAAATAGCGTATTAAGACTGGGACATTGTATAAATATAAGACTGTAAAGTACATCTCTGGGAGAGAAAACAGATGGATTGGCCTCATATTATTTTATGACACGGTTTTTCATGAATATGTGTTTGATGACTATTCAGAACTTAGAAATGAGACTAATCCAATGATCTAAGAAATATTCTCTTCTCTGATGTCCGCTGAATGAAATAAAAAATGAAACAAGACATTTGTGTGATATATCTTTTTTTTTGGGGGGGGGGGGGGGGGGGGGGGGGGGGGGGATAAGTGATTTAAACTGCAGACCTTTCCAAAAACCCCGCTCTGCAAAATGTTGCAATTAATGCGCCCTCGGGCTTCATCTTTTGTGCCCTCAATTACTTAGCTGATCTGATGCGAAAAAGCACAAAGCAGACAGGCCTATCCAAACAAATCAAATCAACAAAAAGCGATGGACTCAGCTGCACGCGACAGACCCGCTCTGTCTGATACTGCAGGTATCAAAGGAAGAAAACAAAAAAAACAAACAAAAGAGAAGCCGCTACTTAGATGCTGGATTACCGCCACTGTATAAAAATCAAAAGTTGAGAGTGTATAGACTGAGTAAACTGAGCTTTTATTAGAAAAAGACAAATAGGTGCAGGTATGAGGGGACATTAGCGGTGGCTAATCCCGGGTGAGTGTGTGTGCTTTTGAGCTGAGTACTTAGCTATTTCTGCTCACAGGTCTGAATAGTGGATCATCCCTCGGTGGAGGAAGGAGATAAATGGTTATTGAACTTCCCGATCGGATCGATAAGCGGTGCATCCCCTTCGGACGTGTTCACAGATGATCCCGTCTGTTGCTGAGTCTGTGTGGACATGTGCTCGTTTTTTTTTGTCATGTCTGTGTGCTGTCTGGGAGTTCGGATGACACGTGAAAAGGACGCTCTGGATGTCGCCAGGCGCCTGTCCTCACGTTTTCCCAGCGTATGCGTACGTGCACTGGTGTTGATGGTTAAGCATGTAATGAGTAATTTACGGTCCTTTCCAAAAGAGAAAGATCCAGCTGCATCGTGTTGTGCACGACGGTGGGCGGTTAGCTGATGACTCCCCAAATGAGAACTGAGTCGGGCTTGTCAGACGGAGTTGAGGAACGAGGCCAATAACGGGGCCTGAGCCAGGGCCATGATAGTCAGCGTCGAGAATGGGTGGGCAGCCAGCCAGAACCATAACTTAAAACACATTAACATCAAACCGACACATTAAGAGCAAATTATCAGCTGCTCTCTTTCGTCCTGGAAATGAAATTGGATTGCTGGGGCCAATAAACACGGAGAGACAGCTATCATCCTTCTGCAGCACGCATATATGTATATATTAATTGGACAAAATGGGCCATTTCGACATTGAAAATTGAATTATGCACAATTAAACGCCATAACTTTTGATAAAACTTCACATTAAAAGACACGACTTCACAAAGTTTAATTCGGTGTCCATCAATCAGAGCTACATCTAAAACAAATCTGGGGTATTAGTTTATTTTTTCCCCAAACACTGTGGTTATTGTCTGGACTCGGTATGCACAGACAGTAGGTCTGCAGCCCTTCTGTACAGCTTCCAGCTGACGTCACTTTAACAATATCATTCTAACCCTGGAGCAGTTTGATAGGATGAAATGCCAATTTTATTGCCGATAGTAATGCATGTCCAATTAGCACGGCACTTACCCAGCTGCCCCAGGGCCTGCTAGTGCCATGTTAATCAGGGTTAATTTGTTAGAAACACAAGGGGAGGAATTAATCAAATAGGGTTTTCTTTTATACACGGGTCATTAGAAACACATGGGCTACCCAGTGGGTACACAACTTTACTGGGTCAGAGCTGGCTTCCCATAAAGATGAACAGAGGGTTTTCTCAGCGCTGGTCGCGGCATATTACTCACGGACCAGCGCTCGGCTAACTTAGAGCTAAGCTAATGCTATCCCAGGCCCCTTTCACTGAAGGGTCCACCTGCTGAGCTAATGCTAAGCTAACGGGAGTCAGATCCTGTTATTCACAGATGGGCGCACAAGTATGGTAGCTGCTAATAACCTCATGGGGATGCTTCAGCAGCAAGAACCGCTTCTTTTTCCCCCTCTCATCAGCACGGACTGTATGGAATGTCTTTTCTCCGTGTAATCCATGTCACTCACAGGTTGACGCTAATGGATGACGATGGAGAACTTATTGAGGCAGTCTAAAGGGTGACTGTGACTGAACTATGATTCAAAGGTATATTTTCCAAGCTCTGCGCAGAATATATATATAAAAAGGAGCCTAATCCTTAAGGCAGTAAGCAGTTAAAATAATCACATCCAGCCAAATTTGTATATGTTTGTAATGGTGGTTGAAACATGTAAAAATGGTTTGGAATAATAATTAACTGATGGAAATCATCTTTAAAAAGTTGACCGGTATTTTGACCGGGGGCCTCTTGGTCTTTTCATCATTACTATCCAGTCCACAGAAACATCACACAGCGCCTCCGTCATGGTTGTAACTGCCAAGAGCAGATGTTGACATTTTGACATTTCGTACTGCGGTTATGGGCAATAATGTCAACCGGGATCCTGCCGTTTTCTTTGCACGTCGCACAAGAGCGGTCAGTCACAGAGACGAAACACAATCCATCTAAGGAAATAACATGATTCCCACTCGATTCGGTTTCACACCCTTTAACTAATCCCGTCGGCGGAGAGCTATGGCCCCAGGGATCAGAATCTCTGTGACCCTGATTCTTCATCTCATTCCAGTAACATCCTGACGGTAACCCATCCATCAGCAGCGACAACACTTGCACGGAGCTAGATATTATCCTGATCTAATCTCTTGTCTATTCTGAGAGCTACACATACTTGCATATAAAACAGAGAACCACACACTAACACACACATCATGAGTTGAAGGTTCTTTTTTTCCCTTTCCTTATTATGTTAACTATAGTTTAGCAAAATGGATTCACAGGAAATTAAATTCATCACATATTCCACAGAATATTTTGTGTGCACATATGTATACTTTCTATTTCAATGAGCCTGGCATACTGTAGAACAGTAGTTCTCAAACTTTTTAACATCAAGGACCTCTAAACTCATGAAAGCCACGGACCCCATTTCATAACATTTCTGCTT
The DNA here is from genome assembly GCA_030544235.1 of Lepturacanthus savala. NCBI lineage: Eukaryota > Metazoa > Chordata > Actinopteri > Scombriformes > Trichiuridae > Lepturacanthus > Lepturacanthus savala. The sequence goes on from CM060466.1 coordinate 23,469,193, forward strand.
TACAATGTTTTATAAAAGAAAACGTTGGAAACCCAGGTTAAAAATTGGAGGACTGAAAATGCCATAATGAAGAATAAATAAACACATAATAAACTCAGTACATATAAATACACCAATAAATGTCCATATTTATTTAATTTTCCATTTAATTAATTTATAAATTTGATGTATTTGTGTATTAATATTTATTTATTCACTCACTCCATTCATTTTCACCTCAATACATAAAATGGAAAATAGAATGAAATTAAATAAATTCATTTCCAAAGGGAAAAATAATACACAAATTATAGGAAACACATATGATTGAATTGAATAAATGCATTAATTTATTTTTAATTATGTCAGTCCTCTATATAAATGGTAAAGGACTTCTATCATTGTGGACTTATAGTGAATATAAGTTATTTTCTTTTTTCTGGGGACCCCCTGGGGCCACTTCAACGACCCCTGGAATTCCTTGGACCCCACTCTGAGAACCACTGCTGTAGAATACACTAAAAGCTAAAAAAAAGTGGGGATAAAAAACATTCTAAATGAAAATTTGCTGACAGATTATAAAAACCTAAAAAAAAAACTAGACTGGTGGAATTTACAAAAAAAAAAAAAAAGATTCTGCAATGTGTTGTGGAAGAACAAAATTCTTTTTATAGCAACTCAAACCACCGAACACAGCGCCTGAGGCAGAGCTGAATGATACAGCCTGTTCACAGACAGGTTAACCCAGCAGGATGCCGTCTGCAGCATTTGCTGTTTGTTGCCTTGCTCAAGGGCTACTAAGGTAAGCAAAAGCAGGGCTGTCATCCTGGATGATTGACCCAACCACCTCTTGGATTCCAGTTAACCTCAAGGCCAGCGCCAGCACGAGCAATATGGTTGAACGTTGACAAGTTAATCAGTCACTACATGAGCGAGTCCTGGGTTTCCACTGATGTACAACTGGCCTCATACGTCATGTATGAAAAGGTCATATATTCTGGGGAGAAATTGGTTAGATTTTTATCGATGCCTCTGTACTATTTTGTATGAAGTTTTGCAGTGGGAAAATCGGTGGAATCTGCAAAATCGCAGCACATATAAATGATACACACTGAGACTTTCACGTTACCGATAACCTCTGTATGGGTGGAAACCCAAACCTGCTCTTGCTTGGTTTCAAAGTGTCCAATCTGCTTTCTGAAGCACTAGGTTGTGATGCAGCTGCGCTGAAAAAGGTGTGGTTTCATTGCACGCCATCAAGACAACGCCAGGAGATGTAGCTCAGCTGAATTTGTGAATTTGTGCTGTTACCTCCAAGCTGTGAGGGGGGGGGGAAGTACGACAGCTTGTTGGATTTGGGGCAAATGAGGGTCAGCGTTGCATTGTGTCCCCTCGCCCCGAATAACACACAAACACTCACACACACAGGAATGCAGCTTCTCTGCACAGGGCATCTCGCTGCAGACATGGAGCGGTGGCCTAGTTTGCGACGGGATCAGGGCATTACTCTTAATCCAGCAGATAGATGTCATACGCACGCACGCGTGCACAAAACGCGCAGAGAAACAAACATGGTGGTGAGAGAGAAAGGCGGGGGAGGCAGACAGCGTGAAAGAAGGGGGGGGGAGAAAAACTCACAAATTCTCACACTGCTTATTACACTAGCCCCTATGTGCAGGGAGCACATATGGTGCAGTCATGAAAGATTTACTACTGCTTTATGCTCATGATACCGTTCCATCTGATTGCATCAAAATACCCCCAGTCCACTAATGTGTGTATGTGTAATGTGTAAACTACTGTTCAAAAGCTTAGGGTCACTTAGAAATGTCCTTATTTTTTAAAGAAAAGCACTGTTCTTTTCAATGAAATAAATTTAAACTAATCAGGAATATACTTTATACATAGCTAATGTCGTAAATGACTATTCTATCTGCAAATATAATTTTTTTTGGTGGATTATCTACATAGGTGTATAGAGGCCCATTTCCGGCAACTATCACTCCAGTGTTCTAATGGAACAATGTGTTTGCTCATTGCATCAGAAGGCTAATGTAATAAAATGTTCTATTCATTTTACAACTCATGGTGGTAAATAAAAGTAGGATTTTTCATGGAAAACAAAAAATTGTCTGGGGGACCCCAAACTTTTCAATGGAAGTGTAGATCAAGCATTTTAGTCTATGACATTTTATACTTTATATAAAAATTTGAAATGTTACTCATACAGCATTTCTAAGTAAGTTTCCAAGTACTTCTTCTCATATACGACAGTTTTAATTTAGATTATTATGATTTTCAATCCTGACATGTATATATATATATATATATATATATATATATATATATATATATATATATATATATATATATATATATATATATATATATATATATATGATTATGGGCATATTATATATTATGCCCATATTATGGGCAGCAATTATAATGTGATTTTATACAAAGAAAGTCTACAAAATGGAGAAAATAGATACATAATATGATTATTAATGACTCAAATGATATAATTATATGCATTAATCTTTGAAATAAAATCTGGGTTAATGGTGTTTTTAAACATGAAGAAAAAATATACTTCTGCCTGTACACAGAAAGAGTTAAACCAAAATGTAGCCTCTATTTTGTAAAACTTCATCACGAATAAAACGCGTCCCATTCATTTCGAGCCAAGATAAACATGAGCGAAAGCAATTTTCTCCGAGCATGTTTAACATTTCAAAACATGCGGATATGTGGCCTTGTCAGCCTCGCCCCCCTTCTGAACGTTGAAATCTCGGAGTCCCCGCTGTTGATATTAAAAGCGCGCGCGATGAGATAAAAGAGCAGCCCCCCCCCCCCTTCCCTCAAGCCCTCCGTCCCTCCTCTCTCGCCAGATTACGGCGGATGTGCCGAGAAGAGGCGGCGAGCCGGGACGACAAAGAGAGCAACTGGGAGAGTCGCCGGGAATGAGACGAGGGCAGGGGAAAGAGGAAAAATATAGACAAGGGGGGGGGCACAAAGTAGAAATCTTTTCCACCCTTGTCGCATCCAGTGCTGCCCTCCTCACCCTCATAGAGGAAGTGTGGCTGCATCATGGTTTTGATGGATGACCGGGCTTTTACTGGCCGACCCCGGAACTTACACCGGGGGAGGAGAGGGCAGGAGGCTGAAAGGAAAACAAGAGTGCTTTGTGGATGTGTGTGCCGCCACCGTTCTGTGTGTGATAGTGCACCTTTAAAACATTGCAGGACCAGGAAAGGAAAGGCTGCCTCAAGGCTCTGCTGTAATTGTTTGTGCGTGCATGTGTGTGTGTGTGCGTCTGCATCGGCGCTGACCATAAAGCTCCCGATGATGTATGTTTGGCGTCGTGCAGCCACAAGCTCTGAGCCGTACGCTGCATTTTTCCTTTCAGCAAACAGATCATCCTGTGCAGGCTGCGTGTTTCTCTCCTGCTGCACAATGTTCTTTTAAATATTGTCACTGTAAAACATTTACCCTTATGGAGCAGGCATTTTAAATACATATATGCAAAAGAGACAACTTCCAGATGTCTGCACTGTGAGCTCATCTTATTCTCAGTTATTCCCTTTCTTCTTATCCTATCTGTTAGTCCTCCCACACTCACCTTCTATCTTTATATCCCTTATAATCAGTCTCGCCTCCGAATCCAACTGTTTCATCACTGCTGAGATTCAAATCCTGATTGTCAATCTTCAACATGACAAACTGACAGAGCCTGACCAACTCCCCTGTGCAGGTAATTGCTGACAGGGGTCATGCTTCTATAAATAAATACCAGAATCCAACTAACCATTTTTAGCGTTGAGTTTCTTAGTTGCAGATGTATAATGATATATATATATATATAAAATGGTTATTTTCTCAGTATAGTGTGTCTTTATTAGGCAGACAATACAGAAAGAGAGATTTATATAAATTCTGTTCAAAACTTGATAAAGACACTATTCACCCAGACAGTTGCTGGAAATGGGCCTTTATACATCTATGTAGATATTGCACCAAAACCAGACATTTGCAGGTAAAATAGTCATTTACCACCTTAGCAATGTATAGAGTGTATTTCTGATTAGTTTAAAGTTATCTTCATTGAAAAAAACTGTGCTTTTCTGTCAAAAATAAGGACATTTCGAAGTGACCCCAAACTTTTGAACGGAATAAACATGCATTTGTGTCTTCATCTTGTGTCATATGGTAGTGAACCAGAAAAAAAAAACTGCAAAAGAGAAAGTCAGACACTAGTTAAGTGGAGGCTAATTTGATTATCGCTCGCCACACTCGTTGCTCCTGTCCAAGCCAGATCTCTCTATCGGAGGGTGCGAAACACAAACGGAGAAATTAAAACGAAGCAAGTCACTCATTGCAGAAAAGAGAAAACACATAAAAATATATTCAGGTCACGCAGATGATTTGGACATGTGGATAATCGTTGGATCAGGGAGGGAAATAATTAGGTCCCTTCATGTTCTATGTGAAAGTCATATCCAAACATCATAAAAACTATACGACTCATAACTAGTGAATGTAGTCGCTGAAATACACTTGGCAGGCACATGCGCCGCAATCAGGGATCACGCTTTCATACACACATACTGTACACACACAAGCACACGCACACGCGGCATAAACACAATCACACAAGCAGTGGGGAAATTATCTGATTTGCCATATGTTGTCAGTCTATCCATGCCAAATAATACTGGGATGGACAAAAACAGCTGGCCTTGTATCAAAACTGCTGCCCAACAGACACATACAGTATGGATGTGATATCAGGAGTGGAGCAGTTTGTGTGTGTGTAAATGTCATGCTTGTATTAAATAGACAGAAATATACGCATTTGACAGTTTTTCTCTACGTATGTTTTGGAGCATCTGTGTGCAAATTGTCGTGAGTGTGAAAAGGACTCACAGTCAGCATCGGCGAGGAAGAGGAAGCTGAGGAGGAGCAGGCCTGGACTGGCAGAGTGCATCATGGGATATGTCGACACATGCATGCTGTATCCACCGTGAGCTCACTGCCTCACTGTACAACAGGACGATAGAAACAGGCCCTCACAACCTGGAGAGAGAGACAAGAGAGCGAAAAGGGGAAAAAAGGCAGTTATTAAAATCGTTGCAATGTCAAAATTAAGTGTGGGCGAACACACACACAAACACACGCAGACTTAAGTGTGAGTTCCCTCTAGGCCTTACACTTATGCAGCTGCCTCTGCTCTTCTCGCTTCATTAGGACCATACACTCGTTGCCGGCGGTGTGTTTTGGAGTGTGTGCGCGGGAGTTCACAAAGTAGCTGATGAGCTTCAACTCATGGCAAATATTAAGCATTGAAACATCAGTCCACTTGAAACTTCATTTAAAAAAAAAAAAAGAATAATAATAGTAAAAATCCTTGGTTTGTCTGGGTTTTACCCGCCTCGCAATCTACAAAGCGGGCCGCACTTCAACACTGATTTCTTTCCCAATGTGCATCAAAACCGCATGATTTCAGACTGATGAAAAGGAACAAATGGCTTTAAGATGGAGGGGGTTGAAGGATGGAGCGAGGGATTGATGGATGGTGCGGAGATTACAGAGGGAGGAGACTGACTGCTGTTATCTGCTGGTATGTTGCACAGCGGTGGATCAACATACAGCTCCATGTCTCTATCCCTTCATCCCTACACTCCCTTCTTTTTGCCTTACTGTATTTGCCCTTTCCACACACCTGTTACTTTTACTTTTTTTATGTAGTTTTCTATTTCCGTGACTCCCCTGTCCCTTCCTTCCTTTTGTCTTTCACTATTCAATCACATGTTTCGCCTTCTAACACTCTCGCTCTCTTTCTCTCGCTGTCCCTCTGTCTCTCTCTTTACCATCTGGTAGCGCCTGGTGTGAGTGTTTGGCATTAGAAGAGACAGGCGTTGGTCTGTGGGTCAGAAATCTCTTATCACGTGACACAATGAGACATGGCAGACCACTACTGCCGTCCAGACTCTGACAGAGCCGAGTGTGAGACACTGAAAGTGAGCGGATGCTGACGAGAGACAGAGAAAGAGAGGGTGATTTGATCTGTAATTGCGTGAATGGATGTGAAGGCCTGCACTGTATATCCATGCATACAGGCTAGTTCATGCATCATTGATGCCTCTGTATGTGCATGAATGCTTACTCCGTATATATATTGACACAGACTGCCTGTGCCTGCACTAAACTGCTTGCACAAGCGAGTGTGTGTGTGTGTGTGTATTTGAGCATGCATGCGACTGATCCAGCGTTCTTCTACAACCCCCCACCCCCTGCTTTTTTTTTTTTTAATCAGATGGCTTGTTCAGGAGTGGAGGGGATTAGGACTAGTGCTGCCGATGATGACTCTGCACACAAACGCACGCACGCACATGCTCACATGTATGCGCAGACATGTAGAAATGAGGCTACGAGCAGGGGACACACCTACCGCTCTAAGCATCCCTGTAGCCGAGGCAGCAAACAACTAAACCCACACTGGATTTTCCACTTGGTTTGGTCTGAAACAATTGCTTTGGGATAACCTAGATCTCCCCCTGCACCGATTGAATCCTCTGCAATGTGATTTACACTACTACAGTAGATACAGGAAGTGTGTAAACTTGATTATCTACTGTATGTCTGCCCCAAACCAACTCTAAGACATAAGGTGAAAAGGGTTGCTTTTGCATCCCCACTTTTGATCATACAACTTAATTTCTTTTGAAACATTGGATCAAAAATAACCTGTTTCATAGGAAGTGTATGAATTAAAAATGACTACATTGCTAACTACATTGCTGTGTTCTTAAGTGTGAAGCCTAAGGTAATTTATTCAAACTGGTTCAGTGTTTCTAGAAGTAGAGAGTAGAGGGTTACAAGTAATATCAGTTTGTATTTGACAAACTGTGACACATTTTATAGCTCTGGAAAAAAAATTAAGATGCCACTGCATTTTTTCTGAAATCAGCATCTCTGCATGTATTCCAGCCATTCTATTCCAGTGTCTGTTGAATTCCAACACATACACACCTCATTCTGCTGCTATTCTGAGGTACCAGGAGTGGAATAAAGTCACCCAAGAACAATGGTAAAGATATTGTGGAGAGCATGCCAAGATGCTTGAAAGCTGTGATTAAAAATAAGGGTTATTACACCAAATATTGATTTCTGAACTCTTCTTAAGTGTAAACATTAGTATTATGTTGTTTTAAAATGAATTTGATATTGTTTTTTTTTTTTTTAAGTCTGGAATCATTATATCTTTTTTATTTTGACCATTTGTCATTTTCTCTAAATAAATGCCCTAAACGATAATATTTTTATTCGGAATTTGGGGGAAATGTTGTCAATAGTTTATAGACTCAAACAAAAATGTTCATTTTGCCCCAATACATACCAATAAGAAGTAAAATCAGAAAAAAATTATAACTTTGCAGTGGTGTCTCATTTTATTCAGAGCTGTATGTCACTTACTGCTTCAAAAACACAATACAGAATGCAATGAAACATTTATATTTTAATTATGGTGCAATGTAAACTAATAAAACAGTATGGTCTATTCTCAAATGAATAATAAAATATTAGGAATGAATATAGACTTTAAAGGTAGATTGTCATAGAGGAGGTCATTAGCTTTGGCGAGTCTGTGTGCATGCATGTCTATGTGCGTGTGTGTGTTGTGTGTGGCCACCAATCACACCAACTGATTCGATGTTACTGGAAAAGCCTGCATTATTTAGTATCTCACTTCACAGCATGTCACTTTAATTAAAGAGCTAAGATAACAGGGAGAGAGAGAGACAGAGAGAGAGAGAGAGAGAGAGAGAGAGAGAGAGAGAGAGAGAGAGAGAGAGAGAGAGAACATGGAAACAGGAGAAAATGAACAGTGAAGAGAGCTACGAAATGGAGAAGAGAAAAGAGAGACACAGGATGGAAAGGAGACAAGAAAAGAAAATAACCTGAACCACAACACACAAACGCACCCACGCAGCCAAGTAGCAGCAGATCATAATCTGGGTGGCTATTGTCGCTGGTATTACAGAAGGCCTAACGGAAAGTCTCCCTCAGTGCCGGAGCTTCTGCTGCTGCTGCGCAGCACAGTCGGCTCTAAGCTGTTCACTTACATTAGTCCCTATCACTCAATTATATACTGTCTGTCTGGCCGGGCCTGCAGTGATCAGTCACACTTATCTCTGGGACAGTTTCTGACAGAACAAAGACTGAACTCAAAAGACTGATAGGCAAGCTGTGTGTGTTTTTTTTTACCAGGAGGGTGCATGAAGAGAGGGGAAGGAACAAGAAGTAGAGGAAGAAGAGGAAAAGATAGGAGAAGAGGAGGAACTGTGAGAGAAGAAATATGGAAATGCAATAGATAGAGAAATGTTGAAAAGGCTTACACTACCTTTCAGAAGTTTGGGGTCACCCAGACAATTTATTGTTTTCCATGAAAAGTCACATTTTTATTGACCAAACTAAATAGAAAATGTTATTCCATTAGCCTTCTGATGCAGGGAGCAAATACATTGTATCATTAGATCTCTGGAGTGATAGTTGCTGGAAAGTTGCCTTTATACACCTACATAGATATGGTATCAAAAAACAGACATTTGCAGCTAGAATAGTCATTTACCACATTAGCGATGTATAGAGTGTATTTCTGATTAGTTTTAAGTTATCTTCATTGAAAAAAATAGTGCTTTTCTTTCAAAAATAAGGGAATTCCCAAGTGACCCCCAAACTTTGGAATGGTAATGTATGCAATAAGTCAAGTCAATTTTATTTGTATAACCCAAAATCACAAATCACAGATTTGCCTCAATAGGCTTCACAGTACAACAGCAACACAACTTCCCCTAGACTCTCACGTCATACAAGGAAAAACATCTTTAGGAAGAGTAACATAGGAAGCTTCCCTCTTACAGGACAGACAGGCGTGCAATAGATGATGTGTGCACAGGATGGAATACAATACATTTAGAAGGAAAAGGGTTGAGAATTACATCATTTAGAATAACAGAAACATATTGATTTATGGCATATGCGGAGGATGAGGTATAACTGCTGGAACCTGTGTTAACTTGTCAAAATGTAATATGATGTTCCCTTAAATGTGTTAAGAAAAAGTAATGACTCTCATACGCAAGTCATTACAAATAGAAATGGGTTTAAATATTATGAAAGCAATGTACCCATAAAGCTTTAAACCTGCCAGTTACATCATCACATGGAAGAAAAAGCCATATTAATCATATGTTGCTGTTACATTATCCGACTGTTTATTGGATTAACAGCATTCATTTTATCCCCCATTTAGAGGGTCATTTTATAACATTTTGGAACAGCTAAATAGAAAAACAATTTATTACAAGGTGGGAAGCTGAGAAGTTGTGAGATGGGTAAAGCAAAAAAAGTATACTAAAAGACAGCATTGGATCTGAAAAGGGGAAAGAAACAAAAAAAAGGATGTGTGGGTAGATGATGAAAGAGAGGCCGGGGTAGAGTACAAAGTGAAGGCATAGGACAGCTGGGCCGCTGAGAGAGACACAGACAGAGACAAAAGATCCTAAAAAGCATAGCTTAAGGCAAACGGTGTGCCATGGAAAAGAACACAGAGTATCCTAATTTGATTTGATATTCCCAAAGCTAAGCCACCAAATGCAATTTGGCACATTGATTAACTTATTCTATGTGGTCTGTTGAAATAGTGGCAGACTGACAGAAATGTCAGCGTACAGATATTTTGTGTTTGTTGCATCATCCCGTTGTTTATCAAATAGAATCAGGGCTAAAGTAAAAAAAACAAAACAAGTCAATCCTCTGTTTCATTAAGAAAAAGCAAAGAGATCACAGGTGTTCCTGAAAACAATTCTTTGAGACCATATTTGGATGGTCACAGGTGGATTCATTCACACTGGTGTGCTTTAGCATCTAGTCAAACATTTAGTCAACTAAACTACTCCAAAACAAAAAACTTAATTCCATCTGCTGACTGTAAATTGTCAGGGATCTTTTCTCCCTGTAGGTCACTACTTGCAGTCTTCCACATTAATTTTCCTAAATAATCATTTCTTTTTATTAGGGGTGTAATGATTCATTTAACAATGATTCAATTCCAGTCATGATTTATGGGTGCCGATTTGATTCAAGGACAATATTGGTTCTTTAGAACAATCCGATCTGATCCAATTGAGGGACTCAATAAATATTAAATCGGAAATATGTTTTTAGCCTAAATTCAACCACCTGAGACTGTGAAATAAATACCTGGATACTCGACAGTGCAAAGGACGTTTCCTAGATTCTTGCTGTTTCTTGTAAGGGAGTCAGGTATAAATTAATTATTGATACAAAACAAATGTTTGAATAAAGTGCAACCAACATCTCTTGAGGTTGAATTAACAGTAAATTTACCTGCTACTTCTGCTGTTGTTTTTCCAACATATAATAAAATATGTTGGACAATTTTGTGTTTTCCATGAAAAGTCACACTTTTTTATCACCATGAGTTGTAAAATGAATCTGAAATATACACTGACAAGGCTGGAATCGACCCCACAGATACTCAACCTGCTCAAAGGAAGGACAGTTTTATAGCTTCTCTAACCAGCTAAACTGTTTCCAGCTGTGCTAGCTGTGGAAATGGGCCTATATACACCTAGCTAGCCTGGGAACATCTTGGGGTTCCCCTGGAAGAGCGGGATGAAATAGCCAGGGAGAGGGAAGTGACCAGACCTGGACCAATTGAAGAAGATGCATGGATAAACTATATATAGAGATAATTATTAAACTTCAGATCTTTTGACTCCATAACTGTTTTCCCATCATGTTCTATTCGTCACCACCGTTCCTGTCCTTTGTAACTGCCACGTAATACAACACTGAAACATCCTAAATGATTTGAACTGCTTTGCAAAAAGAATTTAAACTCTACCATTCTCCATCTTTGCTCCTAATTTGGCTGATGTTGACTACACCGGATGTTTTGTTTGTTGATGATGAACTGAAGCCAGCTGAGCTGTCAAAAAAAAAAAAAAGTGCAGCCGCATCACTCATGGAAAAGTCTGCAAACACGAGGGCGCTCGTAGCAGATACATAGATGTGCAAAAAAAAAAAAATGCCAGCAACATATAACAGTCTCTCTCATAGCACAACAAACAAAACATAGCTGGAAACAGCTTGAAGGGGGACTTGTTGTTTGATGCTTATGACTGCAGAGCACGTGTGCACCCATGCACCCGTGCACACGCTGATTACCAGTGATCTGTCGCCTCCCCTGCTGCACACGAATAGACTCAAACAGACTCCAGAAGTAGCCCCTGAGCATGTTATGAAGGGAAACATTGATGTTTAAAGGCACACAGCCCGGTGTCTGTGGGGACGGCTGTTGATGACATCACACTGTGACAGAGATTTTAATTGCCTCTGCATTGGGTGACTCACCTACTTTTGGCACCCAAGAGGAACCACTGTATGCACTGTAGCCTTCCATGCGGGGGCGTTAGCATGAGAGAGACACGAGGCAAGAGACAGAGGGAGTGCTACAGTAAAGCTATTGCACGAGTGCAAGGAGGCACATATAACAGATTATGTACCTCAGCTTCCTGTCTTCCACATTTCAGATGCACACAAACTCAGTACCAATCACAATGTGGAGGAAACTTATCACCACCTGGATGTTTTTTTTTCTTTTACAACATACACTACCAAAGTTTAGCCAAGACTATTGGCTATTGGATTCACCCACGCCAAGTTGAAATACTGGTGGGCACCTAACATGGCTTGTTTTAAAGTTCCTGTTCGCTCAAAAAATATGTTTTTCTGTCTTGTTCCTTCAGTTGGATGTTTGAGCTTCACCGTGCAGAACGATGTGCAGTTTGACAGTAAAAGGCTGTTTTCACAGTCTAGGCCAAGGGTGTCCATTCCTGGGGCTGCTGTGGGTGCTTTTGTTCCACCTAAGCAGTAACACACCTGATTCTACTAATGAAAGTCCTTAGTAAGGGCTCTAGTGGTTGATTAGTAGAAGCAGGTGTGTAATTGCTTGGTTGGAACTAAAGAATGCACCCATATCGGCCCTCCAGGACCAGGATTGGACACCCCTGGTCTAGGCTCACCTCACCTCTGTAAAGCATTCAAGCTTTGGAGCCAACTCTGGTCTTTTATATTGCATTGATTGTTTGATTGATATACTTATGGCTTAACAAACACAAAAATTCAAGAAAAAAAGGAAAATTAAAACTCTTTTTCTCACTTTACATGTTATTAATCCTTACTTGTTAATAACTTGCTGCTGATGTTTTAGCTGGTATCACATGACGATGTACGACTATGAGGTGTATTTGAGAATTGTGTCGCAATATCTACATTTCACGTCATTAAGGTATAATGATCCCACACTGCTCTAAAATTTCCCCGCTCCATCTTGCCTTTCATTTCCATTTCCCTGCGCTGCCAGTGTGACCTTCCTCTTCTGTTACTTCAGTAATTGAATTGAAAAGTGAAACGAAACACACGTTAATCGGTTAATTCTTACGCCAATTAATCAGTGGTTAATCATTAACATCCTAATTACGTTCCTTGCAAACTGCTCATCCAATCCACTTCACACTTGGCGGGTGTATTTCCTGGGCACTTTGCAGTGTAGAATTTGGTGCAATTTGGACAGAGGTGGTGCTATAACAACTAACTTTACACTTTGTCCTAAAACTTTACAACCTTCGAAAAAATTGACTCAGAATCAAAGTCTATAGCCTATAGATTTCCCTGCAAATCTTTTTTCAAATATTGAACAATTGCCAACAAACTTGTCACAGAACATCTCTGAACAAAGCCAGAAAAAGATACTATTTCAGAGTCTTGAAATTCCGCCCCTCAAATGCTGTGGGCAGGGCTACAATTATTACAAAAATTTCATGTCTCCTGAACACTTTGTACTATTGCAACCACAGATGGTGGAAAAGATTTGTAGATTTGTTAGCTGTAGCGGCATCGTCTATCTAGAGAAAGGAATCTCTCTCTATCTGTATATATGTATGAATTTCCCTAGGATAGCTTGAGAACCACTCAAAGGACGTGTAGTATTCCATGTGAAGTCGATCGGATGATTGGTTCTCGACAACTTCTAGGGGTTAGGCGATCGCCCCCCTCTGAACGGACGATGCACAAGTATTTATGGAATCCAGGAAATTCCAATAAAGGAGAAGTAGTGGATGTAAGTTTGAGAATCCTTAACAAGGTATTGGAACTTATATTCATACATACATTTTTATTTGATGTCCTAAAACATGTCTGAAAGGGTTAGCAAGGTTAGTGAAATATCCAGATTCTGGATAGAGCTGGTGAGTTGTAATTTGGACTGAGAATGGATTTAAGTCAGGACTGGAGACATGAGTTGCACAGAATATCTGCTTATGACTTATTTATGACATGACTGAACAATTTTTACTTGACTTGTCGGTAAAAACAGTCGAATCCTACTCTAGCAATAATAACAATGAAATATAAATGAGACAGAGCCAGAGAATCCTTGCATAGCTGGCACACACCCTGAATCTTTAATTATTACCCATATGCATTGAAAAGGTTTTTCTCAGCTCTATGAGCAACAATATAAATTCAGTTTCAACAGTGCTTCAAATGTCAAGTCATAGTTACATCTTATGCAATCTTGCACCAAAGCATAAAACGTGACCAATCACATGTCTGCAATGTGGCCAGCATTATGTATTGCTCATTACATAAGGATTCATGCTTTGTGAACAGAATTTATTGGAGAGCACACCGTTTGCCTGTGGAGACTCTAGTGATCCCTTAACTGTGCTTACAAAGCTGTGAGAACAAATGTCCAAAGAGGAGGTTTCGCTGAGAGATGAAGCCCCGAAAACTCTGAGAAGTCATTTGAGTCGGCTTTCTGGATAGTGGCAGAAACGGGAAATCAATAAGACAAACTGAGAGGAGAGGAAGGGAAAATGTGATTGATTGAGATGAGGATTTAGGCTGTCTGACTGTACTCAACTTATCACTTCCTCTGCCTCCACAAACACTCTGTCTACCCTCCCTCCCTGCCTGCCTGCATGCTTCCTTTACCTTCTTTCATTCCTTCAGCCTGACTCTCCTTCCTCCATCGCCACCCCTCTCCGACATTTAGTTTCTTCTGCCTTTCTTTCTATCTCCAAAGGCCCACACAAACTATTATTTATCTTCAGTGCTTTCGTATTCTTCAGTTGTGTGAGTCTTGGTCTCACAAATATCTTCCTGCAAAAAAAACAAAAAACAGGGCACTGGAATGGGCACTGGAATGTCAATCAAGCACGCTATTTCTGATTCCTTTGTATCCAAAATAAGAATTCCATAAATCTTGTACACCACCAGCCATGGTCTACTCATTTCAAATTCCTTCCATTTCCATTCTGAATACATTTATTTTATTTTTATTTCAAAGACCATATTGCAGGCTTTACTCTCTTTTTCTTTCTGTGAACCCAACACTGAAGCTTTAAGCTCAAGCTACTCCTTGCACAAAGGTGGCCTGGTCCCAACACACGAATGATGAAAATCCACATTGTTCCAACATTGTTGAATAATGGCCAGACCTTGACAACGGAGGGATCCGTGAGCCTGTCTAGACGGATAACGTCGCCGACATTTATATATCATGGTAAACGTTGTTATTGTTGATGTAACAGATGAGGACAACCTCAAAGGCAACACTTTTGCATCCATTTGTTTCAGCAGCCATAAAGCTGATAAATACTCTCGCTTCCATTCTTGGCCCCAGCAGACGCAAATAAATGATACATCCCACCAGCTCCACAGACTGTCTGTGAACTGTCGCCTTGAGGCCGTCAATTTGACGCCATCGATATTCATCAGGGAGCAGAGACCACAGCACCTACGCTCTCTGATTGTCCATCACACAGAAAAGTACGAATCCCTCCCACCACCTACTTTCCAACTGTCACCATTCATTTGTATCTGAAACGTTTAGCCTACCTGGACACATTTAGCGTCTCTATTAGCGGGGCGGAATTACATCAGCGTTCAGCCAGTGGGTGGTTCCAGTTTCCCCCCGTTATGATGATAAAGTGGCCCGAATAACACGCCTGAAGCACAGACTTGGAAAAAAAAAAGGAAAAGTGAAAACTGTGCACTAAGCAGAGTGCTGAACACGGCCAATCGAAGGGTTAAGCCAGCTGTGACTAACAGACCCGCGCTGGGCCTCTATTGGACCATCTCTGGCAGCTGTCCATGATATCAAGAGGGAGAGAGCGGTAGAGAGAGGTAGAGGAGAGAGGAGTGGAGGGAAGTTGAGTGGATTAGCAAAAGGTGGGGGGATGACAACATGTAATTACCTATTTACCCGGCCTTTAGTGGAAACCTCATCGAAGACTAATTGAGCGGTGCATTAGTGAGAGAGTCATGAAGATAGCAGCAGGGGCTGAGGGGCAAGAAGGTTAAGAAGAGGGATATGCAGACCGAATGGTGAAGTAAAAAAGAATGGACGAGAGGAAGGAAAGAGGAAGGGGGTAGAACTGAAGTGCACGGCTAGGTAAGACCTAGATAAACACAGACAAGCCACATGTAGCATATCTCAGTAGACAGGAAGTTGGCCTAGGTAGCTTAACTGTCAGAGGAAAAACGATGAGGCACTTATGAAGACCTCAACCGAAAATGATGTTGATGGTTCCAGCGCCTCAAATGTGAGAATCTGATGCTTTTTGTTGCGTGAGCTGAATATCTTTGGGTTTTTGATTGCTTTTCAGACAAAAATCATTTTGAAGACGTCGTCTCTCTCTCGTCGGAATTGCGGTGGGCATCTCTGACAATTTTCTGATGATTTAGGCCCCGCAATCAAGAAAACAATTGGCATTTGAATCGATAATGAAAATGATTGGCGCAATTTTCCCCTTTCACAGCTAAATTATTGACTTGTTAACATGTAAGCAGCATTTTTATATTCTAAGGGCTCCCAATGAGTCTATTTGAAGGTCTGTCTGTCGAATGACTTAAACAATAGCGATACTTTATATTTCATCAACTGACTATACGCTTTGCTTGTAAAGTCTTTATGCAAAGTGCAATTACTTGCACCTACAGCCATTAAACAAAGATAATAGAATAATAATCACAGTATCTCCCTTTTTAGTGTAGCGCAGTATAAAGTAATAATATAATATAAAATAATAAAGAGAGATTAACTCATAAAACGAAAATAGTAAGTGCCTCAAAACACTCCTACTGCATGTACAACACAAGTAAATGTAGTTGCATGCCCCTGCATGTGTGAGTGTGCATGTGCGTGAGTGCATGTGTTTCTATGTCTTATTGTGGCCATGATACGCCCTGCCTCCAGTGGCATACAGTGCAGATTCTTTAGTGCTGAGGGGAAAGTGGCACATCAGAGGCAGTCATCTCTGTAATGTGTTTTAGTACATGGATGGATGGAGGGGAGGATAGATCTATGGATGGATGAGCCTGCAGTATGGTTACGGTGTGACTGCTGTGGCCCTGTGACATGCTACACGTACTGTACCGCACTGTGGGGCTACCGGGTCCGGACACACACTGGGAGCACTCACACACACACACACACACACACACACACACACACAGATGTTCTGCTCGAGCTGGCTGGGTGACCTCCACAAGCAGGTGGAATACAGCAGTAATAATTTACAGGCCTTGAGCGGCTCTCACGTCAAATAAAATATGGATTTCCACTGGCCCAGAAGCCAGCCTACCCTTCAATAACGGGACCTTTTATCCACATGCTGCTACTCCAGTTATAACCCATCGCCCACATCCTCTTCTATTATATACTATCTATGGGTGATTAATAGATTGTGGTTCTTCAGTGCAAAATAGGCAGTCCTTTTACCTTCCAGTCCTGGTCCTCACATGCATTCACATGTGGAACAAAGTAAGCAGTCATTTACTGACACCGCCACTCACACACGTCCACTGACTGATTGGGTGAACGTCCTGTTTTATATAGAAAGGGAGGTGGTGGAGGAAGCACGCAGCAGTTCATGAACCCTGCTTCAAGCATTCACTGAATTCCACTGTGCACCACAAGTCAAGAGATGGCCTTCCTACAGTATTGTGAAAGAAAAACATGTTTCTCTTCCAACAAGCATAAGAGCGACTGCCAGAACAGCCCTATGTGAATGTAAGAAGTCACATTTTATCCCGCGCTTAACTCAAGGTGATTTTCATGTTGCCCGGAAAAAAACACCTGAATTCTTCTTTTAGTCTATTCAGATACAAGTTCGAAGGAAACCTGATGAAAAGTGTGAAAAACACTTCTCCCAACACAGAAATAGAGATAGAGAGAACTTAACAAGTGGAGGAAAGCATAAAGGATAAAAGGTAAACAGCATTATAATAACACTACCTTGAAAGTCAAAGGGAAGCCAATGGACAATTGAGTCCAAAAATACATTTCTTGATCCATCTCCTCCAATGTCATGTTACAACAGCATAGAGAGAAGGATGGGATTACAAAACCTTTTTCCCCAGATTGATTATTACTCCCAGTGGAGGAGTGGGAGTACATGAGAACTCAAAATAACATACAGGGAAATGCAAAGATGTGGACGCTCGATGTGGATTTTTTAAATGACTGTGGTGTTTCTCACTGTGCATGGCAACATCCTGAAAACTCCTCGCCAGCTCTATAATCAACCGTAACTATTATAATTAAGGATACACCATGTGCCTGGGACTGGATTATATCTTGCATATGGTGCAGCCAATTTGGGAGGAAGTCTGCTAAGAAGTGCGACTACATGCGTTTGTGAAAGCTTAACCAGATGTCGAGAAAGTAGATGCTAAATGCATGCGAGGATCACAAAATCATTTGCCTTTCAGCTGTGACACACACTTATTATACATGTCACATACGCCAATTCTTCTGCTCGCTGCAGATTTTTTTTTCGTGAATACCCTGTGTCATTTTCCAGAGCACAAGCAGCTAAGGGTAGAGCAAAACCAAAACCTCATATTTTCCATCGGTGGTTACTTTAAATGGATATGAAGTTGCATAGCTTAGCACAGAGTCCTGACAAATGGAGAGAAGGAGGAGAAAACGGAGATAGAAGGAAAGAGAAGATCTCATCCCTTCGACTTAAAAAGAGACGGGAGTGAGTGAGAAAGAGAGAGCAAAACCCACATCCCCTTTGGCTCAATAATTAAGACTGGGGACAATAAATATGTAATGGGGGCTTTTTCCACCAAGTGCGGCTGCCTCTCCTTCTTGGAGATGGGACCGCGGGGGGAAGACAGGCCCAGGAAGAGCGACTAAGTATACTGGCCATTAAAAATGGATGCAAGGAACACCAGCCCTGGCCGGCCCTGTCGGCCAACCACCCAGAATGTTGTGATGGGAGTTGCCGTAGTTACAGGGCTCCCAAATGGTCCTTGGTTGTCAGGGTGAATCAAATCAGACATCCGAGTGCCAGTGCCAGCGCCTCCTCCCTGCATAGGCTCACTGCCGCTGGGGGCACCCAGCAATGATGTCATTAAAGAAGGAAGTTTGGGCCTACAGTGTGTGGCTGGTTTAAAGATGACTGTTTGTGTGTGTGTGTGTGAAGAGAGAAAGGCTGGTATGATTTACTAATCAGCCCCCAAACCCCCAAGTTCTGGTTGCTACTAGCAGTGCTCCATCTGTCTAAACTGGATCCAGCACTTTATGTGACTGCTGGTTTGCTATTTCTTTTTTATTAAGTCCATGACTACTGTTAAAAACAGATCCCCTTGCTCTATGACTGCAGTGATGAATGATGCATTTTACTGCAAAGTTTTTAAAACTGTTCAAAGAAAGTGAAAGGAGTGTTTTTTGAGAGTAATGAGTAACTCTCACTAAATGTAGTGGACTAAAAAGAAAAATATTTCTCTCTGAAATGCAGTGGTGTAGAAAATATAATGTAGGATTAAAAAGTAAAGTTGAGGTAATTTAAAACTGTACAGTACTTACTCCCACTATTTACTTACCCCGCCATTGCGTGCAAGTATATGAAAACTGTAAGATGAAAAGCATCGGAACTCAAGCGTGTCAGAGAAATAGATGAGTGTATGATGTGTAATGCTGTGTGTGCATGAGTATGGGCCATATGTGCATGTGTTATCTCCTGTGTGTGTTTGATCTACAGGTCTCAGGAGAGAGGCCCTGCATGGTGCTGTATATGTTATAATGGCTAATGACAGCAATGCAGAGCTCCTTACTGTAGAAGGGACTAGTGACCATGAAAAGAATACTGAGGAGGAGAGAGGTACCATGGAGTGCTCTCTCCCTCTCACTCACACACAGACACGCAGCAGGGCAGTGCCAGAAATGGAGGAAGAAAAAAAAAT
This sequence comes from Lepturacanthus savala, assembly GCA_030544235.1. Classification (NCBI taxonomy): domain Eukaryota; kingdom Metazoa; phylum Chordata; class Actinopteri; order Scombriformes; family Trichiuridae; genus Lepturacanthus; species Lepturacanthus savala. The sequence continues at coordinate 23,488,525 of CM060466.1, forward strand.
AGAACGTCCACTATTCTTAAAACTAGTTGGTAGTATTATTTCTTAATTTAACTCTATAGTAAAGCCTATAGTAGTAATAATAATAATATGTTACTTTCCTAAGATGCCCCTCCCCCTCTTTGTTCCCCTCTCCTCCTTCGACTTATTTAGACTTTACCTGCTACTTTAGGCCGTTTTTTTGATGCATCATCAAGATCAAAAACATGTCGAAACGTCCCAAACTGTCTGGTGCCCAGTGGAGGAAAAAAAGAAAAGAAGGAAAAACAAAACAAAGACAGAGGTAATGTTACAGTAAAGATGATGTAATGATATTATTTTTCTGTTGCAGAATGATGATTGACAACATCATTAATCATTGGGATAACAGCTAATAGCTAATCAATAAATAGCCAGTGCTAACTCTTAGTTTTAATGTCAGTTTATGTTATGGAAGGGCCTGAGCTGTTATGGAAAATAGTAACGTAACTATTTCCATCTTAACTTCCTCAGGTAAATGTGTAACTATTAGATTTATTAAGCAGGTGGCATCATGTTAAATTTATTTCCTTTTTGACATCTGATTATCTCCCACTGCCCCAGCTTGTAATAGTTAATCAAAATGCTATACATTTCTTCTCCTTTATATATTATAGTTGTAAGCCTAGCTGTTTGTTGTGTTAGTTCATATTGTCTAAAGTGTGTTGAAGTGTACACTTTATATTAGTGAACATAATTAATGTTAGAGCATAACTTAGCATTTCCACATGCGTTATTATAGCAAAGTTTACTGATTTCTGCGAACTAGCATTTCACTGTAATGACAATAACATCAATAGCATTACTAATATATTAATTACTAATATAATTTCAGAAAAAGCGCATTGTACACCGCTGTTCAAAAGTTTGGGGTCACTTTGAAATTTCCTTATTTCTGAAAGAAAAGTACTGTTTTTTTCAATGAAGATAACTAACTAATCAGAAATACACTCTATACATTGCTAATGTGGTTATGGACTATTATAGCTGCAAATGTCTGGTTTTTGGTGCAATATCTACATAGGTGTATAGAGGCCCATTTCCAGAAACTATCACTCCAGTGTTCTAATGGTACAATGTGTTTGCTCATTGCATCAACTCATGGTGATAAATAAAAGTGACTTTTCATGAAAAAGACAAAATTTTCTGGGTGACCCCAAACTTTTGAATGTTAATGTATATTATACTGTACAGTATAGCATGCATGCATGTAATTATCAGGGTTTCCATTTATATTATTTAAGTTTATCAGTTTTTTTATCATTTTCCATTTTATTTTATATGTGAAATCATGTGTTTACTCCTCTTCTCTTCTGTCTTTAGATGTGCCACTGAGATTTATCAGTCCCAAACTTCCAAATTCTCCTGTCGCCTCCACTTCTGCAACTCAACCCAGGAGTGATGCAGCAGCATCAAGGACCTTCTGCTGCTCCAACAGAGCCGGCTGCCTGGCCATCTCCTCTGACTGATAAGGTATGAACAGAGTTGGTTCACAGGGGTCCATTTCAAAGAGGAAACAGCTTCACATTCCCTAAACAAAAGGATGGACGAAGGTTTCAACATGACACCTTCGCCATTAATATTTTATTTTGTGCAGTGCCTTATTTATATTGTATGTATTGTAAGTTCATTCATGTCACTTGTTTGCAGTTTTATGTTGGGAGCCTTCAAATCTAATACTTTATGATAGCTATTTATATTATGTTTCATATACTCTGTTCAGTTTTTGTATTTGTTTCTTTAATTATTTCCAAGTATTTTAAATGCACAATTTCTTTATTTAAATAATAGAATGTCTCAGACATATATATTTTCAGTATCTATATGTAGCATTAGAATTTATTGCAAAGCGGGGGGGGGGGGGGGGGGGACTAAAATCTTGCCTAGGGCGTCAAATTAGTTAGGGTGCACACACACACACACACACACACACACACACACACACACACACACACACACACACACACACACACTCATTGATATGTGATATGCAGTGTCTGCTGGCATGCAGCAGAGACATGTTCTTAGATGGTCACAGCAGGAATAGAAAACATACTTCTGTGTTGATGTAGAACAGAGGTGCAAAGTAACTAAGTACATTTAGTCAAGTACTGCACTAACATACAATTTTGAGGTACTTTTTGAGTATTTACATATGATACCTCCTCCATCCCCTCCTACATTACATTTATTTGACAGCTTTAGTTATACTTTTCAGATGAAGAGTTTAGTATATTACATACAATTCAGATACTTCTAGATTCTTTTATCTAAGGTGACGAATACCATGTTGCAGTACTATTACTATTAATCTACTGAAAGTATCTCAAATTGGCTCCGCACCGATAAGCTAACACATTAAAATGCTCTATCATGTATTTAAAAGAAGTAGTGTAATACGCTATAATAATATAAGCGTTTTGGTGATTAGGCATTATTAGTTTAGGATTTTTTTTGAGGATATCATATCTGCTTTTACTCAAGTGAAGGATTGGAGTACCTCGCCCACCACTGATGAAGACTGACAGAACCGGTGCACCACGCTCGACAGCATCATGTCTGATAAATGCACACATGCGCATGCGAGAGGAAGACAGATGAGGAGAGGCTGCTGTCTATTAAAGCGTGTCCTCCTTTCTCTGTGTCACTGATGCCCCTAATGACGTCATCAATCACGACAAGCCACCATTGGAGGGGATTTAGGAGCCAGGGGTCAGGGAGAAAGCCTATAGGCCGAACGAGTCCAGCACTAAAACACTGCGCCGCACGTACTGTAAATACTCTCTACTGTATAATCAGTTTCCACAAAAGGTCAATTGCTTTTACTGTTGGAGCCTTGCATCCTTTCTGGAACATTTTTCAGGGTTAGGTTAAGAAAGAAAGGGCTTAAAAGTTGAAGTTGCATCCAATCAGGTTGCAGTGCTGAATCTGAGGATATGATGCTCTCACATTGGGTTCACTTTCAGTGCCACTGGTTGTTTTTTTTTCAGTGTAAGTTATAGGACGTTCAACACCACTAGCTAACACTATTGCAGACTAATCACTCATCTGTGGTATTAGGATGGTGCAGTAATGAAGCAGCGGTGATGCATCTACAGCAGATATAGAGCTGTGGGAAATTGTCGTTGACTGAAGGTGGATATCAATGTGGTTGTTGCTGAACAAAGATTTGTTTTAAAATCATTTCCTACGTTATACCATGTTAAATGAACAGATTTTAAATTCCACCTGAATTACAATTTCAAGGGTATCAACGACTGGAATTTGATTGATCCATTGAAGTTTGAAGACATATCCTAGCATATACAGAACAACTCAGGCAGCGGCTAACATTCAGCTTGCATTTTATCATGGAGGACCATTCGCATCGATTGACCGGTGGATGAAATTGCTCTGGGCAGGATGACGATGAAAGTCCTGTGGAAGACGTTGCATGAATTGTGTGATTCTTTTGTAATTCTGTTTGGCAAATGTACTGATCAATACAACCATGGATGTGATCTAACAGGATTAAAAAGGCATTTTTGGAGAAGGAAACGCGTCCTTCAAGAAACAGTTCAGACAGGCTTGTTTTGGGTTTAATTTTGTTTTAAGGATAAATATTTTTGGCAGATGCAGCCTATTTCAGTCAAATAATAATACAGCCTTTGTCCACAAAATGAGGCCAATAAACATTAATTAGCAGAGACGAAAGAAAACAGCAAATGATATTATATTAAGAGTTTTGTGGCCAAATTTGTTGTTTGGACTATTTGGATACTCAAACTTGACAAATGCAGTTAATGTGAAATCATATTGGCAGAGGTGTGTGCAACGTAACTTCAAATGTGAAATTTCTATCAATTTATAAAATTATGTTTGGTTTAAGTGCCAGTATTTGAGAAACAGAGAAAGTGTTTCCTCCTACACTGATCGGTCTGCACCAATTTTGTACACAAAACAGGCTAACAAATCCACTTTATAGCCACGCATACTAATTCGTCCGCTGCCGGTAGTTGGTGGAGAAAGTGGAATTTGTGAGAGAGTACAAAGAGAGTACAAAGGTTTTCTTTTCAAAGAAATTGTTGTTTTATGTTTTACGGCCTTGTTTCCACATTTCTTTTCTCACGAGCCTCCTTGTTAAAAAAAAAAAAAAAAAAAAAAGCAGCAACTCTTCCGCCCCTCAAAAAATGTTTCTTACCGTAACGCGACGCAAACTCGCGCTGGCTAAACACTAATAACAAGACTCATATAATCATAGTGGGACATAATGATCTAATCTGTCACTTCCTCAAAGTCTGATAGGCCAATACATCAGCACATGAAAAGTAATCTATCATGGAGCGGCGGCAGGTTATGGCAGTGTGCTGATGGATAGGAGCTGTGGATAGAGAGGATGGCTGAGTTGCCCTTGTCAGAGTTATGAAAAGGAGAGGGAAAAGGAGAGGGATGGGTGGGGGTGGGGGGCACAACCAGACCTAAACGTATTCCGAACAGACTCGTTTGTCATGCTTTGCCATCGAGGGACATCAAGGTAGTAAACAGCCTCTGTGTGTGTGCGCGTATACAGTAGAAAATGTGTGCATGAGAGTCTGTTTGCTTGGCTGTATGTGTGATGTGTGTAATGAGTGTGTGTGTTTAATTATCTCGCTCACTTGTGAATAGGTATTGATTATAGGAATAAACAAAAAGGGATAATATGAATTTGTGGGAGCGTGCGTGTACAGAATCTCCGATCCAGGCGTATGTGCTGTGGAATCCAAAGCATTTGACCCCAATCTGTGTCTCTGCATTATTTATAGTCTGATGCTAGCTTCCCTTTGTTTGTTTTTCAAAGCTTGTCTGAGGAGTCAGTGTGTGTGTGTGTGTGTGTGTATGCATGTGGAAGAATAAGCGAAAAATGAAACAGGGAAAATATGGAGGCGTATTCCCGAAATCAGCACTTTTCTGAACGAGCTGTTCTCTTCCCCCTTTCGACGGGTAAACACGGAAAATCACATCAGAAGCTTTGCACCTAATTGATAGCTTTGGATCTCCCTATAATTTTTCCTGTAGGGGTTTAAACAGTTTGCGATATACAGTATATTTAGCGCGGACAGGCTCAAACAAGAGAGGCTGTCCTTGTGCACACGCCGCTCCAATGTACACTCCAATAAATGCACTTTACAGTCCCCTCTCTGTTTTCATCCGATGCACGCGCACACACGCACATGCACGCACGCAGACACGCGCACACAGTCTCTGTCCCTGAGCCTAGCAGGCAGGGCAAAAGTGTGTATCCTCAGAGACCTGGTGGGCCAAATCAATGGCAGCCAGCAGCCTTCTACAATGAGCGCCACCATTTTACTGGCTGCCAGCCAGCACAGCAGAGAAGGAACTAAATAGTCTATGAGGAGCACGCAGCCGCACCGCTAGGCTGCTTACAATGAGCACACGCCACAACAGGAAAAAATATCACTGAGTTGTGGTGTGCGCGCGTCTGTGTGTTGGGCAGCCAATTTGTTGAGCAACCTTAATGTATGCGGCTTGTGCGGGTGTGTGTGTATTTGTGTTGCATGCATGAGTTGGGCAGTCCATTTGAGGTAAGCAAGCTTATTATAAACTGCCTCACGGTGTCTGTGTGTGTGTATGTGTAAGTGATGGAGAGTGTGTGTTGGAGGTTTATGGAGGTTTGTTGAATTCCAATCAGAGAGATGTCGCTTTGCAATTCTCATTCGGATGATTGTTCTCTTTCATGTGGTCTTGCAGGCGGCATACGTTAAGCTCGCCTGCGAATAAATCCGCAGCACAAACACATTATCTATCATCATGTTTCTCTTCTTCACGCAAACATATTGCCGCTGGCACAGTGGACCGGTTTCTAATCGGTGAATCATCATATCAGCCAAGAAATGTCAAATTGCATTATCATCCTGAGTTTTAGTGCCTTTAACTGCATATATGTCCGTGTATATGTCTGTTATGGATTTGACAAGGGCGTATTGTGTCTGTCGTTCTGTGAAAAGAAGAAGAAGAACACAGATGCCCATGGTATGTGCACAAACGCATGTGCGCGCGCACACACACACAAACATACACACACACACAATCCTGTGGGTGCAGACATGCACAGACCCACTGGGGAGCACTGAGAGTTTGGGGGCATGAAGTGACAGAGCAGAAGGAAACAGATCAATCTGTGCTGTGACTGACTTCTGAACCTGACTGAAGTGTAACTCTGACGCTTATTTGAAAAAAGAAAAAAAGAAAAAAAAAAGGCACACTGCTACAACAACTGAAGGCCAATTAAATTCATATAATTGACTTATTTGATGACCAGAAGCAGCTTAATAAGCTTCCGCTGTGTCTCTGAAAACATACCGCATAAAGGAAAGAATTTGTTATGATGATTTTAATTTTGGAGTTTAAACAGCAAGGGGTTGGAGCCGAGGAGGAATTTGTTTTGTGCCTTCACAAACCCAAATTAATTTTCGGATGAAGCGCCAGCACTACAAACCCCAATGTCTGTCTGCCTGTCACCGGTTGACTGATGAAGTTACGTCGGCCGAGGATCCCGGAATGCATTTCGCAGCAACATTAAGCTGGCACGGTTTTCGCTGTAGGACTTTTAATATGTCACTATAATCAATTCTAAATATTTTGATCAGGCAAGAAAGTAATCAGTTAGCAAAGCAATATGGCAAATCCATTATGAATGCAAACTTTACACACATGAACACACTGCGTTGGGGACATTTACACTTAGCATTAATGATTAATATGATAGTTGCTGCTATAAGCAACTATCAAACGGCATCAATTATATACACTATACCGTTCGAGAGTTTGGGGTCACCCAGACAATTTTGTGTTTTCCATCAAAAGTCACACTTTTATTCACTACCATGAGTTGTAAGTTGAAAAGAAAATATAGTCAAGACATTGATAATATAGAAATAACGTTCATCAAAGGAAGGTCAGTTTTATAGCATCTCTAAACAGCAACTGTTTTCAGCTGTTCTAGCATGATAGTACAGGGGTTTTCTAATCATCCATTAACTTTCTAACGCAATGAGCAAACACATTGTACCATTAGAACACTGGAGTGATAGTTGCTGGAAATGGGCCTCTATACACCTATGTAGATATTGCACCAAAAAACAGCTATTTGCAGCTAGAATAGTCATTTACCACGTTAGCAATGCATAGAGTGTATTTCTGAATAGTTATCTTCATTCAAAAAATGTGTTTTTCTTTCAAAAATAAGGAAATTTCTAAGGGACCCCTAAATTTTGAATGGTAGTGTATATATAAAACTTAATCTTAATTCAAACTTTCTTACAGCAGCCACAAAGTCTACATCCAATATCTGGATCTGTGTCTGAAGTATTTTGAATGTTTTTTCTTATTTGTACAGCTACAACTACTGTACTGCAAGTGCTATACAAGTAAATAAACTTGTTGATGTCTATGTCTGATGGTAACCAGGCAAATTAAAAGCCCACAGTCCACTAGGTTTTGACCCTATCTTGTTAATGTCTCACAAACAAAACTCCTGCTTCTTAATTTATGTATAATGTGCTTTGGTTCACTATTTTCTTCCTTCTTCTGCAATCTGTTCCTGATTTCCGTTGATGTATTACAAGGAGGAAACAAACAACAAGGCCGCTTGGTGTTAAGCTGCGAGCTCCATACGTCTGTGAGAAATTCAAAAAAAATGTCCTTGTTGAAAGATGCGCTACGGTTTATTGACATCCAAGATGAGACAGAGGCAGAGCCCCCGTCTGTAACTCTAGAAGACAACCTTGTTATTTCAATAAACCGATTACAGGAGTTCCTTTGGAAAGGCACGGGGCAGGCCGGCAGTCGGCAGTTAGGTGTATCTTTGCTTCGGCCGGGAGATTCACAGGATGCACGGGGAAAATGATGCCAATCTCTACACCGGGGGGATGTATTAAATGACGGGCCTAATTTAATACTCAGATATTGAGAGACCTACTAAGGCACTTCCTGTGTCTAAAGGCCGTCCAGGAATGGAGTCGCTGGGAATCGCTGAGTAGGAGGTTTTTGGATGGAGAGGAGCGGAAATGACTCAATACTCCATGTTTACAGTGCGGGGTGGAGGATGGACACTGTGGGTAATTAGAGAAAAGGATGTGTAATGGTATGTCTGTGTTTACTGCATCAACGCATCTTACCCTCGTGCGTGTGTATTGCGACACCAGATCACATCACAGCCGAGTTCCCCAACACACCCTGCCACATGTGCGTCATCATCGTTCAAGAAATCCACCGGATAGCTTACAGCGGGAGGTCCGGTTAATAATATGTGCATCTGAGCCTTGCCGTGCCTTCCGAGGACAAGGCATGTTCGAAAATTCGAATGTTAGTGTTAATGCTGGTAGAGATAAGTCATCCACACACGTGCACACACACGCACGCGCAGATAGTTACACCCCGTAAACCTTCGGACCTTATCTGAGCTGAGTCTTTACTATGATCATTACACACAGGAAGCGCTTACACAATCAAAACTGAACAGTAAAAGCTGAGAAATACTACCTCTGTGCACCGCACACACACACACACGTTCACATCACGCATCATTTAATCCCAGGTGCCTCGAGGAGTCTGAGGGAAATGGAGAGGCAGAACATAATTCCTAAACACAAACAACAAGAAATTGGATTCTTGTCGGACTCTCGGCCCCCCCCAGAGAGAAGAAGAGAGGAAAATGAGCGACGTCGGGATGAAGGATAAACGAGCAGACAAAGGGAAAGCTCAGTGTGGCTGTCTTATCCTGATTCAACTGGCGGAAAAGAAAAAAACAAAAAAAGAAGAAAGAATCAAAGTCATTAATTCTAAAATCTCAAAACAAAGGCAGAAGAAGAAGAAGGCGCTATAAAGAGACTAGAATTAATAGAATTAACGTGCGATAGGCGTCTGGTTGCTGTTCTGGCCCTGCTGTGTGTGAATGGAGAGGTTGTGAGACTGGGCCAAGTGCTGAGGCCGTGCCATGGCTGGGACAGCAGAGGTAAAAACTCCCACAGAGGATACAGAGCAAACACTCTGTCCTCATATAATGGACTGGAAAATTCCTAGCTTTAGGCTGGAGTATTCACCCATGAAACGCTCAAATAAATGTATGTTTTGCTACTCCAACCCTGATTAATATAACACAATAGCAATTCATACCGAGTTCACATGAAAAGCTTTTAGATTTATTGTTCTTAACACCTGGAGGTGGGGAGTTCTTTTCAAGGGGGGGAAAAAAGGAAGGAAAAATCCTCTGGCACATGAAGTGATGCAGCACATGTTTCGTCTCCTTGAGTAGCAAAAGTGGTTTGAAATACACAAAAGAAGAATTACTATGAGCACTGAAACCCATTACAGTCGAACAAAGGGGAAAAAAAAAAACGCCAACGAAATAAACTGCCCACACTGTTTGACTGACAAGAAATCTCTGCGGGGGGAGAACAAAAAAAAAAAGCAGTGACCGTGCCGTGCCAAGGATGTGAAAAACAAAGTCTTGGATGGCCGCCAGTTTAAGTGAGTAAAGTTGAATATTCTCTTGCTTGGAAAACTGAAGCAAACACATGACAGCGATTTCATTTCATCATGTGTGGCTGTTTGAATGGGACAATGATTATAGATGGGAATAATCAGACGTTACGCTAACACGTGTCACATGGGCACGAGACAGCAAAGCTGAAACTGAAAGCAATTAAAAGGGAATAATTAATTAAATAAGCAAATAGCATCTGAGGAGGCCGGTGAGGGCTATAGGAAAAATGGCTGTGAGCAGCAGCAAATCCTCTGGCAGGGAGAAAGAAGTGATGTGGAAGTCCTGCAGCCGCGCCACTAAGCCCCCGCTGCAGATTAAACTGTATAGTAGTAAGGAGGGGTGGGTGAGAGGGGGGTGGGTGGGTGGGAGAAAGACAGATAGAGGGAGAGAAAGAACTGCAGAGGGAAAATAAGGCTTTGTGGTCTGGCACCGGCTCGCAAACCATCATGCGTGCCATGTGGATAGAAGGCGAGGGAGAAGGAGCAAAGCGCGAAAGAGAAAGAGACAATGGCTGAAGGACAGGACGGGGAGAGGGGGAACCAAGAGGAGGGAAGGAAACAAACAGAACATGCTTGGCTCAGATCGTCTATGGTTAGGAAAGATCACGGTCCGGTTAACGTCCGGTTCAAAGCCGCCGTCCCCTGCAACTTCTCCAACTCCAGTCGGCGAAGCAAAAGCATCGATCCAACCAGCTCTCCTCCTCCCGCTCCTGCAAAGAGAAGTGAAACCCAAAACGGCTGGCTGTCTGAAACGCACGCCATGGCGTCTGAAACGTCAGTATCTGTGGTGGGGGGGGGGGGGGGGGGGGGGGTTTCGCAGAAAGCGTGCGCCGTCAATGTTTCCCTCTGGAGAACCGGGCCACCACAGCACATGTTCCTTTATGAAACAGCCAACGCAAACATGCACCAGGCACACATGTAATAATAGCACATGTAATAATAAATATGGAAATATGATGCCAATGGAATGATGCGTATGGAATATCAAGCAGAACGCGCCCAAAGAAGGTCCGCAAGCAAAACATCTTTGCTTGCTCCGTACTGCATAGACAATAACACTTTTGATTAAAAATTAAAAATGAAGAAAAAAGAAAAAGATGAAACAACCGAGCAATCTTTATCTTTTTCTTTTAAAGGAGAAAAGAAGACGAAGCGAGGGCAAAAGAGGGGTACGGAGAGAGAGGCAGAGAGAACAAACTTGCTCGAGTGGAGAACAGATGAAGCGAGGAAAGTCTTAAGTTGAATTTTTTATATCTCACCATATGCTCCTCTCCACAGGTGAAGACATCCCAACTATTAATCACCAATTCATAGCCTATGTGTGTGTGTGTGATTGGGCGATGATGGATGGATGGCAAGAGGAAGGAGACAAAAAATGGATAAGTGACAAAAGAGGAAAACACGACGCATGACGCGGACAGACGGGTCGAACAGAGGGGCAACAAATCAAACTGAGAAATGACAGGAACGGGAGCGGGGGGGGAGGGGGGCGATCCAGGAGTCAGAAGGAGAAAAAGACAAGAAGGCAGGAAGACGTGGGGTGAAAGCGGGCGGACAGATGATAGGGAGGCCTAGACAGATTGGGAGCTGTCCCCTCCGAATGCCAGGTAAATCAATAGCATCGCTGTGCCTCTGCCACTCCTCTCAGCTGCTCGTCCATCTCCTCCACGTTCCAGCGCTTTTTGCAAAAGCAGCAACACATGCTGGTGGCTAACTGCAGCCAAAGCAGGAGCTTCCATCCTGTCTGCTCAGCCTGTTCTCACCAATTAAAAAAAAACAAAAAACTCTTTTACATGCAGTTTTAAGACTGCGTCTTGAGACGCAGTCTTAAAACTTAAAATCGCGAAAGTGAGTCATAAGAAAGATATTCTGATTATAAGACAAAAAAAGAGCAAACTTTGTTCTTTCTTGGCTGGGTTCTTTCTTGTTTTTTTTCTCCAGTAGGACACATTGACCCAGGCCACAAATCTGGCTCCGCTGACCTGCTTGCGTCTTCCTGGTTTTAGGCCTAGTGTTGGCCTGTTCTGTGGGAAAGTGCAGGAGCAGTCACTATAATTACCGGCCCGACTCATAACATCCCTGACCTTAGCGTCACCTCCCCTAACCTGACCCCATGACACGGACGTTTTACGACGCGTATATGTGTACATGGGCAAGCGCAGGCGGCATGCATGTGTGAGCGCAGGAACGCAGAAATGCGCTGACAGACGTGTAATTTGCGAAAAAACACACACACACACACAGGCACGCACGGACACACACACACAGCTGGCTCTGCAAATACTGGCATCCATCACATCTTGTGAAACTTAATCTCTCTGAAAGGAGGAACAGCTGCAGTGGCACACAAGTACATGCTCTCACACACACACACACACACACACTACACGCACACACCTCATAAACACAGTGGAAGATCAGCTGGGGTAAAGTACTTGTTCATCCACAGACTGGCATGTGACAAGACACCTCTGACCTAAGAGTAGCAGGCTACTGGTGTAAAACAGGTTGTGGTCCACTTGAGTGCGGCATAACCAGTTCCGGTTGTAAAAAATGTCAATATTTAAGGATTTTACCATTTTTCTTAAACATAATACACAGTACATTAGTAGAGGATTACTTCACTTCACCATTCATCATTTCTAAAATACCCACACTTTGCACATTTGCTCAGAAAAAAAGGCACCAAGACTTTGAAATATTGCGTTAATGTATCAATCATTATGCCGTTAAAGTAAAACTGTAGATATTCCATTCTGAAAACACACTATACGGCTCCCAATACACGGGTTAACGCTTACTATGGATTAAAGCATTTCGCAGTGAGGCTGTTTGCATAAACTACATCATGGTAGCTCACTCTCTCCCTCTATATATTCTGTAAATCGCTCTCTCTCACATAATCGAGCCTAATTGCTGTAAAAGTACTTCCATGATTGATCTGGATGCTAGTGGGGTCTGTAATGCTGCCACAGACGGTGTTTGTGAACGAGACTGCTGACTACTGTCAGATGCAAGCACGCATGTATGCATGCACGCACGCACACACACACACACACACACACACACACACACACACACATACAGTTAAGTCATTAAGACATACATGTCATGTATCAAAATGTAGCACAGGCTGTCAAATTACACAGTGCATATGCAATCATGACATCTCACAAAGTGGACAAATGTAGCAAAGGCATGATGTGACCATGGAAGTCAACTCATTCTATAATCAAAATGTTCTATTGTAAAAATAAAAATAAAATGGCAGGATCAGATGAATAAAGCAATAAGTTCACAAGGTGCCTAATTTGATCAGACATCCCCTCCTACAAAGTGCTCATGCAGTCTTTTGCATGAAACCGGATCAACTGACTGACAGATGTGAAAAATATCCTACTGTTTTGTGTCCAAAGCACCATTAAAAAGAAATGTCCATCCAGCACTGGCTCAGTCGTGAGAAAACACCTCTGATCAGTTTTTTTTTTCTTTGGTTGTTTGGTGGGGGAGCAGCAACATACCCAGGCGAAAACCAAGCGTTTTACAGCCTCCTTAATCTCTCATCAGCATTAAAAAAAATCATTTCAAGAGTCGCCCAGTTCAGCTGTGCTGATCTCACTGTGAAATTGACAAGTATCACAGCAAAACGGTATATAATGTATTCATGTATATGAATATTACACAATGGAGCAATGAAGAACAACATGATCACTGTCCTATTGTACTGTCAATCTGTAAATCCATATCACATCACAATGTCATATATATATATATATATATATATATATATATATATATATATATATATATATATATATATATATATATATATATATATATATATATATATATAGTTAAATTGAGATTAATCTGAACTCACAGCATAAATTGAGGTCTGATAATCCATTCAAAAGCAAGGCGACCACCTGAAACGCCAATAAAACAACAGTTGATGTCGAGGAGGAAAAGATAAGGTGCCTGATGTGTTTGACACCGGAGGACCGCCACACGCGCGCGCACGCACGCAAACATACATTCACACACATACACGCGCGCGCATACAGAGCCGCTGTATTGCGCTCGCTTCGCACTGGAAACGCATCACACGCCACGTTATGATAAGAAGTTAACGCTCAGCTGCGCGCGTCAACAATAACACAAACTACACGGGGAAACGGACGGAGAGACGCGCTCACCATGTCAGCATCCTGCCCGGCGCCGCCGTCGTTTTTTGGGGGGTGAAAAAACTCGCAGTCTGAACAGATTCAAGCTCTCAGTGCGTCCGTCCGTCGTCTGCTACATCCACCGTGGCTGCAGCCGCTCTGCCCAAATAATCCAGCACCGCGCGTCTCTCTCTCTCTCTCTCTCTCTCTCTCTCTCTCTCTCTCTCTCTCTCTCTCTCTCTCTCTCCCTCCAACTCTCTCCCTCTCTCTCGCTCCAATAATTTCCTGCGTATGTCTGAGATAGTTGCTGCTCCGGTGTGGTGTTGTTGCTGGAGTGAAGTTGGGGGCAGATTTAAAACTGCAGACGCGGCGCGTAATCCCTGCGGCGTTATTTCTGGGAGGCCACGATGTAATGTTGGAGTCGCCAAAAAAAAAAAAAAAGAAAAAAAGGGAAGATCCGATTTCCTTTGTCATCACTCCCTCGCTCGGTCAGAGATGACATCGACCCGGTAGACTCGGATCAGCGGAGCTGGATCAGTAAGGAAGGCGATGACCATATTAAGCCATTTGGTCAAATGTCGAAGATCTGGTGTTAATATGTTACGAAATCACCAGTACCTTGACATCCATGTGCGGATTCTTGGATATGATGGCAACAATTGTGCGTTAAATAAGACAGGTCGTTCTAATTTCTTTAAAAAAAAAGTGATAATTGCTGTCAGACCCAACAACAGGACCAGGTATGAAAGATTTCTTTGTTGTCCGCCTCACCTGAACACAGACTTCTGCTCTCTGTTTTCTTCATTTTTCTTTTGGGCAGCTCTGGAAAAACACTTGTGGAGACACCAACATGTCAAACCCTTCTTCTTCATCATATAGTACACCATGTTTCGGTACCATTTTTTCCCTCCCTGATACTGATTATGAACATGAAAACATGTTAGCTTGTCAGAAATTGAACTTGCAAAGCTGGACTAACACACCCAGATAATGCCACTGAAATCGGACTGAAAACATAAACAAAGTAACTCAAACCAGAAGAAGCTGGTAACTTGTAGAGTGAACTTGAAGAGTCCATGTTGCACATATTTGTGCAGATTGTCCATCATGCCAGTTTACCTCTGAGGTGCTAACTTGCTAACTTACTGGTCTTTCGACTTTTGCTTGTCATAAAAGGTCATCCAGTAATGGACCAATTAAGCTAATGAGTATATATCACCACATATTGTAGCGACATGACTTCAACACAAAATGTAACACCCACAAATGTATAGCGGTACGAGGACAGTAGTCTGAGTAGATGACTAATTGAGCTATAAGCATAGCACGTCTTAACAGTCCATGTAAATGTGCTGTAAACAACTGTTTGGTTGATTTCTTTGACATGCTGTATGCAAACACCTGTGTGTAGCAATGTAGCTCCCGGTCAGAACAGCTATTTCCCAGTGAGAAAGAGTCTGAGAATTATTATTTTTCTTTTTTTAAGCCCTCTTTTTGTACAACATCAATGTGTCACAAAAGAACACATTTGTTCAATAACTTAAATTCTTTTCTAATTTTTACTTTAATTTTTGTTGTAGCTTGAAAGAACACAGTAAGATTATCAGATTGCACTGGTCGGCAAAATGTATTCTCCACAAAGACGTCATTTAACGCATTTAATGTTTCATATAAAATGGCATGAGTGTACATTGTAAAAAAAGAAAGTTACTTACTGCTGCATAGATACTCCTCCATACAACTTCTTTCCAACACAATAGTGTAATGGTTACAGACTCGCTAGCATTAATTTACCAGTTGAACATAGAGCTGAAACGGTTAGCACAACTTGCTGTGTTCTGGGATTTTGAGGTTTGAGACTTTAGCCCAAATTTTGCTATTGCAACTCCCAGTGAAATATGGTCTAAATGTGAGCGTTTAATCATCGTCTTCAAATAGTTTAGAACTGCTTTGGGCTATGGTTAGATGTCTACTAAACTAAACTGACAGTCCAACGTTAGCTTTGTTTTAGCTTAGCTGTCAGGTCTCCGTAGAGACAGCCATTCGATGTTTTGTAACCACAAAATTGCCTGCAGTGTAGAAACACTGAGTCCATGGGCAGGTTTTGAGGGAAGGGGTCTTATTTACGGTATATTTCACAACAATTTTATAGAATAGATGTAAAGATTGAGGCAGTTTTGCTGAGAAAGTTTCTCTTTCCCCACTGTTAACAACCTCATCTACAGGGCAGACAGTGGGATGACTCAAACAAAATCAGAAATCTTCCCAGATGGGACTGCTTAGAGGGCTCAGGGCGTAAAACATGATTATGCCAGTATGCATGCGAGTGATTTAGTCTTGTTATTTGTACTTGTATTGCAAACAGAGTTTATTTAGACTTTAGCTGGAATTGCTAATGCATATTTATTTAATATATTTCCTGTGTAGGCATCAGTATATTGGAAAAAAAGAACATCCCAATGTAGGGATCAAATGAATGAAGGAATGACAGCACACAAAGCTCAAGACACTGGAGATCACTAAAAGTCTTACATTTATGGAGTCTATTTCAGTTTTTGCCATGAGCTGCTGCAGATATAATGTTTCTTATTGTTGAATTTTGAATTTATAATGGTCTATAAAGGCTTCTCAGCATCATAACAAGGCTATCTGCTATCCTATAAGAGACAGCAAGTCAGCAAAAGAGGAGTTAATGGGAGGCAGCAATACTGTGCAGAGGATTTTCAAAGGGCAGGAGCATAAAGAGAGCAGTTAAGCATGTTTTGTCCCTCAGAGGGCACTTAAGGGCACATTTTGGCACCCAATAGGGCACTTTAGAGCATGAATGTCACAGAGGGCACCTTTGAGCATTTTTTTTTATTCAAAAGGGCATTTCAATGGACAAGTTGTCATTCAAAGCGGAACTTTATTGCATGTTTTTTGACCAATTAGGGCATGCCTATAGGATAGAGAGTTTAAAACAAATTTTTAGTGTTCATGCACACTAAAAATGTACAGCGCCACAGACAAGCACACACACACGGACACACTTATCTGGGTGTGCTGACCTAGAACCCCAAACACAATCAGTGGTGCAGCAGATTCCCATCAGTGCAATGTAAATGAGATGGAGGAGCGTAAATTTGCTTTTGTTGCAGAAACTCCTCAGCTCAGTGGGTATAAGAAAACATAACCTCAGGCTGGACACACACACACACACACACACACACACACACACACACACACACACACACACTCTCTGAAGATAACACAGCACATAGAGATAAGGGTTTTGCTATCAAGATAACTTCACTGGCTAAAATAGAATCTAGAGCTGCACTTGATGGACTTCATAGCTTCAAATGCACACTTTTCCACAATGAGCAGCGGTACGTTCAGATGCCATTGAGGTTGTCTACCTCCAATGAATACAAATTGTGTTGCATATGATATTGTTGCTTTTGTTTTGTTGCTTCACACCCCTGCACCCTCACGCACTGTCAACACATATCTACACTGCTATCTAGCAGCTCTTGATTAAATATTCAAGTGATCCACTGATGAATATGTATGCATATATGGGTTGAATATTCAATAGTGCACGCATGGATGCATATATGAACACACATGAGTGTCAAAACACATACTTGGGTTCACGCTCTTCCTGCAGGCATGCTACGCATACTGTCAACCAACTAATTTATCAGTGTTCAATGTTTTTTAAGTCATGCATGAACAGTGCCTTTCCACAGCAGCCCTTTATCAGTCACTAACCCATCTCAGCATATCAGGGTGCTTTGCCTGCATCAAGAAACACATTTGGGCAAGTGAGTTTAAACTCGCTTTATTGGAGATGCTGTCTGTGAGAGGGTTAGCAAATTGAAGCCAGCTTAATGAAATACTCCAGGCTGTAATGTTAAAGCATATAAATCATCCCAATCTCATCTATATGTGCATCAACACACTAAGCCAAAATTGATTAAAAGGAGCAAAATTTTTATCAAAAAAAAGAAACAAGGGTATGATACACAGCACAGGTCCTCAGGAGTGAAACCGTGGATGTTACAGTTATGCGGTATATGATATCTTAGGTCACCAGGGTGACCCCAAATATAGATTTTACAACTCGGGTAGTCTACATACATTACACACATATACATCACACTCCTGTGTACATCACCTGGGTAACCATTGACAAGTTATCCAGGTGATCTACACAAGTTGTATTTCTTGGTTCTATTTTTAAATCTTCAGTAAATCATGTAGAGCTGTGGTTCCCAACAAATCTTTTCCAACTTATAGCCCACTTGAAAATCTCAAAAATATTTGTGGCACACATCCATCCCTGTGAACGATAAATAGGCCATATAATGTGTTCGAACATCCAGGACTGAACCAAATGCAACACATACAGATAGTGAGTGATTTGAAAGTCTATTTGTTATGTCAGATTTCCTTTTTTCCTTTTCTTATAGATTTACAATGATCAATATAACTTGATCATGACACATATATTATATGTATCCTATCATGAATATCCAGTCCTAATCTTATGTATATATCACATTGTAAGTAATATAAGGAGTTTGCATGGAGCGATACTATTATCTATCTATAAAGCAAAGGTCATCTGTGTGTCTGTAGTTCACCTATTTCTCTGACCTCAAATTTTGTATATAGCTTGCACATGGCAGGATGGTGTATATCCTTTTTGAGCAATTTTTATCATAGACTTAGGTATCACAGCACTATCCTGCAGCAGTCTGTATCCTGCTACAGTGTAAAGCTCCATATCACGACTCCACCTCATGTTGCTTCACAGTCACAATTCAAAGCTCCGTTGTCCCATTTCTTACTGCATACATTGTAGCCAATGTAACGAAAGTATTGTAACGTCTCTCAAAAACCACGCGCTAAGACGAGGTTTAGCTGCTACTTTAGCCCTCACGCCAACAAAGGTCTTACTCCAAGACGAGTTAACAGTTCCACAGGAAATCCCAGCACTATCACCTAACAGCGAAGAATCTAGGGCTAAACTCATTTATTTAGAAACATATAACAGTAACATGCCCGGGTTGTTATATACAGGAAAAAGTACAAAGTAAGACATTTATCCTCAGTCCAGTTTTACTTGGCCTGTCAATACAATTTCAAAACTGTAGCTTGACATCCAAACTTGAAAAACCTACTCAAGCTTCCATTTTTCTACAGGAATAAATGCTTCCTACAGGCACTTCACTAGTATTTTAATAGGACAAATAGGTCTGACAATAAATGTCCCACAATTATTTGTTTTTCAACCCAAAGGAATGAAAATTTGCACGGGCAATGGTGGAAACCTCTTCATCTTCAGTTTATGGTCAAAATATAGAAAATCCATTGATAATTCATAACAAAGGCACCTCCAAGATGCTTCCTTTCCCATATAAGGAAGAATGCGTTAACTCTTTTGCTAAACAGCAATACAGTACAAGGAAAAAATGCAGGGCTGCAGGGGCATAATTGTATCATCTATAATTATACATTTCAGATTGACCAATATCGATGTGACAGTTGACCTTTTCCACAGCAGATATTTTGACTCATCATAAGAGGAAAAACCCGAACATTAATGATGGTTAATGTTGATTCCAGTTGCGCCACTGGGCCATGTCAGTGAGTCAGCATGCATAATACTACAGCACTGAAGCTGGAATCTACTGTTAATGGAAATAAACCATAATTAAAGTCTTCATGAACATTAGAGCAGATAATATTACTTGATTAATCCATTAGTCGGTCAACAGATAATCACTGCAATCAGCAACAATTTTAATAAATAATCTAATCTAATTTAAGTCAGAACATAATAGTGTCAACACACTCTTTGGTACTTGGACCTGCATACATGGTAATTTTCCATCTGTCTGCAAACTTCTACTGAGTACTCCTAAAAGTAAAAAGAACAGAAGTAGGGAATAATGATATGATAAGTTGGGGGAAAAAAAGCCTTAAAAACACACATAATGACTTTCATGGCATTGAAAGATCAACTCATGACTTATGAGAAGGGTTGCAGAGCGGTGGCCCATTTAAAGCCGTGACATTTCAATAATTGCCTCTGATCTCAGCTTCATAGAGTGAGTCACAGTGCCACTCACTTGCACAAAAACACCACCTTAATCAATGGTGGTAAATGATTAATACCCTGCACATACAGCTGACCCGCCCTCCCACAGACACTTGACCCCCACCCACTGTAGATGTACACAGAAAAACAATCCTTGAACTTCTAAGACTGATGACTTAATGATAGAAACATTTCCTCTTAGAGCTGTTGTGTGGCCGTGTATGCATGTCTTTGGCTTCGGATGCAAACTACCGCACGAACACAGACAAACCACATCATTATCCCTTCCTTCCTTTAGGTACTGACCTGGCAGTTGCCAGTTCCTCACTCATTTGTTTTCTCCCCGGGAACATGCGGTGATGTTATTACAGATGGCATCTTCCTTAGTTGCACCTGGACAATTACAACCATAATTTCATGGAGGGAGACATTAATGCATCTAACAAGCATAGCACAAGCACTCGGGGGTGTCGGGGAAAGGCTGGTGGTTGCTTTATTATACCGACAGTAGACTATATCAGAGCTACTTCTGTATCTGTAATCCTATATGTGGATTACTCTATAAGAGTAAACAGAAATAAGAACATGTTTATGTGCCATTTTGCTTACCTTCCTCTTTTTTTTCTTGATTTCTTTCCCCATTCAGCTGTTAAAACTCACTGATTGAATCTTTTTGACTCCGGTTGTAAACATGGTGATTTAGCTCTTACAATAGCAATCCCCCTCTCGCTTATCTGTGGAGGGGGGAAAAAAAAAAGGAAAAGTAATAAAGTAATTCTGAGCTTTTTGGAGCCATGAATTGATCAATTTGCCGGAGCCCGGGCTGAGATGTGTTTTTATAACAGTAAAAAAAAAAAAACTCCGTTGCCAGAACTGATTTTTGCAAACGCAACACAGATGAGTTTGGCTGGGCTGAATTATAGGTTATAGGCTCAGAATGTTAAGCAGCATTACAAAGAAACACTCCGGGAACATGCTGTGATATGCACTTTAATCAGGTACAAGCGACAGAGCCGCTGTGCTCCACAAAAGCCAGAAAGGTATGACTCCGCAGAGTGTGTGTGCATGTGTCTGTGTGTGTGTGTTTGTTCGCAGAGTCAGAAAGAGTGAAAATGAGGGAGTGACGGGGAGGGGGGGGGGGGGGGGGGGGGGGGGGAAGCAAGCAGCCTAGCAGTTCTAAAGAAGCTTTTATTAAACACTAAGAAGGGAGTATAGAATGAAGAACATCCCACCCTGCTCCTTTCACATCGAGGAAATTGCATTTGGGAATATTCAGCTGGCTAGTATGATGAAGTACACGACCCCTCCTCCATGCAAACACGCACATTTTTTTTTTTTTTTGTGGCAGCACGAACAATACAGGAAAGATCATATTCGTAAGAGTCTAAGCCACGCACGCATCGCACGTGCATGCGCGGGATCTCATTTAGTCTGCGTTGGATGAGCATGACTGTTGAAGAAGCGGAAATGAGAATCGGTGCAAACAGGGACAGTGGAGAGACAGAGAGAAAGAGAGAGAGAGAGAATAAAACAGCAAGAGAAGCGGATGTGACAGAGAAAGAGGTGGAATACAGAAATGAATGAAAAAATATACTCAATAAAAAGGAATAACAAAGAGAACGGGAAAGCGGGTGAAACATCCTTCACTTGCACTATGCCTGTTATGTGAAATAGTCTCGCTGATGTGTACAGTACAATTCACCCCAGCGTGAAAGAATGCATCAGGATTATTACCAAAAAAAAAATCATTGTGACTAGTTTGGAGCAGTCAACAGGTTCCATTCAAATGGCAAGCAGACAGGCCATTAACCAGGGGCCGCTGACTCCATCAAAATGAGTGACGAGCCATCACATTAGTGGAGAAACAGCAAGGCTGCATGATGTGCTGCTGCTGCTGTTGCTGTGTATCCTCTGGGCATGTCCATAAACCCTGAGAATGTCAAATGAGGAGCACAGAGCAGTGATGAGCACATAATAAGGGCATTTTATTGGGGTACATGTGTACAGATGTCAGTGCAATCGTGTTCAGATAAAAATAACAAAACAAAAAAAAAAAAAAGTGCACACACCGACAAATGCATATACGCTCAATCTGAATTGGATATAAACTACAAGGAGAGAGCTGCCAGTGAGACACTGGACGCAGCAATTACCTCTTACACAAAGCAAAGGCAGGCAACAACATAAAATAAAATCAGCGCCTCAAACACATTCACGCAAAGACACGCGGGTCACCGAGAAGTGGCTGTCACCGTGATTGGTTCCTGCTGCCGAGGGCGAACCCACAATAGCCAATTATCTGTCATTATACACCACAGCAGCTCTTGTGGTCTAGATGTCTCTGCATGTGTCCGCGTGTGTGCGCATTCGTGCGTGTGTGTGTGTGTGTGTGTGCGTGCACGCATGCGTCATAGTGGGAGAGATTGGCAAATTGCTAGTTATACGTTTCAGGACACTGAAAGACGAGAGGAGAAATGTAGACAAGGGGAGGAGGAGGCTTGCGGGGGAGATTTCGAGGAAGCCAGGGAGAAATATGCAGATTGAATATAAAAGGGAGCAAAAGAGAGTTTGACGATTATATTTGACAGCTGTAGAGAAGATGGGTTCACGGGGAGCCACAGACCTCCAGTGAGCTGTGTGCCGATGACAGACATCTGGTGACCGAGGCGAGCCCGATTGCGGCTGGGGCGGGAACATAGACAGCCGCAGACTGAGGCGCTCAGTCAGCGTGTGACTAGAGTTCTTCCTCATGTGTGAGTAGTATGTGACTGAGCTGTGACCAGGTCCTTAGACATGAAAAAGACTAGCATGACAGTATCACTTTGCCTTCCATCACCCGCCGGGGGCCCATGCACGCTGCGATATCCACCCGGATCCACGGTGGAGCACTGCTTTCAACAGCCGGGGGATTTGTTCAAATTAACAATGTGGGTGGTAGAGAGGTGAATTGTTCCCTCTTCTTTTCTCATTTTAAGGGGGTGCGTGTGTGTGTGTTTTCCTTGCAGTCATTTATTTTTTTTTACAATTTGGGGTTTTGGGTTATGGTTAGTTAGAAAGCCTTTTGGCTATTATGGATATACTGATATGACCACAGTGATGTCAGAAAGCTCCTGTGATAATTAGAGTTGGACATGAAACTATTTTCAGTCAAATTTATGTTTTTTTTTTGCCAAGCAGAATCTGAAGAGTAATGAACATTTCAGTGTGATTATGCTGAAAATGATTGGTCGATTAACCCTTTCATGCATGGAGGTCACTAGTATACAGCTGTTTAAAAGCTGTTTCTACCTTCTACCTTAAGTAAACTTAAGTGGACAAATAAATATACATTGTTATAGAAGAAAATGTTTTTCAAACCTTGTTTTACATTTCTAAAGATGTATAAAACACTAAAAAATCCTGACCCTGTTTATCATAATTCATGCATGAGAGGGTTCAAGATGGGGTGTATGGAAATCAAGTGAAACTGCAAGCCAAACTCGGCATTTTAAAGTTATATCTGAGTTTTGTCTTTTAAAAAAACAGAAGTTACTTTGCAAATACTTTTAATAGGATTGTTATTGTTATTTTTCACTTTTCGATGTTTCAAGAGTCAGTTCACCCCAATCATTTGTCCAAGTTTAGAGATTTTGTCAGCCACCTCAGCACAAGAAGGGTGAATACAATTTTATGCGCAGCGGTCAAAGCAGTGAAAATAATAATATATACTCACCAGCAATAAATGTTGGAAAAAAACAAATCCGACTGCCCAGGATAACCCGGTGACCTCACTGTTTATGGCTTTCCTTTGAATACTCAAATCAATTGAATTCTGTGATTTCACTGTGTATTTTCTGTCTCTGCATTTTTATTTTTTCACTTTGCCATACTAGATCAATTGGGTCTAACAAACACTCACAAAAAATCTGATTTGAAACATTAATGAAGATTAATATTTTTTCCAAGGTGCAAATTAACCCAGATTTTAATGTGAACATAAAAAAACTAAAACACCAATTTTTCCTTTATTTTGAATGATTTTCATTTTCTCTGTCTAAAGCTCTCAAATCTGTTTGTTTCTTCTCTGTAGCTGAATGGCCCCCCTCCCCTCCCCTCCCTGAAATGCTCAGCCAGATTCTGATAAATAATATTCCATAATTGGAATTACATTACCAAGTATGGAATGCACCTACAGAGATTAAACGAAAAAAAGCAAACCACATTGCGGGGGAGCAGAGGCAACCTTTTTCATCCTCATTTGTACTGCTGACGTCTGGGTGATGATATTGCCTCCGTCTGTCCACTAAAAATAGATCAACATTTAAATATGTAATGCACTTGCATATCTGTGCACTTTGACCACTTCTTGCTGCTTTTCAAAGCATGTCCAGCTGGTCTGGCCAGTTCTCCTCCTTCTAATACGTGTGTATTTGTGAGGTTGTGTTTGACTAAATGCTGCAAACCAATATCCCCACAGGGACAATTAAAGTTCTAACATTCTATATGTCTGTTTGCTGTTATTCAGGTGAACTGTAACTTTTAGACATAAAAGAGGTTACAAAATAGACAGCTGTTGGGATGTGATCTGCCTTCATTCAACGCACGTTTGTCCAGCCGTCCTAGTTGCCTTATTTCTGCTTCTTTTCTTTCTTTTTTTTTGCACAGCTCCAGATTTTTGATCCTGTTAGGTCAGAAGATGAAACATATCTTTCTCAAGAAAATCCATTATGGAGCGCCATAATCTTTTACATATCAGCTTTGGTTTCCTGCCATCAGTCAGAACCACACAACAAAGATGAAGTTGAAGTTACTGTTATACAGACTTTTTTATTGCTGTATAGCTTGTATCTAGATGATGTGGGAAACTGCAACCCTGGCTTTCCCCAACGCACTTTGCGTGTTCCTGTCCTTGTCGATAAGGTAATTTAAAAGTTCAGTTGAGTGGCATTTAATGAAATTGCTGCTAGAGGTGTTGTTTTAATGTACATCAGCTGTCTTTTGGATGATGTAAAGTTGTGTTTACTTGATGAATATGACAAGATTGTCTATTCTTGTTTGTTATGGCAGAAATGTTCAAGCTCAGTTTGACGTCTCATCGCAGCACTTTGTGCAACTCTCTCAACAGGACATTAAAAAAATACTTCCTGACGCAGGCATGACATCTCTGTCGTTTCGTTTAATAATTGAAAACATGATTCTTAAAAGTTTTTTGATGCCCCGTTGACCTGTCGTCCTATTGAAGTTTGAATCCACCTCAGAATAAAATCCATCTTTCTGTACATTCTTAATACATATCCAGTGTGTGTTTATAAAGTATGACACTGATCCGTCTCTGCCTGTTTTACAGCATTGCTCCCGTAATCCCCATCCTAATCCACTGCCTGTGTGTGCATCTCTGTGTGTATCCATGTGTATATGTGTTTGCGTGAGTTGTCTCTTTATGTCTATGTGTGGATGGCATGGTATTTAAGCTTTTGGCTTTCAGAGGGCCTCTCTTTCCCACGCCTTCCATACTATATGTAATACCATAGATAGCCCTCCAGTCATCCACTTCTCCCCGTCGAAGCACTCAACACAATGGCCTGGACAGAATCACTCTGCACTCTGCTGTCGATATCGCCATTACCGTTTCCGTCAACAGAATAAACACAGAGAAAATTGAATTGTTATGGGTAATACTACTTTTAAATGAGCTGATGAAATGGCTGTGATGATGATGGGAGAGAGGGCCAAGAGTGGCTGTGATATGTCAGCGCAACCGTTCTTCGGAAGCGGAGCAGAACAACAAATCAAGCGCTTCCAGAATCATTTCTTTCTTTTTCTTTTCCATGTCCTTATTATCATGCAGCATGAATCACAATAATAACAGACATTATTTGTCAACCACATATGTCTGCCTTTGGCAACCAGAAGAGAGAGTTTTTCAAACCCAGGGTGCTGGACCCTTAGAAGGGGTTGCAAGATAAATCTGAGGGCATTACATTAACTAATGTGGGGCTCAATCACATGTTTTTAACAGTTTGTACAACAATGGAGCTCTATGGCACAGAGGATGAGATTTGTTGACAATGAGGAAAATATAAAATAACACCATCGTTTTCCCCCAACAGACCCCTAAATTTAGTTTACAATAATACATTCTGTTGCTTTACTGGAGAGTTAAAGAAGAGACAGACAGGAAATGAGGTGAAAGAGACAGGGATGACGTAATTATACAGTCAGCAGTTCAAAGCTCTGTGAACAGCTAGCCTCTTTAGCAATGACCTTTTGTGTCTTGCCCTGCTTCTGCAAGGTGCCACTGGTCATCTTTTGTACAACCTTCAGACCAACCATGATGATCTTCCCCATGATTGTTTCACCTATAGAACTAGACTGAGCGACCAATTAAAGACCTTTGCAGGTGTTTTGTGTTAATTAACTAGAAAAAGTTAATTATATGACCGGCACCTGTAATTTGTGTTCAAGTAATGAATGAGCTATTACAATGAGAAACAAGTTGTGGATCTGACCGGCACCCTGCCATCAGAATTGCACGATTTTTCTGCTTTCCACCAAAAAATTATGACTATCCATGACGACATGACTTCTCTGCAATTGCTTTAACAGAAAAGTCTTTATGAACTTTCTCAATATAATTCAGTTCATTCTATGAAAAACAGAAGAAGTGGGTGATGCTGTAGGCAAGTAAAAGCCACAGCATGATAATCTATACCAAACTTAAAACTAACCATGCATGCACATTTAAAAGAACTCACCTTTATTCTTTACATGCTTGACATTAACCTTGTAGCCACTATCTCAGTCACTGTAATTTATCTTGTTGTCTGACGTCCTGCTGCTTCTGTACATCTCATACTGTGTTTGGTGGTGACAAAATGCTCATCAATGACTTTCCTCTATGTTCTATCACGATGTTGCACACTGTACAAAACAGTTTTCCCTCACTTTTATGTGGAATAGTGGGGTATTACTACTATTCCACCTACCTACTGTTTCAGATTAACTGCACGAGGCCCAATGATGACGACCCCTGATGCGACTCATCGAGGCCCTCCTGAAGAACCTACTCTGAAACGTCTTTACAGACTAATACATCATCATCAGATGCATGTCTGTCAGTCCTGGTTCATCTATAGCCTGTCCGTCCATGGGAGTGGATCTCTCCTTCACTGTGGTTCTCCGAGGTTTCTTCTTTCCCACTGGGTTTTGTGTGTTTTTCCTTGCCGAGAAGGAGGGTCTAAGGACGGGGGATGTCTGAGTCACTTTGGACTGAATTTTGTGAAGTACATTGAGACAACTGTGTTGTGATATTGGGCTATATAAATAAAAGTGAATTGAATTGAATTTGTTAGAAAATGTGAATTGCTGGCTGTACAAATGTTTCTTCATAGCGAAAACACGGAAATAACGTGGAAGGTAGTTTGTCCACGTCAGTTCAAGGCGCCAATGATTGGTCATATTTGCTGGTAAGTCATTGTGAATGGTTAAAAGTGCAACAAGTTGGCCTAATTTCACAGGGATTGGCTGAATTAGCATTGAAGCTGCGAATCTCAACGTTGAGAAATCTTGGAGAGTGTTGAACATCACCTCTAACCCCTAGCCTAGAAAGGCCCTCTTTACTCTATGGGGAGTACGACAGATCTGCTGAAACAGCACTGACCTTTGATTTGGTCATGTTGATAAAGCATATTTACTGTAAAACTGAATAAAGACACTTGGAAATGTATGTGAAGCAAGCAAGCATGAAATAAAAGAGAAAGAAAGACCATGTAGGAATGACCAGTTTTCCTGTGTTCAAAAATGGTGCTTGATGATGAATAGAGAGAGAGTAAGAGGTTGACGACTGGGACCCTCAGCACTGATAATCCCATTAGCACTGTACAGCATGTTAAGCTCCTAACTAATGACTGAAATATGTGTGTAGGTGGGCATGTGTGTGTCACATGTGTAAGTGTGCACTGTGTGTGTGTGTGTGTGTGTGGCTGAGTCCATCTCAGTTCATACTAAATATAAGATGTGACTCACGTGAGGGTAATTACAGCATCTGAGACAGTGGGAACAAGGCTATGAATGACCCAGAAATCCACAGGCTAATGAAGTGATAAGGCGTGTGCACATGCGCACACGCGCACACACACACGCCCTTTCTCTGTCTCTCTCACACTGACCTCAAACAGAAGGACATACTTTAAAACAGAGTAGGAACATCGGCTGTCCCCCTCTTTCTCCTGCTCTGTGTTCAGACTGCAGTGAGTAGAGAGATTTGGGAGGAGCTGTCAAGAGACGATCTGTCAGGCGGCTTCAAGCTCAGCCCTTCTTTCTAGTATATGAACTAATCTGGCTGCTCTCTGTTCTCTGTCATATCTGGCCACAGCTCCACAGCACTGTGGTCCGCTGCCACAGGCGCGGATTAAGCTCGGCTACCCGAGACTAAATTCTCTATTGAAGAATCATCTAGGTGTAATCCCTGTGTGAAGCCAGCCCTGTATGGTACAGAACATTGTATCTCTCACAATGACTATTATACACAGCAGGCTGCACATTCTGGAGATTCAGGAGACAAGCGTGTGAATGGTTTGCTCTGTATTAGCAGCAGCGGAGCCACAGGGTTGTTTTAAATTGTCGCGTAAAACGAGATCGGTTCACCTCAGGTTTACGAGGGAATACGCCTCATTCACAGTTCTTACGGGGATGTTTTTCAACTCAGTGATTAGGATATACACACATTGCATTTTAATACACTCCGTCACTTATTTTTTTTTTAATACTCTTGTTTCCTTTGTCATTTTTTGTACAATCTATTTGATCCTCTTCTACTGAATTAATTAGTGAATCACAGATTAAACGGAGACACAAACACAAGGATAAAATGGATGTCTCTAACCAAAAGCTACAAATAAGTAGATGTTAGCAATAGACAAGGAAATTATACAAAAATGGCAAACCTGACATTAATACACAGGTTACCTTGACATGGCAGTCTACTTAGAATACAATAAAGTATATAAAAAAGAAATGGCAACAGATGCTGTATACAAATCAAATGGCCTCTGTGTATTTTAAATGTGAGGAAAACACATATCAAACATATCAAAGTAACGATTTGTTATTGAAGAAGAAAACTCACTGTCATCTATCATTATCTTATACTGTATTAATTCATTCATTAACCTTGATTGCAGTAAAAAGGTTATACTTAACATGAAATATGTCATTCTTCTGAAGTAACACTTCCACTTATAGTCATCTGAACATGATCTTCCACCTGAGGCAACCAGAACTAATTTGTGAAGCTTTGTCTAATGCACTGGTTCACAAACTATAGCAAGCACAGCATCTGTATACAAGGTCACAGTCATACCTTCACCACAGCCATTCAAATCAATCAATCAATCAATCAATCAGAGAAGAGACTTAATATTACGGGACAGACAGAAAATGAGCTTAAAACTACAATTATATCTTGTTAGGGGTATCAACACTTCAACTTAAATTCAGTGTCAAATACATTGGCCATTAAATACAGAAATATAATTGCCACCTAAATTATGTTAAATAATTCATCAAAAAAATTTAAAATGCACTAGAAATAGTAGAATGACATGAAACATTTTACCCTTGGCTTCTCCTCAAGGCAGCTTTAACTTATGCGTCAGAATAACTCAAAGCTGCTGAATTCAGTCGGTTTTTTTTGTACATTTAAATTTTTTGTTGTACATTTACCACAGTTTATTTTTCTACCACATTTACTGCATTGGATAGGTTGCAGTGGAACATTGATTGGCTTTGACTGCATTGCACAGAGTTTCCATTTATACAGGGCCACTTCAAAACAAAACAAATCAAATATGTCTCCTCGCTTTGTCGTATAGCTGCATAGATCTATGATTTGCTCGGAGTTGAACCAAAGAAAGTTCGCCGCAGTCCTTTAAATTGATCTTGTATCCCCCTCGGAAGATCCTGACCCTCGGTTTGAGAACATCTGCCTCAGGACGCAGACTAACAATGATCAACTACGATAAACTCAATTCAAAGCCTTGATCTTGAGGCTGCATGGTGCTTTGACTCATGCAGCTAAATGGTCCCTAAAACTCACAAAGGCACGAGGACTTTTCTCTTGTGTGTACCAATTTGTGCAACAGCTCCATTGATGTGACAATTTAAGTGATAAGTGACACCAAGCGCGACCAACTCATGGAGCTGGGCTATTAGGCAGAGAAAGTTAGCCTCAACCTAAGCTCCAGCCATTACAGGGTCCCCGTGTCTCTGTCAAAGACACAATGTGTGTGTATGTGTCTGTGTTTGTGCGTATATATACATGATTAACTGCGTGTTTGTGTGAGTTATCTTTATCAAATTCACAATTACACAGATGAGTGTCTCTTCAGTGTCGTGCTCTTTGTAGAAATATACAAACATGCAGACATCAGCGTAACACAAACACACCCACTCATGCACACAAAGATGACAAAACGCAATTACAGACGCACATGTGTGTGCACACACTCACTCACACACACAAACAGGACAGTACAACCAGGCACTTCATTTCCTATTCCACCCCCTCTGCTCGTCCTCAGCACCCTCATATTCCACTCTGGCCTCCCCAACACTCAACCCACAGTCACTATAGCAACCTCACAATGAGCTGCTAGCAGCCAGAGGGCTAATCATGTCGTTACGTCTGGCAGAAAACGGAGACACGCACACACACACACACACACACACACACACACACACACACACACACACACACACACACACACACACATACATACATACACAGACCCTCAAACATGGATACAACTGCATACTCTTATGCAGCCCCGGCAGCACTTGAACCCAGATGTCCACGCATCCTCACCAATGGACAGGAAGACATTTGTTTTTACGCATGGTCACAAGCATACGTTCTTATGCACATGCGTGCATGTGCACGGAAATTATCTGAACATTTTCTTACCTTTGTTCATGGTTCATCCCAGAGCATGAAGTTTAAAAGTGGGAGCTGAAAGAGACCAGAACAGGATGTGAATTCTAACTGACTGCCTGCACACTTGATCTATCAACAAAAAACACATTTTGATATAGGTCCCCCCCCCCCCCCCCCCCCCCACACACACACACAGACACTTTTTTGATTGAAAACCTGTCTTGGCAGAGACAGAGAGATGCATGGAAGGAGGCCTGTTTGACAGACTGGCTGGTAAAATGGGCCAATCAAGTTTGCTACAGGAAGATGCCTGCTGGGTATGTCGCTCTGCTGCCACCTGTAGACCAGACCCGGTATTCCACCCACACAGAGCACACACTGACCTCAGAAACACAGACTTGTTAGAATGTTAAAAAAAAAAAAACTAAACGGCTGAGTAACAGAAACTAAGTTGCTGCTGAGCTGGATCGACCTGCAGTGTCTGATTCAAAATCAATCCCCTTGATAACATCTTCTCTTCAGTGTACAGCACATGCGACTCCCAGTGAAGCTTCAATATACTCATATCTGCGCATCGTGCAACAATACTTTCAAAGAGTTTGATAAAATCTATTGATGCTTTTTTGAAGTATGCGGAGGCCTGCTACAAAAATGAGTCAGAAAAAAAAACAAAAACCTCCAGCCAGCCTCGGAATAAAAAAAAAAGGAAAGTGCCACTCAGTGCAACAAACACCTACGTGCAGCCTCTGCATCTTTTAGCAAACCCGGAGAGGGGTGGGCGAAAGGCTTTTTATATTTAGAATGGTGACGCTATGCGAACTTGAGCGCTAACATGAGAGGAAAGCTCAGCGATGCGTTGGAGAGCTGCATATTCAATAATGTATCAGAGACAATGTTTTAAAAACAGCTGGGGATTGCTGTCTGTCTCTTTGCATGTCGTTTCCCCCGGTCTGTCCACTGCGATGGCAGCAGATTTGCCTGCTCCTGTGGGGGGGCTGACGCTGGGTTCAACTCTCACCCTGTCGGCAGTGACTTCTCCCACTCGCCCTTTTGTTTTTCGTGCGCCCCTCTCTCTGTGCTTTTCTTCAGCAGACATGCCCCTGTTTTTTTTGTTGTTTTTTTTTAAGCGCACAAACCATAAGCAGACCTTACCCAGAACAGCGTGTGCAATGCATGTGTCTGCTGGAAGGTCATCGTGATAATCGGTTTCCTACCTGCTTTAGTAAACAGGTCCGCTGGGCTGCTTCATCTTGTGGAATGAAAGAGTAGGAAATCTCCCCAGAATTCTCCTGCAGTGGAGAGATACAGAGGAGGAAAATGGGGATGGGGTGGGGGGGAGAAGAAGAAGAAGAAGAAAAGTAGAAGAGGGATTAGGAACAGAGCCTTTGCCTTTCAGAACTCTGTGCTCTTAAAGCCAACTCTGACTTTCAACTAAGTTCCCCGTGCTCGTGTCTTCTTGCAGTTGCCTTGCATTGCCTAAGTGTGTGTGTGTGCACGTGTGTGTGTGTTTATGCCATGGCGTTCAGATCGAAGCATCCATCTCCCGCCCCCCAGGTTCAAATACTGCGCCTGAGTTGTTCCAAATGCAGATTGGGTCAAATGGACAGCCCCGGCTCAACTCTTATACTGGGGGCTTTTAAGGCTTTTAAGGCTTCCATGCCGGCTACTTACAAGCAGTATGGGGCCGTGAGGGGATGAGGGGCTGAGAAGCTGGAGTGGGAAAAGTGTACAGCACCTCGGTATGGTAAGTACACACTCTGACGGATCAAAGGGCTTGCGTTAGGACGTATGTGTGAATACTGGCACCGAGGTGTATGGAACGTAAGCAATGAGAAACTATGCACCAGACACACATCCAGATCTCTGGAGTAAAGTATAGCAGGATGCATCTCAGAGGAGAAGGGGCTGTTAGACACTTCTCTTGAAATCCATGAAATCCAGTTTCAGGCCTTGAGGTATATAACATTCCAAAGTGGCAAAAAGAACAGAAAAAGTGTTTTTTCCTGCAACTCACTTGACAAATTACATTCATGATATTAAACCACATTTAAAAAAGTAGAGTGAGCCTACCGAAGGTCCACACCTGACAGTGTTAAGATGGTTCGAATGATTCTGCATTGGAAAGTGGAACAAGGTGCCATGGCAAATATTCACCACTAGTCTGTGCCGTTACACCACTGCTGTGTTTGTGCTGCTGACCGACTTACTAAATAAGGGCAGAGCCGATGATGGCAGCATACATTAACTGTGGGAGCTGATGATGTAAAAGATCATGAGTGACTTAACCACAAATTAAAATTGGGACATAGGTCAGTGATTGTTGTATTCCTGGACTTATAAACACTGGTTGTTTTCAGGTCAAAGGGGGGGCCATCATCTCACATGATGTAATCAAACGGCATGTGAAGAATCCGCGCCTTCGCCTGGCTCTGATGATCAATGTTAGACATGAAATAGATGCAGTGTTGCCCAAGCTTGCATACATGCGCTCTGTGAGAAATGTATGTTCGCTGCGTGTGAAAAACTGGTTCACACCTTACTTTCAGCTCGATGACACATCCCTCTCTTGGTTCCTTTCCACTCCTGCCATGTTTCTCCTCTAACCATCTGACAATAGCTGGTGAAATCAGTCGGGCGGATGGTTATTATAGGCATCGGTTACCCTCAATTGGGGGATGCATCCTGTTGTGTTCCTGATGGGCTTCAGAGGCCCCCCCTGGTTGGAAACCACCTTGTTAGTGAGAATGTGTTTCACCTGTGCTTGCCCAGCAGAACTAATTAAAGCTTTGGCAGTCTTGTGTGTGGGAGAGAAAGGAGTTTGGAAACTAGTTCATTTGGAAAGATCATGTTGGTGCAAGCAATTTTATTTTACAGCACCTCCCTAATTTTTGTGGCACCCATGGTGAAAGCCTGTCTGAAAACCATTTTAGCTTCTTTGAATCTCTGTGGGAACTCCTATGGGAGCCCTTCAGAGCAGCCTTTGAATCCCTTTATTGTTGATGGCTGAAGTTACTGTTCAGCGAGAGTCTAAATGTTGCTAATGATTTGAGGCGGATTCATCTCTGGTTATGGGATCCGTACATCACCTTTAGGGGTCTCTGCTGGGGGGGTGGAAAGCGGCGTATTATTCAGGTCAAGCGCTTTGCACATACCATTTTCACACCAAACTATTTCTGCACTGATCTGCACAGCAATGGCCCAGATAATTTTTTGATGTCTAACCCTAACCAGGGCAACACAGTGGAACTTCGGTTTCCTTTGGTTTGGCTTCACTCAGCATGTGTGAAACACTCTTCTTAGGTTTCTGTCAAATGGGCTCAACATCAAGGCAAGTGGGTAAGCAGGGCAGGAGACTGGGCATCAGATGGCTGTCCCCAAAGCCCCAATTTAAATGCAGTGTCACAGTAAGGCCGTGCATAACACTGACATGATTACCTACAAACCGATCTCCAGACGTGACCCTCCTTCAACCTGTGCTGTCTCCTTTGTCTGGAGGTGGTCAGTGGGGTTGTGTGGAACTTTCACATATTCCTTCTCAACAGCGACACCCTGGCGGCAGCTTCTGGGTAAGTTGCAGTCTACATACTCTGTGGTGTGAGATTATTGCAGGTGATGTGTTTTCCACTTTCTGAGTCTCATAATGACACATAAGAT
Organism: Lepturacanthus savala; assembly: GCA_030544235.1. Classification (NCBI taxonomy): domain Eukaryota; kingdom Metazoa; phylum Chordata; class Actinopteri; order Scombriformes; family Trichiuridae; genus Lepturacanthus; species Lepturacanthus savala. The sequence goes on from CM060466.1 coordinate 23,522,879, forward strand.
GTCTGCTTTGCACTGTACTTCAGCAAAATGCAGCACATCCCTCTCCGATGCTGAGGGACGTACATCGGAGAGGGATGCACGTCCCTCACACACTGCTGTAGCTGACACACACATACACACACACAGGCCGAGCACACACGTTCACACTGCTGCTGCCAGGAGGGGACTGGCCCGTGTCATATTACACTTTTGGACTAATTAGCACCAGGAGAAACAAGAGAGGTAAAATATGTTCTGCAATCACCCTGGCTGTTTTTTATTAAAATATAGTGTTAAAGCTGTGTGTGTGCTGGGAAGTGGGCGACTCATTATTGCAGCTGTGTTTTTTTGTGTTTGGCAGTGGAGATCGCCACCTCATCATATTTACGCTCCGTTTTTGTTGTGGTGGATGCCAGTGTCGTTTTTTTCAGTGGAGAGGCAGGACACATCGGAGCAGAAATAATTTGAGCTCTGAACCTAAAAATCATTCCACAGGTTGTTATAGTCAACTGAGAAAGTCAGGGTGGGTCTCATTTTTTTTTTTAAGTTCAGTTATAACCCCTTATCATTAAAAATGATTAATGCATGTAAATGCTTCACAGATATTACACATGGCCACTTTAAGTGTGAAATAAGAAAATAGAAATAAAAAATAAGAGACCAATGCAAAATTATTAGATTTTCAGATTTTACTACTTAGACAAATGTGTTTGGGCAAAAGGAGCATTTTTGTTTGAGTCTGACTACTGACAACAAATTCTAAATAAAAATATTATCATTTAGAGCATTTATTTGCAAAAAATGACAAATAGTCAAAATAACAAAAAAGATAAAATGTTTTCAGACCTCAAACAATGCAAAGAAACAAGATCAAATTCATTTTTAAAACAACATAATACTAATTAAACCCTAAATTGCCCGTAGGTGTGAGTGTGTGAGTGAATGGTGTGTGTGCCCCACGAAAGGCTGGCGAGCATCTGGGGTGTATCCCAGTAACGCGCTGGGATTGGCTCCAACTGACCCCTGCGACACTAATGAGGAATAAGCAGGTATAGAAAATGAATGAATGAACAATACTAATGTTTACTCTTAAGAAGAGTTCAGAAATCAATATGTGATATATTTGTGAGTCTTGGCATGCTGTCCACAAGTCTTTACCATTATTCTTGGAAAACAATGTCTGGAATACATGTAGAGATGCTGATTTCAGAAAAAAAAATATAGTGGTCCCTTATTTTTTTCCAGAGCTGTATTCTTAAAAAAAAAAAAAAAAGAGATGACCCTCAGAGCAGCATGAAACATAGTTTTTGACATTTTTTATAACTTGTATATGTATATGGATTGACCTAGGTGTGAATCCTCATACACATACACACAGTAGACATCCTATTTGCCCCCTCAAGGATAATTAAGCACTCTGTCGCTTTGACATTGTGCAAACATGTCTGCATAATCCCGTGGAGCCTTCAAAAGGACCAATCCACTGTTCTTAAACCACTTGAGACAGTTACAAAGGCTTACATTGGCATGTGGATTATTGAACTACTGTTCAGTTATAGACAGCAAGATAACAGGGAGACCATGATGAGACACATGCATGTGCACACTCATGCACGGGTGCAATAAAAAAATCCATGTCCACTTATTCAAAACACTTAACACTTTCATCACATCAGTACTGTTTTAAACTGTGTGAATACTTTTGCATTGCTTTGATAGCTTATGTTAAATCAGCACTTTTTTTTCCAAAAGTCATGATGACCTTTCAGTCAGTTTTTACCACAACCAAAGTTCGGGATATGTACAGCACATTTTGCAGACATTTGGATAATCTGCAATAATCAAAGCAGTTCACTTTCAGTTCAAAACCTAACAGTCAATGTGGTTGAAAATCTGCTGTATCTGCTTGAATCTGCTTGACAGACAAATGAAACAATATTCTTCAAATAAGACAGAAGTATAAAGTGTATTAAGTTGTTGTGTTTAGAGCTTTGTAAGCTATGGAGGCCCTAAAGGGACATGACACAAAAAAAATCAGAGCAAGATGTCACAAAACTTTTGTAAGATCTTGCAATCCTTTTTTTTCCTTTGTTTTTTTTTGTTCTCCTTTTAAAGCAGTGTCAGTGTATAGAACCCCTAAAGGGACCTGGGTGAAAAAAAGATAAGGACAAACTTTTTTGTGAGATCACCATCAACTGCATGCACCAATACGCTGGCTGAACATAATAAGATAATCAGTATATAAGGACTAGGGTTTAATATTTTTCCCAAAAATGACATGAATCAGATCTTAGGAAATAACTGCATTTTTTAGCCTATATGCCTTATGTGTAACATTCAAATATAGCACTGAATAATGTTTTTAGATGTGTCTCACTTATGCCAAAGCCATGTCTACAGCCAAGAAGTGATTTAATATATTTATGTGTTAGTAATTATGTGGGACTGTCTCGGGACAAATGGGAAGCAACAAAAGGTTCTGCTTGGCTAGTCAGCCGTTTATTTAAGTGGCATTTAATGAAAACAACAACAAAGAGTAAATAACAGTGGCAACAAACGCAAAGGAAATAGTCCAGGAAAATTATACAGCAATGGTAAAATATTAGAACCAAAGCTGAGCCTGGTTGAATCATCATTTAGGAGTAGGCTACTACCTATTCCCACCACTATTAGATAGATAATGATGTCTAATTGTCGGAGTAGTGGCATTAACGTTGTGCAAGTATCCCACTACTTCGACATTTTTTTTCATTGTCAGAGTTGCAGCAATTTAATAGCTATTTCTTAAACATCCTGCTTTTCTGAAATGGATAGGTCTAATATTTAATTTGATAGCCTATTATACTTTGTGCTCCCATTTATTATAACTATGTTCTTGTGACTTATAAATCTGTTTGTACAGATCAAAGATCAGCTTAAGAACCAGTGTTGGTAAATGCGGTGGAAGGAACGCAATTTTAATGTCACAAATACATTCTCAGTTTATCTATCTGTCTGTTTAATACAGCGACTAACATAACATAATGCACCATACATAAAAATGAAATACCAAGTAAGTAAGCATTTACTTAACAGATGTGCCAAACAAGCACATACACAGACTACTTAAAATCTAATGGCATTAGCACTAATAATATAACCACAAATATAGGGATAATTGAAGTTTTGCATGGGTTTATTCTCAAAAAAAAGTCTAACCGGGTTATTGCCCTAATACAAATAATGTGTAATAATTTGATACAAAATTTGGGGGATTTAGGAATACACATGTGAATGTTACATATAGCTACATAAGGCCTATATTCTAAAAAATGGCCCCCAAAAAAACTGCAGCTATTTCCCGAGATTCCTGGGATCTGATTTGTGTATTTTTTTATTAAACCCTAGCCCTCATACACTCATACACGCATGTTCAGCTGGTGGTTAAATACCAATACCACCGGTTTCGGAGGAAGCGAAGGCGGGATGCAATGAGAGAATCCCAGAGCATTGTCAATGACATCATCAGGGAATCCCCCTCCCCAACAAGGTATGACACACACACGGCGGACAAGACACAAACACACAAATAAAAACCACACAATGCCCTGCCACACTTGCAACCCATAACATATGTGAGGCCAATACCGAAATAAAAATTAATAAATTTCACCCATAGATGATGTGTATACTCCATGTTGTGTGTAACACTGCTTTAAAAGGAAAAAAATATAGGAAAACAATATTAAAAAATTTCACCCACGTCCCTTAGAGGCTCCATATCGTAGAAACCATCTACACATAAACTTGCATTGAAATGTGCATGTATAAAGGGAACATATAGCTGTGGTTGTCACACTGAAGAGATGTTTCCACCATTACTGCTGTTTATGTGCTGCTGAAACACCTGGCTGTGATTCCAGCTAACAACCTACCCGGGTGCTTTGTGTTATTGGTTGTAATGTATTTTGAGCAATGATTGCCTTTGTCTTTTCTGAACTCCAGAGTATTTTACTGTAGAAACAAACCCACCGAAGACTACTGTTGCTTTTGTGATTCTTTTTTATATTGTTTTACATCACACAGTACAAATTGTTATTCCGGGTTCCTGATGCAGTAAAACATTCTTTCATTTACAGTTTACTGTAAATTTACCACTTTCAGGCAAAGAGACAAACAAACAGATCAAACATTTCTTTAGAAATATGTGTGGATGAAAAGATAAAAGGAAGGAAAACCATCTTTTTTTTATTTGTTTGAAATGCTCCAAGTTGTTTGTTGCACTACGGTTCAAAAATTTTTTTTAGTGTTTTCCATTAAAAGTCACACTGTTATTTACCACAATGAATTGTAGGTATGTGCCCTTTATTTGAGCTGTGTCATTATACTGCTATTACATGTGATTTGCTATACTGTGGTTTGCTTACAGCCATCTTTGCTCCATGGAGAGAGCACCTTACCTTAAATTCAAACACTTTTCCTTAATCCTTAGCAGAATCAAGTGGTCTCAGGAGACAGGATGGAAAAACCCAGGAATTTAAAGGGGCATTTCAACAATTTTACATGTGGAGATATTTTTATTCGTTTTTATTACCGTTCAGGCACATGAACAGAAAATTTTATTCCATTAGCCTTCTGACGCAATGAGAACACTGGAGTGATAGTTGCTGGAAATGGGCCTCTATACACCTATGTAGATATTGCACCAAAAACCAGTTAGTTGCATCTACAATAGTGATTTACCACATTAACAATGTATAGAGTGTATTTTTGATTAGTTTAAAGTTATCTTCATTGAAAAAAACATGCTTTTCTTTCAAAAATAAGGAAATTTCAAAGTGATCCAAAACCTTTGAACGGTAGTGTACACACACCATATGACAATGATTTGTGAATAATGAGAGAAATGTGCAGCATTTAATATATCATAGAGCCTTTTACTTCATGTTTAATCAGTTAGATGAGGGTTAATGGATTTGAATTTCTCTTGAGAACATATACGTCTTGAAAGCTACTACTGCAGTGTCTGTTCAAAGCCTGTCTGCTTGGAAAGGGATCAACAGTGCCTGTCCCCTAAATGCCTCACATGCAGACTATGAGCTGAAGCCGATCAGATGAGGTGCAGTTAAAAATGAGCCTGAGACATCCTGAAAAGTGCAGAATGTCCTGAACTTGAAAGGCCAGGGAATAGTAAAGCTTAAGGTGCAGACACATTGAATCCAGCGACAGATGTCAAGTCGACAGATCCCATTCATTTTCTATGGAGAGCAGAAGAACCGGCTACTCAGCGCATGATGGACATGGCACGGCCAGATGATGGACTTATTACTCTATCAGTCGTGATTATGGGTCAGAATCACGATTGATTGAGATAAAGCAGTCGATCTCTCAACTTGTGATTTTTACTTTAAACAGGCCAGACTGTGGTTGTACTGGGTAGCTTCCAGGTGTGAGTGTGATCAGGGTTTCCCTGCAAAAGAGAGGCTTCCTCAAAGTGAAACTTTCTAAAAAAAACAACAACAACTCAGAAACTCAGCTAGAAACTATGCAGTGCTGGTCAAATATGAATCAAGATTCTGTTAGTACATTGCCTATCCCTCGCCTCAAATGTTTTTTCAGAAACATATTTTACCGACTGTTTAGCTGTAAAATAAACAAAGTTGTAAATAAAGTTTGTGACGCGGCCGCCATGTTGAAAACCCCCACTGCTGCAGATTTACAGCGCCGGTACAGTAAAGGCTGGAAAAGCTGCGCCGTGGTTAAAATGGAAACGCTCAGTAAAAATTTAATCGTTCTCAATAATTCATCGCTTGTAATGAGCTTGCACTCGACAATGCACTTACCTGGGTCCCCAGCAATACAGCAGACGAGTGTGAAGCGGATCGGATGAACACGTGGAGGATAAACTCCCAGACAGACAGGAATTCCTTGCATTACAGTATGATGAATTATATGGTCTTACATATTTCAGAATGCACTACTCAATGTATTTTAAGCTGCAGTAGTTAATATTTTTATGTTAAATGCAGAACCTGAGTCATTGCGAGGAAAAGTATCAATAAGTTAACAGAATACGGTTTTATTCAGCGTAGTCCATTGATTCATAATAAACTAGACTTGAACTTCCTTAATGGATGATTTTCTTTTTTTTTTTTTTTTTTACACATATTTATTCATCTTTAATCGGACATCCACAAAGATGCACAGAGGGCAGCATGTGAAGATCAAAAATATAGTTGAAGATTAAAAAAATATATAGATGAAACAGATAAGACATATGTTATAGTCATGATTGGAAGATCACAGTCTGATCCAGTATTAATGAGTTTGGGGATTTGCGGTTGAGAAGGAATACGTTGAGAGTAAATTTTTTTCAGACTATTTGAATCTTGGCTCCGCAGCATTTAGCGGCTATATCTCAACGCCTGTGGAAAATGTATGTTAAGATTATATGCAGTCAATTTAAAAGACTCAATTTCAATTTGTTAAAAAAAAAAGAAAAAAGTGTGCAGTCTGCAGGTGCTCAAGCCTGTTCCCTGAGAAATATTAACATATTATCTGCAATGAGGCATTAACACTATGACAGGAATAATCAGTCAGTGTGACCAGTCACATCATGGGTGGTTTTGATAATTGATCAGACTCAGAATTATCAGTAAACCTGGTAATAACTTTTTTTCCCTCATTTTGGATCATTCACACAGGCTGGAAACACTGATGAATCAGCAACATTGTGTCCAGCCACAAACAACAAGGTCAGTGACGAGCTGATGAACCCAGATTAACATTTCACTGCTAAATGAACAGCTGCACATATATTTATCAGCAAAATTCTGATTCAGAGTGCGTAAATAGTTTGCTAACATGTTCACTATATCAACTTTGAAAGGTGATAATTACATCAATCTTCACAGTCTTTACAGCCTGCTGCGCAGCCCCAAACATCAGTTAATGCAAGTTTAAGTAGCCCAGACATGCAACAAGGCTCCCAGGTGCTGAACCAGGGCCGCTGTAACTATGTTGCTCCAATATATATATAAATATTTTTTATTTAGTTTTTCATCACACTCTACCATGTCTCCTGATGACTCAGAGCTGATAGGTTCTGTTTTTAGCTGTGTTTTATATATCAAGTAATGGATGGTAGAGACCACTCAACAAGGAAAAAAACTGAGATCTTGGTTATCAGTTCTGAAGCTGAAAGAGAAACTCAAAGCAAAGCTGCAGACACTGGCTTTACATGCAACATGCAAAAAAAGGTAAGTCTTTGATACAGATCTTAAATTTGAACATTAGAAATGATTTATTGTCCTAAGAACATTGCCAGAGTGCAACCGTTTCTCTCTCATGCCAAAACAGAGTAAGAAACTAATGTACACTTTAATTATCTGCACGAATGTCCACTGTAACGTTCTACCTTCTTGTTTCTAAAAACAATATTGCTCAACTCTAGTTACTTCGAAAATCAGCTGCATCAGCTCAGAATAGATTTCAAGTTCCTTTCATTGGTTTATAAAGCTTCAAGGATTTGAGATGAACCCTCTTAAACCCTCAGGTCTCCTAGTAGTGGTCTTTTAATTAGCCCTAAGTTTGAATAAAAACCCACAGAATAAAGTGTTTTTCAAGATTTTTTTTTTTTTTTTACATTTTTTCCTAATCTCTCAATGTATTAACACATCTAAAAACACACAATTGGTAAACCGGTTAATTTCATATTCAAAATCACAAATTGTAAACTAAACAACAACACTAATTTCCAAAAGTCTGCCAAAACAGTGCAAACACATCTCAAATCGTTCAGCATGAACATTTAATCAATCACAGCACATGTCATTAAATGAAAAAAGTAACAGGAGATGGAATTACAGAAACTGAATTACTGAGTCTGTTCTAGGCTTAGACAACAGACGACATATTGTATTGATCATTAATCTTTTCACTTTTTTTGAAGCCTCTATATTTTTTCTTTTGTTGGGTTTAGTAAATGATGCATGTTGTTTCTTTTTTTCTGCAACCATTCAATACAAAAAGTGAATGACCCATCTCAGAGTAGCTTCATAGAATGAACAGTTTATGGGAAAAAAAGACAACAGTAAGTGACAGAATTGGTGCAGTAAAGGCTCCATTTGTAACAGGGAAATTACTGAAAGAGAACAAAAATATGCAACATAGCAGCTGGTCATCATTGTGTGAAAAGACAAAACATACAAAAAAAGGCACAAATAAAAAAAGAATCCCCATATCTTCCTCTTATTTGAACGCCACCAGGCTTTCTAACTCAACTCTCCAACTTCTCTCCTGTGTCCTGGTTAAAACAACTTAAACCTGAATGTGTTTCCTAGATAGGAATGAGCTCTGATTGGTCTATTTGCATAACTTCAATCAGCTGTTTTTCAGTAGCAATGAAACGACAGGACGTTTGTCTTTTGATCTACATTCACTGCATGCACATGGACAAGCTTTATGGAAAAATAAATGCATCAAAAATGTATCAAATTTATAATCACAAGCCAGGGTTAATTTTGTCGGCTATTTTTGTAATTTAGAATTAGTCTTAGTCTTGTGTCAAATGCCTATCTTCATTTTAGTCACATTATTCAACTTAATACTCTAGATTTAGTCGACTAAAATTCAAAGTATGTTAGTCTAATGTTAATCAATAATCTTTCATTAGATTTTGACAGCAGGTTGGTAATGTTAATCAAAATGAATCTAGGCAGGTATCTGCAACAATAGGAATTGTTGTTAGGAACTTTTGTTTAGTTCAATGTAATGCACATACATGTTTTGAAGTGACACCACTAAGCTGAATGTACTCTATGCACTAAAAGTTTAATAAAGTGGGTAACTCAGCAGGTTAAAACAGAAACAGAATATGCTTCTTGTGATGAAGTAACAGACGTTGCCACATTTAGTGCCGACAGCACTGGTGGATGCTGCATAAAGAGAGGTTTATTTAGTACCTATATTCGTCTGAGCTTTGTGATAGACACACATGATAAAAAAAGATATGTTCATGGTCAAGTGTGTTTCTCTTACACACACACACAACCATGGCAGCAGCACTGGAGGAGAAATACAAGTTATGCACATCCAGTGAAGGCCCTTTTTTGATTGTAATTCAAAGCCTGTGATAAAAAAGAGACATTTTTATTAAGTTTTGATTAAATTAAGTAGAAGTAAGAAGTAGATTTTGTCTTGTCTTTACTCATTGACAAAAAAATGTGTGTTAATTTTGTCACAGTCATTGGTTAAGGGCACTCATCTTGTTGTCATTGAGGAGGAGACATAGTTCATATAGTTGAATGTTGTAGATAAGTAGCCATCAAACGGAAGTAGTTCTAACACCTCTTTGTAAAAAGAACTGCGGCACCACCTAGCATAGTGGAGTCAGCCAGGCCACTGACCATTATCTGAATTAAACAAACTCCATGTGTACTTGGATTATGGGACAGATAACCTGCCCAGTTGCAACATCGAATTTGGCAAAAATCCAGTACGATCCTACGACCCATGTGAATGCAATGAGTGTGAAGTGTTGTTCACTTCAACTGGAGCCTATAAGTCAGATTTAGAACATGAGCTTATCTGTTCTGAAGTGAAACCTTTAGGTTTCAATTTTGTAGTGAAAATTCATTGTTTTAGTCTTGGTTAAGCATGGGCCTAAAAGAAGTTAATTTTAAAAAATGTGTTTACTGTATGTATTTTGTGTCAATGAAACAAGAAATGTGATAATCATACAATCCAGACTGTTATCCTAACTGTGTTAGGAAAGTAGTTGTAGTATTAAACTCTCATAATGACTTGAAAAAGACAGATGAGAAAATAATCTAAACAGATGCAGCAGTGAGAGAGATATTTTGGTGACCCTACAGGTCAAACAGCAAATCCCTCCTACATTTTCCACAATGGATCTAGACATTATCCTTTTGTTAGACCTTGTATGCCTTTATAAATATGTCTGTACTCAAATATCCTGGACTGTAGTTTCCTGGTTCAGGCTGATATAACACTGTTAACACTCAAGTGTACACTACTGTTCAAAGAGCAATGTTTTTTTCAATGAAGATAACTTTGGGGTGACATGGTGGCACAGGGGTAAGCGCTGTTGTCTCACTGCAAGAAGGTTGCAGGTTCAAGACCTTGGTCTGGGACCTTTCTGTGTAGAGTTTGCATGTTCTTCCCATGTCTGTGTGTGTTTTCTCCAGCTTCCAAAAACATGATGATGTTAATTGGAGACTCTAAATTGCCCATAGGTGTGAGTGTGTGAGTGAATGGTGTTTGTGCCCCACGATAGGCTGGCGACCGTCTGGGGTGTATCCCTGCTTCTCGCCTGTAATGCCCTGGGATTGGCTCTAACAGACCCCTGTGATCCTAATTAGGAATAAGTGGGTATAGAAAATGACTGACTGAATGGCATTGCAAATGTGGTAAATGACTATTCTAGCTGCAATGCTGTTTTTCTACCTATCTACATAAGTGTATAGAGGCCCATTTCCAGCAACTATCAGGCCAGTGTTCTAATGGTACAATGTGTTTGTTCATTGTGGCAGAAGGCTAATATAATACAAATTTCTATTCATTTCCCAACTCATGGTGGTAAAAAAGTGTGGCTGTGAATGGTAGTACACGGTAGTAGAGACTAATACAAATATCTCCACATGTAAAATTATTGGAATGCCCCTTTAAGTTCCTGGGTTTTTCCATCCTGTCTCCTGAGACCACTTGATTCTGCTGTTACTGCACAACCACAAAATTATAAGGAAAAGTGTTGAAATTTATGGAAAAGTGTTCTCTCTGTGGAGCAAGGATGGCTGTAACCAAAACACATATAGGAAATCCTATGTAATAGCAGTGTAATGACACAGCTCAAATAAAGGGCACATACCTCCCTGCTGTTAAACGGTGTCATATCTAGGTGTAATAAAGCTATGGGCCTTTTTTTCAAATTCTATTTAACGCTACAATGGAAAAAAATGACGACTGTTCTTCACAGCTTCAGACACTATAGTGTGCTTGGGGTGGCCCTGTAGTCATGGATATAAGGTGACAATTCTGAATTATCATTTGGTAGGTGCAACAAATTACTCAGTGGTGTCCTACTTTTAAAGACATATTAGACGCCACTGTGCTCAGGGCAAAAAATAACGAATGAGCGAGCGAGCGAAAAGAAGTGTAAGAAAAGTGTCTATAACACAAAGAGGGAAGCGAGAAAAAATGAACAACGGTTACGGGGGAAAAGATGAGAGAGGGAGAAAAAGAGAATTATAGTAAACGAGAAAGGGCAAATGAGATATAAGAGGGAGGAAGAGCTTTACAGTGGGAAACTCTGACAGCGCTTTTCCCTTTTTCCATCTGCTCAGCTATCATCTTTCAAAGGCAAACTTACACAGTACATCCAATTCCATTGCGCAATTAACATCAAATTGTCTCAGCCCTAACATCTTCATTTCTCTCACTAGCAGACAGCAGCTCCTCTCGCTATGGAACTTGCAAAGTTATGGATGAGAAACACCTCCGAGGCAAGTAAGACGGAGCATTAATTTAGGCAGAATAAATAGAGAAAGTTGGCAGAATGTCACCGAGGTGAGACCAGCATGACTTGATACCTGCTTATTTTTCGCTTTTGACGAGGTCACAAATGTTAGGCTGACATAAGAATCCCACTCGTGTACCATCGGAATGCGGGAGCAGAATCAGAGTGGCTACAGAACCACTGCTACGGCTTTCCTAATGAAGCCTTTCAGTCTCTTTGCCAGCCCTTTGCCAAAGTGACCCATTTTCCCTTTCTCTCTCTTTTTCTTCTCCCTCTCGCTGCTACAGCTGCCCCAAATTCTTCACAGGGGAGAATATGCATAAATTTAATTAAAATGGCGAAAATTATTGGGATAGATTCTTATATCCCGTTCCTCCAAGCCATTAGTCCTTTGGTTTGTGGGTGAGGAGTCTGACGGGGTCAGTCTTCATTCTCGGGGGAGAAAATGTCACCACAGAGATGGTAAATTACAACGCCAGAAATGAACTTTCACTTTAAAGGACAAGATGAAATTGAAAAGATGTTTTATCTACATATGTGTGCCTGTGTGTGGAGTCATTAACTTTTTTTTGTTAAGCACAATGATTGTTAGGAACAAATGATTGTGTTTCCCTCTCCCATTTCACTTTAAATTAAGTTTAAAAGCATTGTTAAATGCTCACAAGACATCTTTGATGTGGCTGGAAAATGAAAGAAGCATTGGGGAAGTTTTATGCAGCCAAAATGTGGGACTGGTCTAAATTGCAAGCCTTTGCAGGATAGCAGGGGGATTTTGTTAAAGATCTTGGAATTAGAAAATTCCTCGGGGCCACTCATTATACAGTGCTCAGACACCCACTATACATGTGCGAGGTTGTTAACAGAACAAAAGATCTTCTGCTTCCATGCGTGGAACGGGCTGAGGTCTTCCAGAGGGCCTCATCATGGACCGGCTGAGCCAGCCAAACGGCTGCTCATGATTGGCTTCACATCTGGTTCATGAAATTGCCACATGCGGTGTTGGGCAAGTCTCTTCAAAATTGTAATTAATTACTGTCTGCACATTACTCACTGTCAAATGAATTACTCTACATGTTAGCTCACTGTGAGAAAAGCCTGATTACCGCTGCCAAAGCTGTACAACAGGCCCTGTTGAATGTGTAGTGTCTGTCTGCTGCTTATGTGCTGATTGTGTTCCTACTTTTGTGTTGCTGGTCATGGTGATTTATTTTTGTACACGTCTTTGTCTTCATGTTGAATCCGACAAGCACAGTGCTGACAAAAAAAATTTACCTTCGTGGACAATAAACTCTAAAGCGTCAACGGTACCTTAGTTTTTAGTTTTACAGCCCTCAATTCTGCCAAAAGTCACATTTGCCTTTAAAAAACTCAAAATCCACCAGAGCACCATTAGCAGTTTGATACTCGCACAGCACGATTAGCAAGAGGAGAGAAGCAACCACATCACATGGGTTACATGTGAGTTTCAGAACTGATTTTATTATTTTTTCCTGCTTGTTTTCAAAGCTTTAAAAGGTCAGGCTCCTGCCTGCATCTGTGACTGTGCTAAAATCTTATGACCCTCAGATCTTCCATCAGCCCTGAGAGGAACCTTAAACTCAGTTGCCCAGACCCTTCAGTTGTGACATGCCCTGAGATCACTGGCAGGTAAACTAAGTAGGTATCCTCCGCTTATCACCTAATGTTGGTATTAGTATTGTGTCAGTTGCGAACCAGCCGGTTCAAAGAGCAAGGTGTTTTTCTTTTTTTTACTTTATTCTTTTTGAAAACTACATGTCACATGCATGCTGTGCAGCCAATCATGTCAGGGAAGGGTGGGGGTAGCAGCGCTTATTAATTTTACTCTATAACAAAACATTTTGTTGTTATTTTAACAAAGCACATTCATTTGATTGCTGTATTTAATTTCTATTTTTATTCAATTTTTTCCTCGTTTTGTTGTGTGTGTTTAGCTAGTCAATAGCGGCACTTTTTTAATTTCTATGCTTAGGTTTTTATAGGCATTTTCTATCTGCCTTGAGTAGCAATTTAGAGAGATACTGTAAATGCAACTGTAAATGCAATGGGCTACAGGATTTATTGAAATGTAAATGATATATGTGTTCAAATACAAATCTAGCCGAAAGAGCTGGCTCTTTTTAGTAAGCTAAGCAAAATGATCCGGCAAAATGATCCAAAATTTGCACAGTGTACAGCAGGCTATAGGGATGACAATCGGAGATTAAATAATTACATTAGCTACTTTGTGTTAGTGCAACAGTTTGGATGTTGGCTTTGTTGCTAGTGATGAAATGAAGAATCAGTTTGGTGTCTGCATTCGAAAGCTATAAATGCCCGAGCTTGGCGCGGGAGGTGTGAGGAGGCAGTTAGCCAATACCAAAAGAGGAGAAATGAGAAAACTTGACAACTTCACAGTTGTCTTATTTGCTTCTGTTGCTTGCTAACGTTAGCCCCTTTCGCACAAGCTCACATTCAGGAATCATCTGGAGCCAAATGTATAAAACTCTGTGTATATTTAGGTGTAGAAACCTGTGTACGCACAACACAGGAAACAAAATCAATCCATAACTCCTATGAAATGAAATGAAAAACAACTAAAAGTTACTGCTAACGTTTCACCATTTTACTATATACAATAATTCATAGGCTACACAATTACATTTATTTGAAACAAAAAAAAGGCTATAGCTGATTTATTTGTTTTCCTATATAAAGATCTAAATATTCAAATGAATAGTGACAAAGATACTTTCTAACGAAATTAAAGTTAATTATTAAAAAAAGCAGTCACGCATCACAGTAAAGTGTTTTTTTTTAACTGTAGATTAGACGATGCGTGAAAAAAATGTAGTGAAAAAAAGAAGCTCTAAATGAAATGCCAGACAAATTCACACTTTTATTATCCTTTTTTTCCCCTCACAGCATCAATCTAGTCAGACTCTAAACAGTATTTATGCAGAACACACACTGTCAAAGCTTTGTCTGCACGTTCTCACCACCCTTGGATTTTTATATGTTAGGAAGTCTGTGCAAAAGCACCTCAAGTCCACTTTCCACAGTCTTATTAGTCTTTTGATGCATTTTGCAATAAGCAATTGATTACATCCCCACAACAGGCTGGTAACCATCTGGGGTGTATCCCTGCCTCTCGCCTGTAATGCGCTGGGATTGGCTCCAGCTGACCCCTGCGACCCTGATGAGGAATAAGCGGGTATAGAAGATGAATGAATGGATACAATTGATTACATTTCTGATAGAACTTGCCTGACACTCCTATTAACCTGGAATTTCATGAATGTGACATGTAGTTTTCTGAGCTAAACTCTACAATCTTGACACTTTTGTTGTAAGCTGCTGTGTTTTTCTGCACTGACGGCATTCTCTCTTCACAGGAAGGCAGAGCAGATTTCTCCTGTCACCGCTCCTGTGAACGTGCGCGCCTGTGTGTTTGTCTCTTCCCGAGCATCTGCTGTCACCCCGCTGTAGAAAAACGAGGTGCATATAAGTCATCCAGTGTGAGAGGTAGTCACTAATAGGATACAGGCTGCTCCCTCTCCGCTACCCAAGCACGCACAGACACAAAACTTATGCGCATGGAGGCTGCCTGAGACACTCAAACACACACACGCACGCACACACACACACAGGCATGAGCTATGGCCTTATTACCCATCCCAGTTCCTTGCAGTCAGTGTCCTCCCGTAAACACACAACACTGTTTCTATCCTCTATCGTACAAATACTCCATCCATCCATCCGTCCATCCATGAATCCATCCATCCTTGCGCTCCCTCCTCCTTCTCGCTCAGCCCCCACCTTTTCTTGGGACTTTATTTTTTTCCTTCTTCTCCTCCTCCCGCCTGCCTCTTCACTTAAACCCCCTCCTTTTCCTCCACATTTATTTTCCCTTTACCTCATTCGCTCTTTTGCTTCACACCTCCCGCTGCCTCCTCTTCTTCCTTCCTTCGTCACTTCGTTCTCACCCCACCTCGAGCACCTGATTTTCTACCCTGCATTACGGTAATATAGCCTCTGCCGCACCTCTCCCCTCTGCATAGCACCTACCTAATTTACTTCTTACAGTACTTCCACCATATCGCGCCCCCCCCCCCTTCCTCTCTGCTCCAATCTTACCTTAACCTGACCCCACATCCTTCTCCTCTCCTCTTCCTCTCTGTACGCTTCTAAACTTTCATCAAACGCCTTTCCGCTTGATCTATTAATCTCTTTCTCTTCTCACTCCGTCCTCCTTATCCCCTTGGCTTCTTTCCTCCCTCGCTCCCTCCTTCCTTCACACCCTATTTTCTCCACCTCTCCCAGTCTCCGGCACCTGCTGCTGGAGCTGTCTTGACTGGCAGAGAAATGAAGGCAGGGAGAGAGGGAGGAGGTGGATGTGGATGTGGGACCACACAAGCCGGGCGGATGGAGGGGGGGTGGGGGGGTTGATGTGCACAAAAAATAGGTGGATGAGAGGAAAAAGAGAAAGTGAGAGCAGAAGAGGTCAGAGAAGGAGATGGTGATGTTTGAGGAGGGAGATAAAGTGGATAGAAGAGTGGAGTGGATGGCATAAAAAAGTGCAGTGCAGGGTACTGTAAAAGGGTTCACGATCTAAAGTAGAAGGGAAGAAAAGGAATTTCACTGTATCTCAGAGGTTCCTTTGAGTTGTCAGTTTAATTTTTGGCTCTCAATTGTTTGGCTTCTTCCAGAGAGCCTAACAGTAATCATATTCTGTGGTTCAGTGTTTCACACACGTCCAACACCTCTGTCCACTCATCTGTCATTTCATTTCTTGAATTGCTCCGTCCCCACCCCCAAGAGATGTGATAAAACCTGACCAATTCACACACTGTATATCAAAGTGAAGAAACGTGATCCGAGGCAATTTTTTGTCCATTTCTTCCTGATGAACGGCTTCATGAAGGAATTTCATGGCATCGGTCCTGTCATGTTGGGAACACGGGTGGTGGGAGAGACGGCGGAAATGAGTAGAGGGAAAACTAAATGAAGGCATTAATGGAGTGATAGGGGAAATGAGAACAAACGGAGGCTAGATTACATCTCTGTGTGAGAGGCACACATACACAAACGCACAGTTTTGTTTGATGAACTGTGTGTTTGTGTGGTTCAAGGTGTGTGTGTGTGTGCTTGACAGGGGGAGGTGTCCTGTATGCCTGTAACAGGATGTGATAATTAACCTTTCTCCTGCTGAGCAGAGCAATTAAAGCTTAGGCTGTAAAGCAGTTTTATCACGAACACAACTCATTACACAACTTAAGTTGTTGAGGGCTGTTGTACACACACAGTGACATTCTGCACTGGACCATTTGCATGCACACATGCAGGGATCATTTTATCAATCCATGTCTATTTGACTACATACCTGTCGACGGGTTTCTATGATTGTTTGTCACACATTAGATTTTTCAAGGGGTTCATATCCATGAGAAACATTCATTATGAATTAATAAACATTTTATAATTATTAATTAAAATGAAATAATTATTATTCACGTTACTTCACAAACATTATCACATGACAACCTGATTAACTAATATCCTAAATCTAAATATGAAGAAAAATGTGTCAAATTTGTAATTATGGAACATGAAGAAAAAATAATATTAGGGTGTTCAAAGAAATAGCAGTGTCTGTATTTTTCTTTACAAACTCAAATATTTACTGTATGAACTGAAATCTTCAGGATTTAGCATTCCCACGAATCACTAAAGTAATATTTAGTTATTATTACCATGGTTTCTAAGACCTGTTTCACATCTGTGTTGCATGGAGTCAACCAACTTCTGGTTCCTATAAACAGATGTTTCAGCCTCACTATTCCTCTGCATTTATTGTTTTTGTCTCAAAAATGCCATTTTTTATGTCAGCTGACAAGTTGTCAATACGATTAAGGTTTGGGGGTTGGGCTGGCCACTTCAGAACTTGAAATGTTGGTCTGGAATTAAGATACTGCTGGTTTACTGGTGTGTTTGGGGTCATTGTTCTTTTGAACTCACATTCAAGGGTATTTGTTTTTCAGCATAAGACAACATGACTTCATGTCTTCAAGTATTTAGACATAGACACACTGATCCATGATCACATTTATACCAAAGAGGTTACAATTTGCCAAAGAACACTTCAACTGGCCTAAAGAGAAAAGGAGAAACATTTTGAAGACTGATGAAAGTAAAATTGTTCTTTTTGGGTCCAAGGGCCACAGACAGTTTGTCAGACAACCACCAAACACTGAATTTAAACCACAGTTCACTCTGAATCATGATATGGGGATCTTTTTCTTACTGTGTTGTCTCTTACTGTACTGTGCCTTTTTATGATCCATGATTCCAGGGATCATGGATCAGTTTGTCCACATCAGAATACTTGAAGAGGTCATGTTGCCTTATGCTGAAGAGGAAATACCCTTAAAATGAATTCACCAAGACAACGACCCCAAACACACCAGTAAACCAGCAGCATCTTGTTTCCAGACCAACAAAATGAAAGTTCCGGAGTGGGCAGACTAATCCCTGGACCTTAATCCCATTAAAAGCTTGTGACTAAAAACTTGACATCAAAAATGCTGTTCCTGGGGCAAAACCAAGAAATTCAGAAGAATTAAGAGGCTGAAACACCTGTTCATGCATGGGAACCAGAAAATGGTAAATACAAAATAAAAATAAAAAAAAATAAAAACAGTAATTAAAACTTGACATATTTTTCTTCATATTTTGATTTTTATTATAAAATGCAGTGTTCCCAATGCATCAAAATAATATTATTATAAGGAATTTACTTTACTCACTGTTTTTTTCATATATATATATATATATATATATATATATATATATATATATATATATTCAAAATAGAATAAAGTAAACAAACAAAACAAAATAAATGTTCTGCTCTCAGATTTAAATTAAGGCATTGAAAGTAGGTATTGTATAAAAGTATTAGTAACATAAAATCAATAGTTTGATGTTGTAGTTGCTAGTGGAACTAATTTCATCTGCTTCATTTACAGTTAGGTATTTTAATCTATGCAACATGGTTTATAAGATGCATATCTGTGTGAAATCTTAATTTGCCATTATTATTATTGTGTCAACCCCCCAAAAATGTAGTATAATAGAAGAAAGTGGTCTTTTCTAATGGTCTGGGGATTGTGTGTTTCCTCTTCCTCCTGTGTTGTTGGTTTTGCAGGGTTTGTGGCAGGAGGCTGTCCCAGGCTGCACCGAGGCACACCTGTTTCCAATCCTTACCTCATCAACCTCTCCATAGAGCACCGGCTCAGACTCCATCACTGCCAGATCTCTCGTTGTAGAGATATATGTGGTGCTCTCTGGTGCTTGATGCCTCTTCCTGCCACTAGTGTTTTGTGCTGTTTTCTAGTTTGGTGTGCCTCGCTGTCTTGTGTGCCACCTGCCTTTGTCCTTCAGTGTTCGCTTCTCTTTTTGCCTCCCGGTGATTCACCCCTGTGGTCAGCCAGCCTCCTGCTGCCACCTCCTGGATACGCCACCTTTTCTTCATCCGGTTTGCTTCCTGTGAGCTTTTTGCCCATCTCTTCTTTACACCCCTTAAAAATTGTTTTGGTGTGTGATCTCCTTGCTACGCTGGTCCACAACGCACCCTGACCGTCACGCTTTATAGCTGACTTGCAATTATCCTTAAGCGGATGTAATAAGTTACATTCCACCACTGCTTGCATGCGCCCAAGAAAAGGAAACAAAACTTAAAAGTTTCAAGCGAGGGCCAACGTGGCAGATGGGCCAGCAGCAGAGTAACATATGACTCTGTGCCCCCGAGTGAGTCTCCAGTAGCAGAGCAGTAGCCAAACCTTAGCCACTAATGAGGCTCTACACACAGTCCCAACAGAACCAAACTCTGAACTTTAAGATCCATACATACACAAGGAAGGAGAGAGATAGAAATAAATACAGAAACCTCCTCCCATACAGTGTATTCATACATAATTTTGGGCACCAAAGCAAACACGCACTAAGGGACATAGTGATATGGCATCAATGTAGTAATGGGATATCAAAAATAGGACTGAAAGCATCAATAATAATGCTATCGAGTTAAATATTTGAAACAGAGTTTAAAAAGAAATGTGTGTTACCGGTACAATGTATAAGATTTCAAAATTCAAGTTTAAAATATCCAACAATTAACTGTAACTACCGGCGGTATATGGAGAATTACCAGTGTTGATGTTATGTCGCAGACCTCTATTGTGTTGCAGAGATCCAGTAGGACGCTAAATGACTAGCCCAGCCCATCCTGGGCAGCGTGTCGTGGGGCTGGAACAGAGCCAGAGGCTGCTGGCTGCTGCAGCTGTAGTAGGTGTTTATTTTTGCAACCTCTGGGATTAAAACAACGATTTCTCTTCACTTTCACTCCTCAACCGGCAGCTGCTGTCATCAATAATAAACATCATACATGCTAGTGAGTTTAGAAGAAAGCCTATGCGGAAGTTTGGCTGCATGCAATAGTTTTTACTTTCGTATGAACCAGCCGGGCTTTTCTGGTGGGAAGAAAAGCGAATTGGTGCGCATGGTCCATTGGAAACAAATTTGCTTAGTTTGGTTCATTTTCGTTGGTGTGAAAACATTGGTTGCACTCGGTTGCACTAAATCAACACCCACCGAGAGCTCCAAGAAAAGGTGGCCTCGGTCTGATTGACTCCCCGGTCGGTCTCTGAATGTGAATTTGGGTCCAAACAAGGAGATACTTGTTATTTCATAACCTAACTCGGGTCTTTGGAACAACATTCATCTCATAAGATCTCCCTCTTGAAAATGGCGCATCTCTTCGGCCTAAAACGACGTGCTATGTGTCCACAGATTGTTCTCCATAAACGGCCGTGACTCATTTTGGAATTGGATATTTTGCCAAAAATGGCCAATACATGAAGATAAAAGCAATGTGCAACATGTCGCTCCATAACGAGTCAGAATTGGTGCCTATTTCTACTGCGAGATAAACATTGATGAAACATCAATCGGACCAATTTGGGTTCATTTGCAGGTGTGAAAGCGGACCACGCTGGAGTCTTTATGCTAGTTAATAAAAATTACATTGCCTGGTGCGGACAAAATAATGGAACTAGTGGGGTGAAAGCGCCCTTATATTACCAGCGTGAGATGGTTTAACATATAGCTCTGGAACAATTAAGACACCACTGCACTTCATCTACTGCACGCCTGTCTGTCCTAGAAGAGGGATCCCTTCTGTGTTACTCCTCCTGAGGTTTCTTCCATTTTTTTTTCAGGAGTTTTTTTTCTTGTACAATGTGAGGGTCTAAGGACAAGGGATGTTGTGTTGTACAAACTGTAACTGAGGTCTGAAAACGTATCGTTTTTGTTATTTTGACCATTTGTCATTTTCTGAAAATAAATGCTCTAAACCATATTAATTTTATTTGGAATGGGAAGTGCCTTCCTTTTGCCCAAACGCAAACCAATACGCATGGTACAGTTATTAACAACAAGTGTATTTTAAATTTGACGATACAGGTGTCATTGACATCAGTCGACCAGAGAGAGATCATTTAAATTGTTGGTAAATTTCAAATAAAAACAAGTTAACTATAAGATTTGAATTCAAACAAATCTGATAATTAAAAAATGCTCCAAACATTAACATTTTGAAGGTGATTCAAAGGGTCAAGATAACTTAGAAACAAAACGGACCAAAAAGAGAGCACACCACAGGGTTCAACCAGTCGCCCTGTTTACTGCATTACAGTGTTTTGTGTTCAACCATAAGGTCGGGCCCCCGTCATATCATGAGTACTGTTGAGTCCGCTGATATTATTATGGAACTACAGATCTCAGCCTGAAAGTAATAAGTTTGAGATATACTAAAGCTGAAACCTGCAATCCATAAACAAACACCCATGGCCTTTCCTTTTAAAAAACTGTAAGCTCACACACACACACACACACACACACACACACACACACACACACACACACACACACGCTGTTATGACTAACAACTTGTGACAGGCGGAGTCGGTTGCAAGACACAGAGGAAGAGGATTTACTCTATGTTATTACTCTTTGTGTGCCCTGTGCAGAATTACTACACATCCCTTATGATATATCTTATTGATTAAAGTTATATATTAACAAATGGAAGGATGCCAATGTGTTTTGCAAGCTGTATAATCTCTGTAGAAAGTGCTGATTCAGTCCTGTGGAGGGATGCAACTAATGATTGTTTACATTACGGGTGAATCTGCTGATCGTTTAATTGTTGGTCCATGAAACATTTGGAAGTGAAAAACCACAATTACCACATTCAAAAACTAAAACATATTGACTTTACTATCATGTAATAAACGTGTGTACACATCCTTGTATCTGACAAGCTGCAACCAGCAGATGTTTTTTTTTTTTGTAAATGATCATAGTTTTCATTTTCTTATGATTGACTAATTGTGGCAGCTCGATATCCACACATTTGTGATCCTGCCTTTTAGTGCAGTGGGAGTGTTACCCAGAGTGTCTCTTTGTTATCTTAACACACTGTTACTGTTTTACAGTGAGCAGGATCCTGAGCCAAATAAATTTTGAGGACGCAGATTGTTTCGTGATACACACACTGTGCCAAGTGCTGGCGGCGTTCTGGGTTTTATGGGTTGAAAATCAGAGGAAGAAAGTGCAAGAGAAGGAAAACACAAAATGAGACTGTCTCTTACCTTAAGAGGCACTTCAACACGTCAAACTGCAAAGACAAGGAGCAAAAACAGGGAGAAACAAGGGGAGAGGGAGGAACGGGAGAGAGAAAGGGGGAAAAAATAAGATTTAATACAAATTACCATCTAGGCTGCAGTCGCAGAACAACAACTTTCCAAGACACTTCAGGAGAAATTTGGTGAGGTAGATTTATAAAAGGTGCCAGAGAGGGAAGCATCTGTCTGTTATGTGTCTTCGTTCTTTTATTTCATAACCATTTCTACAATGACAGGCGGGAATTCCGACAATACGATATAAGCCGTTTCTCCACACATAAAAAAATGACAGATGAATGGATTCAAACGCATCTGAAGGAGAGACGGGGAATTGCAGCGTTGTCATACAACGCTTGCAAATAACTTGTACCCAGTTCAGATAATAATTAAGCAGCATGATTTTGAAAAAAAAAAGTACTTTCGATTATTTTGACAGATATTGCAATTGCAGTGTTACTTGTGATGACAGAGGGGACGATCATTTTCACATCATTATTCTCACTTTTAACAAAGATTTTTTCTGAAGTGTAGTCGTGACATTTCTGCAGCGAGACAATTATTATTTTAAAATTATATTTTGACATGGCCTTTAACAGATATTGTGCTTCCTTGAGATTTGAAAATTGCAGTTTCCAACTAAATTCCAAACAGTGTATATTACATGAAATGACGATGCTCTTTAATTGTTGTACTTGACGATGTTGTTGTACTTGAGTCCAGAGCATGTTAAATTTTGACAGTTGTGACTCCAGAATGATACATCATATCCACATAATGTGTCACACAGAAGTAAAGTGGCTCAATTTTTGACAGTCACATCATTAAAAAATCAGGAAAAGGAAGCTGCTCTTATATCTGCTTTAGTGTGGATTGTTTAAGACAGAACTTGCAGAGTTTAAAAAAATGTCGAACAAAAAAGAGGAAAAAAAGAAAAAAAAGGCTAGAAATAGCCTTCATGGATTTGCTGAATCTCTGGAACCAGTACAATATGTATTTCTCTCTTGCCTTCCCTCCGTAGATCCAGACTTCAGACCCCAGTGGAATTTGGATGGGGAGATATTACTGGTTCATTCTGTCTTCCCTTGCCAGCCACTGGCCTACTGTACTTCACACTGCTGCACTCTCCTGGCTAGGACACACGCGGCCTTGGAAAGACGAGCTCCAAACACATCAACACGTCTATGATACTGCTCCCTGTCAGCCTTGTGACCAGGAAATCATTTTCAAAGAGGAAGGGGAAAAAATGATCCAAGTGGTAGCAGATGCTACCTTCAAAAGCTATCAGAAATATTGTAAAAGGTTGAGAAGACCACTTGAAAGACCATGTGTTCCTGCAACAGTGATGAGCTGCACCATAGCCCTCTGCCTAACTTCTGACGAGGTCACCAAAATAAAAACAACCGGTTTATTATTTTACAGGAAAGAGAAGTTTAATGCACAATTAAGGTATGTCAGAATCTTTAAACTGTGAGTAAAATGGAGTTTTATAGGGTTGCTGCAGAGATTAACACTTGTATCGCTGATGAAGTGTTCCAGACATCCATATCTATCATCTGTTCACTGATGGGTATAGGTGACAAAAAAAAACATGGAAATGATGACAAGTATGAATGAGATGAAATTAGAAGAACGAGTTGCCATACATAAATAAAACCTTGTGAATCCTCAGTGAACCAGACTTCTTAACACCTATTGTGGTTTCTTTATCAAATAAAAAAAAATGCTGGCAGGTCCATCTTAAACCTCTGAAGAAGAAAATATCCTCTCTGTGGGTCAAACACTTTCCTAACACTCACTGAGATATCAAATGAATATTGATATAGAGTAGTGCTGTCAAATTAAAAATTGAACGCAATTAATTATGAGTATCAACGGTGGCGAGCTCAGGGGTGAAAGTGAACCGGAACTGTCCAGAACTATATTCAGTTAAAAGATTCACGACCGGAACAGCGTTCCGTTAAGAAAGGACAAGAAGCTTCCTGTCCCATGTTAAATAAAGAAAACGATACACTAAAGTCACATTAGATACATTTTCCGACTGCTGGAACAATTCCAGTGTGCTCGTTTCAGTGTAATCTACGCTGTTTCGGTGTCTGTCTGTGCCGCTTGGCATGGAGTGACAAGTCTCTGGTTGCTATGCAACGCGAGGCGAGCCGAGCTGAACAAATGCATTTCTGGTTGGCCGATGGACATGTGGTCACGTTATCAGCAACTGCTATATTGAGCTTAAGATACTATTTGAGACAGCCTTATTTTATTTCAGAATTTTATGTATTTAACTGAATCACTGTATTTGTTTTACATTTTTGAAGATAGATTTATTTTATTTATATAACTGAATCGCTGTATTTGTTTTACATTTCTGAATAATACCTGACCTAATGTGCTGACCTAAGTAAAGGATGTACTGGACCTTTACTTATGGATTTGATTTATGTAGCACAGCTCACCAATAAAAAATTGGATTTCAGATCTTCTCTTACTGTATTCAATTGATTAGTCATGCACTACAATTTTTTAATATCCTAGAATTCAAATTCTTTCTATCTTGGTCTTGGTCTTGATACCCCCCGTTCTTGGTAGTGTCTTGGTCTGGGTTTCAGTGGTCGTTACTACACATTTACTGGACAACAATGGATCTATACTGTTCTCTTGTATGTTTTATACAGATACTTTGGTAAAACTATTAAACTGTCAGAGATAAATGCTTTAGAAGGCGACAGCAAAAATATAAAGAGAGTGGCAGCAAAAAAGCAGCAAACTCTGCATGGCACTACAAAGTTTTTAATTCATGAAAGAACATTTTTAAGTACTTGGCAAAGACCTCTTAGCATTGTTGAGAAAATGGTCTTATTCATATGCAGTCATCAGACTTGGTTAGCTCACGCCAAACAGATACAATCTGTAATTAACCTAAGAACAAACAACATTACACCATATAAATACACTTTAGAGCCAAACCAACACCCCTGCACACACACACATACACACAGTCACTAAGACACACACACACATGCAAAGTGATCAGAGTGTTTCATTAGTGAGGAGCAGATAGATTACCCTCCCGAAGGAGACATTGACCAAGAGGCCATTGATCTACTGAGCTAAGCTAATCTATGTGTGTGTGTGTGTATGTGTGTGTTTTTGTGTGCATGTGCAAAGTAGCCTACTGATGGAGTCTTTAAGTTGTTAGAGTAAGCACTGTAAATCTAATCCAGTTGAGAACAGATAGAGAAAGAACCAGACTGTTGACATATTCATTAGATCCAATTACTCTGTCCAATCACTGCCATCTCACTCACTTAGAGAGAGACAGAGGGAAAGAGAGAGAGAGAGAGGGAGGGGGAGACAGAGAGATATCAGCAATATTTATGTCTTGGCAAACCACCATGAGTAAAGATTGATAATACCAGAATGATAAATAAAAAACATATTTATTCCACTTACTGAATGACAACAATGTGCATTTGGAGGCATCTAATATCATTTGATCTCATTCAAGCCTGGCAGAGTACTGAAGAGTAAATCAATCCAGCTAAAACTGGGAATCACTAAATTATAGTCTTATTGATGATTCAATAAAGATCGTTGGTTCAGGGGTTGTAATGATGACTGACGGTTATAAAGCAACGGCAGCCATTTCCCATAACGAGTTGGTTGTAAACAGTAACAATCACAGACAAAGACTAGAAAATGATATTTCTGGTGACATATCATCTGCCTATGTGTGTGTGTCTGTGTGTGTGTGCATGTGTGAGTGTGTTTGAATGCTTCCCATCTCCATCCGTTGGGCTTGTAATTAGCTTTCTAGCTTGCTCTCTTACATTGGATGTGAAGGTAATTGGGCCTTTTGGACACTCACGCTCAATCTCTGTCTGTGTGTGTGTGTGTGTGTGTGTGTGTGTGTGTGTGTGTGTGTGTGCTTGTGTGTTGTAGTGTCTATATTCTGGAGGAAGGCCAAACCATTACTGTGTGCTCAGCCTGCTCTAAAGCAGCTTGTGATTCATTAGTAATGAGTCCATTTGTAAACTAAATGAGTGTTTGAGTGGCTGAAACGGCAACATGTGTGATGATTGCGGGGCCACTTACTTGACTTTCACTGTTAGGTTACTTTAATAAGTTGTAGTAAAGGCACACACACACACATACACACTCACATACACACACACAGAATACATACAAAACCGCGCTGTAATATTTAGCAAATTTAAAGTATATTTGTGCGTGTGTGTCAGCCAGTGTGAGAAGCTCACATGGAGATAATAAAGTCAGTCAGTTGTGTCATTAATTACTGTTTTACACCTGCTTGTCTCAGCTAATTAGACATGCTGCTGACACACACACAGGCAATCTCACAAAATGTGTGCACAAACACACGCGTGCGTTTATACAATTGCACTTGTTTGCAAGAGCACACACAAACACATATGCTGTCACCTACTTTTTTTTTTTTTTACACAGAGTCAAAAATACATTCTCATTTTCACTTTGAGGAGGGTGAGATGGCACTGTTTAACACAGCATCTCCATACACCTCCTTCCTTTCTCACTCACTCATTCTCTTGTCCTCGCACTCCTTCCTTTCTTTTGCACATTCGGTTCCCACTGTCTCTCGGTACAGTCTATTCCCAAACACACACACACAGACACACACCACTTGGTCTTTAAACTCTCAGTGTGTGTGGGTGTGTGTGTGTGAGACAGAATGTGTGTGTCTCTCTTCCCAGCCCATTTCTCAACAAAGGCCACAGCTGCTGCCGGTTTGTTGAATAAAAGATGAAAGCACCATAATATCGGGAGATTACCAGCTAACGAAACAATAATTTTGTCCAATTTAAATAGCAGATTCAGTCGCATCACAAGCACTTCACATGTCAACTGTGATATGATAATGTTTGCAACCAAATGAAAACTGTTTTCATCTGCAGAGAGACTCCCTGACTCTCCCTCTCTCCACTTTCTGTACTCACTCCTGATCTCTCTCGCTCTCTTTCACACACACGCGTGCACACGCACACGCACAGAGCACGTAGAGCATATGGCTATTTCTCTCCTCTTTGAAGGGTTGCTTTGAAGCTATGGCAGCCATATCGATTGGCGCTCAGATGAGCTCGCTTCGCCAGAGCCCTGCGATTATCTGTCGCTTTATTTCAAACAGAGCACAAGAGAGGGGGGCTTACACACCCATCACTCACTCATACTCTCACAGTCAGTTATACGCTCATACATGAAGGGCACACACACAAACAGACGCACGCACAAACGCACCCACACACGCACGCACACACACCCACGTCCACGCACTAACAGGGATAATGAGATGAGCTCACACACTGAATCCTGATACTTAAGGCAGGCTGCGCTTTAGAACTGACAAGTGAGTGGTGAATGTTAAGAGAGTCGGGACGGTAGAAAGAAACGACGGAGTCTGGCGAAGTGATGAAACTTAAGAGAAAAATTCCCCCCCCAATAGCTCAGCTCTAATTTAAAAAGAAAAAAAAATCTGTTTCTCCAAAGGTGTCAGTTTGTCAAAATCGGACACGGAAACTTAGATAAATTTAACTATAAATTTGATTTTGCACAGGGCTGAGCTCAAGGTCAAGGTTGGCAGCTGTTGTTTAACTTATTCATTTTTTTCCTTAAATGAAAGGAGTAAAAAAAGAAAAAAAAAATAATAACCTCAGATCTCATCATACAAAAGCACGGGGCCACTACGGTCCGCAGAAGGGATTCAACGAGGGACTTTCTGCTTCATGCCCATTGGGAGTAAGACGGAGCGTAAGCCAGGGTGACATGAAATGTTAATGGCCCGCCCAGAGCAGCGAAACTTCATAAAAGACTTGATATAGAAACGACAGTGGCTTTCAGGGACAATGAACATTGTCATATCACACAGAGAGCTGAAAACACACGCACATGCACACACACATGCACACACACACACACACACACGGCATACCACTCATACATTTGATTAAAACCAGGGGCCACATTGCTTGGTAGTTATTGAGAATAACCATTTATGAGTGTGTAATTCATGTGCTAAAGAGCATCACTCCTTTAAGCGGTGAAACAACAGCAGGAATCATACCATACACACACACACACACACACATACAGACACAGGCCAATGTCTAATTGCTCATCCCAGAGTGTCAAATCCCCCCCCGGCGTCTGATGGCTGGATGTGTCTGCATTTTCCTACCTTTACAAATCATGTGAGGTAAGTGATTAGGGTTAGGAGAAAGGTCAGGGTTTAGGTTAAAATTATCAGTAAAATGTTTGGCGTTGAACACTGCTCTCCCTTCGCTTGTGCAGTTTCTCTTGTCTTCGCAGCTATTAGGTTATCTAACCACCCACCAAACTCTCCACCTCCACCACCTCTTTGTCACCTCATACCACCTCATATACATGTCGTCAGTGTCTGTTTTGCACTTTTGGGGGGATTTTGTAGAAGCCTATGGGACTTTCCTTCACATCCATGATGCTGAATGGTACCCGGTGACACCATGGAAATAAGAATTGAAGAGTTAAATGTTGGGAATGATCCTTGTTTGTTTGTTCCTGATGCTGAGGAGGGCCGATCACGAGGCTGACATTTAGGATGTGTTTGAGAGGATAGACAGGCAAAGTTAAACACTACAAAATACACAGACAGCGGAAGAATGATTCAGATCCTTTGCTTAAGAGTAACAATATTAGTACAGCAATGTAAAAATACTAGCAGCTAGCTACTAGGAGTAAAAGTCTTGCGTAAAAAAATCTTGCATACTAAAAGTACCAAAGTATTAACAGCAACATGGACTTAAATTACTAGGATGAATGTGGTGGTTTGGTCCCTCAGACTGATATATTATTATATATAACATCATTAGATTATTAATATGAAGCCTCAGTGTTTAAGCAGCATGTAACTGGAGGCGGAGCTAGTTTTAACTATTTTACATATAGTTTGAGCCCCTCTAAAGGGTCAACAGGTAAATCTGAGGAGATTGCAAGATGATTAATGGGAAAGGAAGGAAAGAAAAAACAAGTTATCAGACAAATTTTTGCTTTTTGGATGTCTAATCGTTCATCTTTTGGTTGGATTATTTGAACATTTATCGAAATGAAACCATGTGAGAAGGGAAAAATCTGAAAATCTGTGGCGCTGCTAACAACATACATACACAGACATGTGAAATGTGAGCTCACCCTGCTGCTTTTTGGTAAGACGTAAGAGGTTTAAAAAAATGCTTCAACAAATCTACTTAGTTGCTTTTCACCACTTTGCACAGAAACACACTTTGCAGAACACACAGAATTGAATGCACAAACATATACTTACTTTTATACTTCATCAATCAATGAAAGTCAAAACAAAATGACTCTTATGTGGACATGTTCGTAGATGCTTCACATAAATCATGAAAGGCTTTAAGAACAGTATCACAATGCAAGACACTTATCACCAGCAAATCACTTTACACCTAATGAGGTCTTGGTTTTCCAATGGATGAACAGCAATGGCTGTCTCAGACCTCTGAGAAAGGGCCAAAGGTCAGGAATGGATTTTTATTTTATTAAGTGATTTTGTGATGATGTGATGATTTCATGTTTTAATTATACATAATTCTCACCTATGTTTTTCTCCCGTATTTTAAATCTATGATGAAAAGTTTTTTTATGGGAGAAATGATTCTCCCATTACGTGCTCAAGGTTAACTATCACTCAGGGATATTTGCCATGGCTCGTTTAATGGAGGAGATATTTCTCACAGCTGTTTCAAACCAAACACAATTTTCTGTGTAGGGAATGTGTTTGAATGAATGTGTGTCATGTGTATGTAAATTCCATACTGTATGTGCATGCCACCTGTCTGGTTATAGAGCTCATGGTGTGCGCCTGTGCGTGCATAAGCGTGTGTGTGTGCATCTGCATGTGCACGTGTGTGAAGGAGGTCTAGAGAGGTTGAGAGAGGGATGTCTGGGTAGGTAAGTTTATTAGCTGAGGTGGGAGGTTTATGTGCGTAAGTGCACCTATGAGAGCTTGAAATAAATGAAAATGTGTGTGCGGGTGTGTGTGCTCTCGTTAGGTTGGTATCCAACCATCGCAATCAGCGGTAATCCTGACTCAGCATCAATAATGACCCCATTAGTCACAAACCCCTACTGGTGCACACATGTGGACACACAAACACTTTCTCTCATTAGTACGTGCATGTGTGTATGTGTGTGTGTCTGTATTATTTTTTGAGAACATGAAAACTACACAGATACAACATAAGAAAAGTCAACACATCTCATCTCTTTCCATGAATGAAAGCTTGGACAGTTCAGTTCTTCAACGCTACCCACCATAAATATGTCTAATATTTATCATATACATACATTCCCTAGTCTATCAATATCCCACAAATTCTCTAATATGGGCCTGGTCTTTTACCTATTTACTCAAGGGTCTAGCCTTTATTGGAATGAGGCCACAATTAGAACGAGGTCTCTATTTCTATTTGAGCAAAACGGTAGAATGAAGAAAAACAATATATTGTGTCCACTTGAACCTAAAAAAATACAAGTTTAATTTATTGAAAAAAGGTTACATTATGCATACAGAACATTAACATTCACAAAAAGCAACTTATTGGTTTAGACAGCTTACTGCTCCAAAGTTTAACCATCCTTTTAAAAAAATCCTCCACTTCTGTTTAATCCTCCTCCTCCTCAGTTTCCTCCTCATTTTCATCTCTTCTGTAATCTCACTCACGCCAGACTCTACAACAAGCTCCGCAGCTGCCATGGTAACAACGTTAGCCTACCGGTGATTTGCAGTTTGCAGCGTGTTTGCCCCCGTCTGCCACGTACTTGTCACATGACCAGGGACATGTAGCCATGGCTTGATATTTTAAGTGATTTGGTGGATTTGCAGTAACATCTGAATGCATTTTTTGAGGTTCTGTTACTCTTTCTCTCTTCTAATTCAGTTGAGATCTACAGAAATGACATGAAACTGAGAAAAATAGAAATCAATTAAAGATTTGTCAAAACAACAGAGACAACAATAATTAATTAATTAATTAATTAGAGTCAAGCTGTGTTTACCCTGCATATGACATGGATCTACACTCACCGGCTACTTTATTAGGTACACCTGTCCCACTGCTCGTTAATACTTAATTTCTAATCAGCCAATCACATGGCAGCAACTCAGTGCATTTAGGCATGTAGACATGGTCAAGACAATCTCCTGCAGTTCAAACCAAGCATCAGTTTGGGGAAGAAAGGTGATTTGAGTGACTTTGAACGTGGCATGGTTGTTGGTGCCAGAAGGGCTGGTCTGAGTATTTCAAAAACTGCTGGGATGTTCACGCACAACCATCTCTAGGGTTTACAGAGAATGGTCCGAAAAAGAAAAAATATCAGGTGAGTGGCAGTTCTGTGGGCGGAAATGCCTTGTTGATGCCAGAGGTCAGAGGAAAATGGCCAGACTGGTTCAAGCTGATAGAAAGGCAACAGTGACTTAAATAACCACCCGTTACAACCAAGGTAGGCAGAAGAGCATCTCTGAACACACAGTACGTCCAACTTTGAGGCAGATGGGCTACAGCAGCAGAAGACCACGCCGGGTGCCACTCCTTTCAGCTAAGAACAGGAAACTGAGGCTACAATTTGCACAAGCTCATCGAAATTGGACAATAGAAGATTGGAAAAACGTTGCCTGGTCTGATGAGTCTCGATTTCTGCTGCGACATTCGGATGGTAGGGTTAGAATTTGGCGTCAACAACATGAAAGCATGGATCCATCCTGCCTTGTATCAACGGTTCAGGCTGCTGGTGGTGGTGTAATGGTGTGGGGAATATTTTCTTGGCACTCTTTGGGCCCCTTGGTACCAATTGATCATCGTTGCAACGCCACAGCCTTCCTGAGTATTGTTGCTGACCATGTCCATCCCTTTATGACCACAATGTACCCAACTTCTGATGGCTACTTTCAGCAGGATAATGCACCATGTCATAAAGCTGGAATCATCTCAGACTGGTTTCTTGAACATGACTGAATTACTTAACCCCTAATTAAGTAATTATATATATATATATATATATATATATATATATATATATATAAAAAAAAAATTACTTAATTAGGGGTTAAGTAATTCAGTCATGTGGCTCTCCATAATACCATGACAACTAACCAACCTTGATTTACTTATGAACAATGAGATGCAGTTGAAATCAGTTATATAACGAATGTTATATATAGTTTCCATACACATTTTCATATGATCTTTTCATTGGGAACAATGTTTTCTTCTTCTTCTCTGGACTTTTCTTTTCAAGAAGATACTTTTACGAAGATATGTTTTAGACTAAATTGGTTGATTCTTCAAAAAGTTAACGACTGCTTTTTTGCTTTTCTTCTGTTTGTTTTTATGAAGCAATCTGTGATGTCTCTCTCTCTGTCTATATATATATATATATATATATATATATATATACGTATATGATTTTGTATATTAGAATTTGAACACATGATCCCTATGCCTGATAATATAGTTTTTGTTTTTGAAAATGATAGGAATAGAATCATGCCATTATGGGAATAGAATGAAGCCATAAAGCGCACAAGCAAATCAAACATCCCCATGCGCGCATGTTATTCTTACAAGCGCTTTCAAAGCCCTTGCAAGCTGAATTGTATCCTGCATCTCTGCTTCCTCAAGCAATAATTTAACCTGCAAAGAGAAAAACATGCTTAAGCGCGAAGACAGGGGCGAAAATCCCATTTCATTACTGGGGGGAAGGGGGGGCAATAAACAATAAATTTTCAGAGGATAATTTCTGGAGGGGACATGAGAAAAAATACTATAGTCCCATACTACTATAATAATCTGGTCCTATCTTCGTCTTCTCTGTCTCCCTTTGCAACTGGCCTTGCATGAGCCCTAACCATGTTCTAATGTTTTAAACAATGCTATTAAAAAATAATAGTAGTTATAGTAAAGTCAATGAGGGAAAAACTATGAAAGTCTTTGGTTTGGTCCCGCCCCCTAGTTGCTGACACTTGCTAATTTACACCATTGCTAACTTACAGCTTGCTAACTTGCACCATTTGAGCTCATTAATGATTAGGTCTGATTGTAACCAGCAGAAAGAAAAAAGAGGCTGATTTTGGACAAATTTTCAATAAATTTGTGATGTATGACTTCCGGGCTTCTACATATTAGTTTGGTTTCTTCCATGTAGCTAGCTACTAGTTTACTCTCCCACCCACTGGAAAACAGCATGTGGATGAAACCACTTTGAGGAATAGGTGGGTCATTTTGTTTTACAATTAACAGTGCTTGTGTTGTATCTTTAACATTTAGTCAGTCAGTAATTTTCTATACCTGATTATTCCTCATTAGGGTCGCAGGGGTCTGCTGGAGCCTATCCCAGCACGTTATGGTCGCCAGCCAATCGTGGGGCACACACACCATTCACTCACACCTACGGGCAATTTAGAGTCTCCAATTAACCTGAGCATGTTTTTGGACTGTGGGAGGAAGCCGGGAGTACCCGGTGAAAACCCACGCAGACACAGGGAGAACATGCAAACTCCACACAGAAAGGTCCCAGACCCAGGACCAAGGAGGTCTTGAACCTGCAACCTTCTTGCTGTGAGAAAACAGCGCTAACCCCTGCGCCACTGTGTCGCTGTGCCCTCTTTAACATTTATTTAAAAGGGGGGGACAATTTTGTTGAAGGGGGTGTCATGACATGCGCGAGGAGAATCCACTCGCAAAACGTTCTCCTGCTCCCGCACAAGTGAGTTTCTTTAGTGGGAAGTTTTGTCAGTAAAGGAGCGGGCCATAACCAAAAAAAAAGTACAATCTATGTGTACAACAGGATCTGAGTTACAAAAACTGATCCGTATTTTACCAGATAATGTAAAACATATTAAAGTATGCTGCTCTGTGTGATATTTTACGAACATTAAATACAATACAATTTAATTCATATAGGGCCAAGTTCTTCTGGCATTCAGGGCTGTGTGGTTTGTCCCATTTGTCCTAGTGGTGTTGCCGTACCTTGTTGTCCAACTGGTAAAGTCACACACCCAACCATATACCATGATATATACTATATAACTGAAATAAAGATGCAATGTCCTGGCTTCTTCCTTATTGGGGGAGAGGGACATGGTGTTAAAGGTCTGATGTGTAACTGGTGTGGGTGAGTGTTGATTAATTGAAAGCTATTGCTCCATGGAGCCTACCTACAAACTTCACAGGACTCTGTAGAGCATCCAGGCGATGAGAAATGTGAGGTAGCAACCAGATTGTGGTAGAATTAGTGTTAACAATGCAATATGTTTTTATTTTGAAATGCATACAGTTTACAAGTGTGCTAGCAAATGCAGCATTGTTGAATGTGTTGTGTGACTTGTCAACAAATAAAGACAACAATGCAGCTAATTATGATCATATGTGGGTATTATTTTTTAGGATATATCTGTTTACACTACCATCTTATAGTTTGGATTTAATTTGGATCTGATTGTGGATTTGTGGATTTGGGTCACATTATGGTTTATTAGTATTTTATTAGCATCTTATTATTGTAACGTGGAGATGTTTACACTGTCTCTAGTTCAGGTCTAATTTGGGTCTTATTTGGTACAAATTATTATGTCTTACTAGCATGTAGTAAAATAAAGTGTGACCAGGGGCTCTGGCTTTGGGCCTTGAATGAGTGTCCCTGCATTTTCTGAATCCTCTCACTTTACTTTGTCCTCATCTAGCCATTCCTTCCCATCATCCATGATAAACTCATCTTCCTCATACTCCTCTTCCTCTCCCTCGTCCTCTTATTGTTCTTCCTCTCTTCCTGTTGCTCTATATTGTTCTTTGTCCCCAGAGATCAACCCAAAGAAGTCACTTTTTTCATATAATATATACTATATGGCTATTGTACAGTGTGAACGCTTTTGAAAATGTATAACTGTATACATTTATATCAAAGCAACAAAATGTGTTAATCTCACAGCCCACACAGACTGATATTGTGCTAAAAGTTTTGAAAATGACACCACAGATCTGAAGAAAATGGTCAGAGAAATTGTGAAAAACAATGATTCATATTTAATTTATAGCCCCACACATTGTCTCATGCCTTTATTAAACCATTGCCATGATTTATCAGCCGTATGCGATATTAGTCAATATTTGAAATCTAAATCATGAAAGTCCTTTTCTCTCATTTGTCTATTTATAGTTTTATAAGAAAGCCTATGAGCACAGAAAAATAACTCATGCTTTTCTTGTGATTCTGCTGTTTTTCACTCTGGACATGATTTTGTCTTAGATTTATTTATTTTTTTGCTCCTTATTTCTCCTAAAGTGGGAGTTAGGAGAAACAGGTCAGAATTATGTAATCTCCAAATAAGAAGCTGATTTATTTATGATGACAAAGAAAAGACTATTTTGAGCAGCAAAATTTTCCTCTGGGTGAATGTATGTTTATGTGGAGAGAGAGAGAGAGAGAGAGAGAGAGAGAGAGAGAGAGAGAGAGAGAGAGAGAAAGTGCAAGAACAAAGGAAAGAGACATAATGATACATTACAAACGAGCTACAGAGCATAAATATAAACAGACATACACCTATTACACCCCCCCCACACACACACACACATATAGTCTGATGTGAAAGATAGTTCCATTGAAGCTGAATTGCTGACAGCATAAAGGTCATAGACCAAAGGTCAAAGCTTTAGCAAGAGTGGACCCCACTTGAGACCATATCTCCCCTCGAGAGACTGTAGTGTGTGTGCGTGTGTAAGAGAGCCACACTTGAACATATCTTTTTTTATCATGTGTGTCTATCAGAAAGCTCAGAGTACTGTAGGTACTATATCAACCTCTCTTTATGCGTTTGTGTGTGTTCGTTTCATGAGCGCGTGTGTGACCCTGTGCCCTACATACTGACAGGAGGAGCCAGCGGGTTAAGAGTGGAGCGTTGGACACAGAGGTGCCAATCACAGATTCAGACTGACAGACAAGTTAGCTACCACTGCTTTCACATTCACCCACACACTCTCCCTCTCAGGACTGCACTCTGTCACTCTCTCAGGCAGGCTGTCTTTCACTCCCTCTTCCAGTCTGTCTCGTCACTGTTTCCTCTCCCATCGCCGTGCTGCACCGCTTCCCCCTTTCTGTCTTTGGTTTTTCTGGTCTGTCTCACAGACCATTCTCTCTGTACATGCACAGTAGCGTTTGCCATTTCTCAAATTCTCCCCACTCTCTTTCTCCTACTCTTCTTTTCTGTCTCTCCGCCTTACACGGTGCCTCAAACCATTCTCTCTCTCTCTCTTTCTCTCTCTCTATCCCCCCCTCTGGTTTTCTAGCTTTCTTCACAGCACATAATGTGGTCATTCATGCATGCTCACACGTTTAATGTGTGTGTTTTGTTAGTCTGTCCTTGGTATAACAATTTTGAGATTAATTCACTTGTAAAATGTGTCCACAGTGTTTATTGCAATAGGAATATTGTATAATGCAATACAAGGGCAACACAGAAGTTGTAAGGGTGTAATTAAACATAAGCGGCCAGGATGAAAATAAATGTGACATACCAATTGCAGTATGTATTATGTTAATTTCTGAAGATTAGTCCTGTTTTTTAAAGTCTTATATGTTTAATTGAGGGAAATGTTGGAAGTGAATGGGATGCAGCTTGCGGAGGCTGACCAATCAGAACAGAATGGTATCATCAGTAGCGACTTGGGTCAAAATAGTGGATATTTGGGGAATTCCACCTCTAATTGTCTATTAGGCCAAAGTCTACAATGAATATTTAGCTAAACTGAGCTAAATATTCATTGCATATGGTTAAATCTGAAAATATGGCCCTAAAGGCAGTAAGTCAATTGTCGTTCTCATACAATATCAGGTAATAAATGCTGTGCATAGTAGGAGCATTCTGAAGATGAGCTGTTTTTTAATGACATGAGGAGTCCAGATTGTGCCAGCATTGCTGCCAGCATTGCTGTCATAGTCTGGACATGATAACCAGTCATAGAGAATAGAAGCCTCAGAACAACTATAACCTAATGTGATCACAGGCAGACGAAAGGTCACATTAAAAGTAACACCACTGATACAGACACTACAACAGTTCAGTTTTCTCTATTAATGCAGCATTTCTGGTAGGGTCAGTGAATTTACAACCTACGCATGTAGTCATGGACCATTGTGTTAATTCTACTGTTTACTTCATGAGAATCTTAACAAAGAGGCAAATTATTGCTGACGGGGTAACATTGCAGAGTTGTAAAATCCTGCCTCAAAGGAGTATAAACTGCTGTGCAGTGTCTTGGCATATCATAAACCTTCAATCTGGACTTCCTGGTCTGTATCTCATCACACACCCACACCAATGCAACCCCTTGTGTTTTTTTGATGAAGGGCTATTTTGGGCCATGCAGGATAAGACACAGTCTGTGCTCCATGAGAAATGCCTTGATAACACCGCTAATGTGGATTTATACATTTAAATATGTAAGAAGAAGAATACATATGTCTTTTGTTTCCTTTTTAGAGCCTGCCAAATGTGGATCCAAGGTATCTGATGTAACTTCAGTTTATAAAGAGTAGGACCTAGACCTGCTCTATTTTGAAAGGTGTCAAGAGATAACTTCTGTTATGATTTGGCACCCTATAAATAAAATTGACTTGACATGACTATTTGTGGAACTACTTTAGGTAAGCAACCATGTAACCAACATGGAGGATGTGTGGAGGATGAACACAATAGCACATCTCCCACTGCTAACTATATTTACTTCTTATGGAAACAAAATGTCCCTTCTATTCTTACAGGAAAAGTAAACAAAAATGGTTTATAATGGTCCAAATGGCAGAGATGCAATTTTTCCACTAATTGACACATAAACGTTTTTTTACACTTGGTTCCATTATGGCAAATTAAAGAATAAAATGACAAAATCCCAAGTAATATAGCACTTTATAATAATGGTTAAATATAATGTTAGAACTGCAGAAATACAGTTAAGTATAGTAAAAGTAATGTTTGTCAGGTCATGTCACAGTTTTAATCATATGTCACATTTCATACTTAGAGCAACACAACTTACTTGACATGAAGAGAACAAAGACATGCAATCTTAGAAGTGAAAGTGCAGAATAGACATGCATCAACATGTATGCAATTATACAAGAATCAGTGAGAATATACAATTATCCAAATGCACAAAACACAGACATATATACTGTTTACACACACACACACACACACACACACACACACACACACACACACACACACACACACACACACACACACACACACACACATAAGTTAGCCATAAACTGATGTGAAAAGAAAGGCTTTTAGAAGGGTTCAACGTAGGGGTCTCTCTCAGGTCCTCCCATCTACTTGGGGCATAGATAAAAATGGCAGCCTCCCCTGCTTTAGAGTTAATGAGGGATGGTTAAAAGACCACTTCCTGTGGTCCTAATTCCTAATTTCCTAATTTGCATGTGTTTTATAAATGGAGGTGAAATGCCATTTAGAGCTTTATATTGTAGCAGAATTTTAAAATCGTTTGTAGCTTTGAGATGACTTTCCCCCGTGAATCGACCATTGCAGCCTGTTCTACTTATTATACATGCATGGATTAAGTCATCAGCCTCATATTGTTGAAAAGATAGAACTATGATGAAAAGCAACTTTTTATCTCTCAACTTTTGCATCAAAAATAAGTATTTGTTTTTCTTTGTTCAGTTGTAAATAAAGAAAATTCTGATAATTCATATAATAATACCAGTACAGTGGGTTATGTATTGGAGCTATGTCATCAGGTTATAGGGATATATACAGATTTTCATCATCCTCATAATTATGGTAACATAACATTTGTAAATTAAAGTTGTGTTTCTATGTGAGTGAGAGCATAAGGAGAATAAATAGTAGTGGTTCTAGAATCAAACCCTGGGGTACCCCAACACCTATTACTCACTCTGTATGATACAAAGTCTCCATGCAAAGTACAGCCTTTCTTGTAGGTAGGGTTTGAACCCTAGGGTTTGAAGTCTAGTAAAATATAATGGTCAACCATATCGAGCAAGGCACTGAAATCCAAGGGCGCAAGAACACATCATTTATTACAGTCTGTTATCATACTCTATGCAGATCAATCAACTTTGACTTTGTGCTGTTTCTGTTCTATGATCGAAACCCTTTTTGATAAATGTCTAGAGGGCTGTTTAATGTGAGATAGTTATTAAGCTGAAAATAAACTGTTTTTTTTTTCAAGTATTTTGCTGAGGGAGTAATGGTAAGTTGGAGATGAGTCTATAGATAGCAATAACTGTTGCATCGAGGTTGATCTTCTTCAGAAGTGGTTTAATGACAGCTGTTTTAAGCGCTGCAGGAAAAATGCCAGACTGAAGAGAGCAGTTAATACATCTCTCCGGTGATAAGCAGTTAAAGACTGTTTTAAAAACATAATTCAAGCAGCAGGTGGAGGACCTGAGCTGCTCACCAATATTGTCTAGTAATTTTTAGATCTAGAGGGTCAAAGTGAGACATGGCACAAGTAATATTCCTTTAGAACTGGAGGGTATGGGTTTATTTCTAGATCTTGAGGCATTAATATTGTTATTAAAGAATGTGGTGAATGGTCACATTTTTCAGTGGACAGCATCTCTGATGGGGTTGGAGATGGCAGATAAACAAGTCAATCAACAACAGATAAGAACAGGTTTTGTTGACAATGCGGATATGCCCAGCCTGGTCTGAAGATGTATGTGTGTTTCCTCTTGGGAGTAATTAAAGTGTGTGAGGTCTATTAGTGGTTTAAACACACTCACAGTGACCCTTTGGCTACAACTTTCACCCGTCTCGAGGCCCACAGCGCTTCACCCCCTTGGGAGAGCTGGTTTTTAAACAGGACTGTGAGATCAGCAAATCTTTGCAATTACCAGGGGAATCACAAATTGGTTTCTGTTCAGCGTGGTCTCACCTGAAACTGACAGCATGGATTCATTTACTTGTGTAACCGTGTGTCTGTGTGTTTGTGTTAAGGTGGGAAATTTATATCCAAACACAGAGCCTTCCTGTCAAACTATATTCCGAGATTGTTTTAAACAAAAACATAGAGCAGACTCTCTTTCTATTCAATACCCTGTTCACATGTTTTCCTCTATATTCTCCTGCATAATCTTCTCTATTTCATCCCTTTCTTTGCCCTCATCCTTCCCTCCTCCCTCTCCCCGTCTTCATCTCCTTGTGTACTGCTCCATCTTCCATCTGCTACTCCTTCTCCCACCCCCCGTCCCCCCCATCACCACTTTCCTTTCGTCTCGACACCTGACAGAGACAGGATCCGGCAGTAAATCTCCTAAAGCACAGTCATCCACCATCGTTCACACCACAAAGCTTGAAAGAGAGAGAGAAAGAGAAAGAGTGAGGGAGAGAGAGAGATAGAGAGACAGAGAGTGAAGTGAAGCAAGGTGTTGGGAGAGGAGAGACCTTGAGTGTTAGTTTGTTGAGGCGGAGAACAAAAAAGATACAAGATAACAAAAAGTCAAACAGACACAAAAATGGCCCGAGACACGGGCGAGGGAGAGAAACAGAAACTGATGGAGGTGCTAAATGAGTGATGGAAGGCAAGAGACAGTGAGAGAGGGAGATAAAGACACAAGCTTTCACATAACTCACACACACACACACAGTCCCATCCATGCACGCACACACACAAGTGCGCACACATAGCAGCGGCAGGATGAGCGCCGTGATTAAGATTCCCCCTGGGTTAGAGGACATCCTTCCTGCCCCACTAGAGTGGGACATGTTGGGTTAATGTCATTGGGCAGAAAGCCTCAACTCATGAAGGACCACCACTCACCGCTCGGAGCATCACTTCAAGCCGAGTGTGCGCGTGGGTGTGTACGGATTTGTATGCATGTAACGGCGCGATCCTTCATATGTGTGTGTGTGTGTGTGTGTGTGTTTTTCAGATTGGGTCTGCGTACCCAAGTCAGCATGAATCTGCACTTGCATTAATTTGTCTGTGTGCTGGGGATTGTGTTTTCGGTGTGTGTGTGTGTGTGTGTGTGTGCGTGCGTGTGTGACAGCGGGCTGGGCAGAGCGTCCATAGCCGGTGGTTTATGGCTGCTGAGGTCTGATTACATTGGTGCGACTGGAGGGGTGAGCAGACTGGTGGTTCTATCTGTCTTCTGTGTGGCTGACTGAACAGACACACAGCAAATGGAGATGGCTCAGCCAGAGACACTTGGCCAGCCTCCCGGAGATCGCACAGGGCTACATCCACATAATGGATTCACATGAGAAAATGCACTCGATTCCTGCTTTCCTGCTTAATTTGTGCGTTTCATGTCTGTAGTTCAATTAAATATTTTTATTTCGGCGGAAGGTGAAGTTGTTGATTTAGGGGTTGGAATAAAACATTTGCTTCTCACAAGTGTAAATCTATATATGACTCAGTTTATAACGCTGAAATACTGAGATGCTGAATGTGTCCAGCGATTCCCGAAAATCAAGTTAAGATTAAGGGAGAAAACATTTTTTTTACAATAATAATTCATTATTCTGCACATCCCCGACTGAGTTAGCGTGCTGCCAGCAGGAGCTGATAAGCCCCGATTTATGCAGCTGATCCTATAGAACATGACTTGAATGCGTTTACTGATGAGTTTAGTTTCACAAGCCTGTTGTATGGGTGGGTATAGAATATACAGTAGCATTCCAATGTTTGGACACACTTTCCCATTAATGAGAAAGTGTGTCCAAACTTTTGACTGCTACTGTATATATTACTAAGTGTTTAAAGAGCTTCAACTGCAATGCAATGATTACTTTCTGTCCTATACCCTAATTAACTTCCACCTGAAATGAAAAACTCTTTTTAGATCACATCCCTGCTCATATTCTTCAATATTTTCACTATATGAAAAAATATCTATGTATTTCATAATTCACATTTTCATCCTGTTAAAAAAAATAACGTGTATTTTGTCAATGTTACCCATTTAAATAATAGTATCATTACATTCACCTGTCAATCAGTGCAAGTTGTTCTTCACAATAGAATGTAAGATGAATGTTAGCCACTGCCTGGTTGATCCTGCACCTACTGGTCTACTTTTCAACAATCCAATTAAATTGCTCCCAATGTTTTCCTGTATTTATATAATTTATAAGAGCCTGATAAGATTAAGATAATTTAGATACTCCTGAAATGCTGTTTTAGGTGGACTTCAAATTTTCCAAAATTCCCAATTCTGTTCCATTTTTGTTGCAATTTTATATCTAGCTAGGCCTAAATTATTGGCGAATATTTCTTTATTATGATTATACATAATTTATTCTAATTCAAATTTTAAATATTTCTCATGATCCGTTTTATATTGTACTGTTATATTGTACTGTCTTTTTTTAACCTTTACACACATCTAATTCTATAATTAACTGATCAAAACCAAAACCAACTATTCAAGTTCTAGCATTTTTCTTTAACTGCCAAATGTTATTGATCTGTAGCTTTTACTCATGACTTACAACGATATAGTAGCTTTGCTCACTCAAAAACAAGTCTCCACTGGCCGAGACTTCACAAAGTCTGGTCAAAATTTGTCATTTATTCCATTTAGAATAAAATATAAAAATAATATAAAAATATAAAAATATAAAAATATAATATAAAAATAAAACTGCACAAGGTATACAAGGATACAAGGTATCAATTCATTCTATTGACTTGCCTGATTTGAAGTTTCCAATTACCAATGTTACCCATGTTTTTATTCCTGTTGTAATAATAATATATCCTGTTGTCTTTCAAGGAGCAATTATTTAATACACTGAAACTAATTGTTACTGTTTATCTTCCACTATGTCGACCCTTGCATCGCTGGAGGCCTCCGGAGCAGATGAAAATGAGCTTGTATATCTAATGCAATCAATTTATTGTGCACATTCTCTGATGAATAATCAACAAACAAATAAATAAGCCAAATTGCTCATTCATATGCTGTATTCATGTTCAGTAAAAATCTGTCAGACTACATTCAGTTCTGTTCTGTTCTAATAAAGTCAATTCTCTGCTCCGAAAAGAAAGTCTGATCTTTATATGGAAAGTGTCCGTGTTTTAAGGTGTTCTTGCTTAATCGTAACCAAGGTGGATTTATATAATACACGGAGGGATAAGGCATAGTAGCATCCTTTATCTTGTGACTGTAAGTGTGCGCTAGTAGAAACCCGCCGAGGAAGCGAATAGTGACAGAGGGAGGATGGGGGTTGTGGGTACAGACGGTGAAAAGGGATGGGGTGTAAGGCACAGAACAGGAAGCTAGATGTTAGATTTATTGAGAAGAAACTAAGCCCTTTGTGCTCTGGGAATTTGAGGAACAGGAGAAAGGACAAAGACGGGACTGGTAGACGGGCGTGCATGACAGAAAGAGAGAGAAGAGGGGGGGGGGTGAGAACGATGAGAAATGAGAAGGAAAATAAATAGGTGAGAAACAAAGAGCGATTGAGAGGGGCGGAAAGATGGAAGAATCCGGCGACAGACAGAGAGCTGGAGAGATGGACAGTGATGTATAGGTGTGCTGGGAAGACCTGTGCAGCGATGGAGCTGAAGCACAGGGCTGCTCCCAAGTGTGCGCCGCGTATGGAATTAGGGAACAATGTGGCATAAAGCGATGAGGGACTCTCAGACGCCTGACATTGTTACTGTTTCACTTCCCCCCGTATCGGGAAGAATCACCTTCAGCCAGTCACTACCAGTCTGTTTGTGTTCCAAGGAGAGAGAGAGAGAGAGAGAGAGAGAGAGAGAGAGAGAGAGAGAGAGAGCAGGAAAAATAAAGAGAGAGCGAGAGAGAAAACGACAGAAAAGAGAAAGATAATGAGGGGGGAAATGTGTGTGTGTGTGTGTGTGTGTGTGTGTGTGTGTGTGTGTGTGTGTGTGTGTGTGTGTGTGTGTGTGTGTGTGTGTGTGTGTGCATCTGAGTGTGTATAACTGAGTGCATGTGAGTGTGTATCTGATCTTATGTGAATCCTAAATGTGGATGAAAACCAAGGCTTTAGGTTTTTAATCAGCCCCATCTGAGAGCTGTACGGGGACTCTGAGAAGCTTTCATGTAGAGTTTCTCTCTCTCTCTCTCTCTCTCTCTCTCTCACACACACACACACACACACACACACAAAAAGCATCCCCTCATTGCCTTCTGTTCTAAATTTACACCTATCATGAGAACAGGAGAACAGGAGAGGAGGCAAGGAGGGGCAAGGCAAGGTAAGGGAGTGAAGAGGAAGAAGAATAAAGAGGAAGTGGAGGGTGGAGGACAGAAGCACTGAGACGGTGACTGGAGGTAGAGGAAGAGAAGAGCGGAGTGGAAAGTGCACAGGAAACAAGCACGGGAGAGGTAGAAGGAGCGTGGACAGAAATGAGGAAGAGGCAAATCTAAAAA
The DNA here is from genome assembly GCA_030544235.1 of Lepturacanthus savala. NCBI lineage: Eukaryota > Metazoa > Chordata > Actinopteri > Scombriformes > Trichiuridae > Lepturacanthus > Lepturacanthus savala. The sequence continues at coordinate 23,567,585 of CM060466.1, forward strand.
GGAGAAGGGAAGAGAGAGGAGCGGAGAGGAGCCTAATTTGATTTAGACAGCGGGCAAGAGAGATGGGAGAGAGGGAGGCGAGGAGAGAGTTGGATAGACAGGGAGAGAGGGAGGGAGGGAGGGAGAAGGACAGCGGTATATTAGTCAAGGTGTCCAGTCTATGTATTGCCTGCTGTGCAATACCACCCCTCTGATTTACTCTGCCGAGTGACTGATGAGAGGGAGGAAGAGAAGGAGGGATGCTGGGATGAAGGGATGAGAGAGGAGGGAGGTCTCGCAACGAGCGTTTAGGCCAAATTAACGGCACCTCATAAATTAGACTAACAGCCAAACTGGAGGGGGCTGGAGGGGAAAGTGGGGGTGGTGGGGGGGTTGTGTGTGTATATGTGTGTGTGTGTGTGTGTGTGTGTGTGTGTGTGTGTGTGTGTGTGTGTGTGTGTGTGTGTGTGTGTGTGTGTGCATGTATACACAAAGTAAGCATGTGTGGTTGGTGCGGTTGGCGCACATATGTTGAATGATGGCATGTCAAGAGGGAACAATTTGAAACCAGCGCAAACAGATTACTCTCTGATAAAGTAGCGATACCCAGCCGCTCAGTCATACAAACACAATCTTCCCTTGATTACCACACATACTGGAGCGTTGTCTGCCACATGATGCGCTCATAAACTGAAACAGCGGGAAGATTGCACACTTTGGAGGATGCTAAATTTAAGTTGCCCACCGCGCCACCCCTCTCGTGAAGTATTCTCACTTTTTCCCCGTCCTTGCATGAAGCATAATTGATTGAATATGACACGTTTGTTATTTGGATAAGTCTGTATGGAGGTCTGTTTCCTAAGCAAGTGGCATGAATTTTGTTTACTTTTTAAAAAATTTTCTCAGTATAACAGAAATTGTTCTGCACAACGTATTTCATTCTTTATTGGGTAAATGTTCTAATATATGCTTCTGGCAACTGAAGCATTAGCAACCTTTCAATGGTTGCAGGCAACAGGAAGCATTTACAGCGAGGTCATTGTACATTTTGCGGGTGGGTGAGCTCCTGAATAATAACATCTCGGACTTGGACCTGGGAAGTGGAACATTTCGCAGAACAACCTTCAAAAAAAAAAAAAATCATCAGAAATGATTCTCCTCCTGCCGACTCTGTTGCCCTGCTTGTCCATTTTTTTTTTTTTTAACAGAAACGCAATTCCAACCACATACAATGGCAGGCTGTGGTCCCTGGGGGATCCCAACCAGCTGAGTGGTGGATCCTAAAGGTGCTCGGCGGGTGCTGAAGGGGCTCAGGAGGAGCTTTTATCCTGGGATCCTGGAGGATATCACTGCCTGCGTTTATCCTCCCCCTCCAATCATGCAAATAATACCGTTGCTAATTAGTTGATTATTCCTAATTGCTACTAATTTAACCTGTTTGTGGCACACGTTGAAAGAGTGGATGAGATTACACTGTGATCACATGTAACAAACAAAGATCGGTTGTTTGAGGTGTAAGGGGCACAGACTGCGACATTGTTGCAAAAGTCAAAGTTGACTTGAAGATGATGATTTTTCTTTTCACTATTTAAGCAAAATCACATAATTTCCCTCACTTTGTTAATTTATCTCTTGTTATAGGACAAATATATATATGAAAAATATCATATCAATAGAGTATTTTTACAAAATTGATTAAAGTCCCTTTGTTTTTTCTCTTCCTTGTAAAATGTTCCTTCAAATGTTTGATGAGCTGTGGGTGTCTCTAATCAACTCTGTTATTACAAAAAAAAAAAATCCATCTCTGAGCACTTTCTTGTGACCCAATCAAATGTGAGGATTCGATTTATAAACCTCTTGGAGCTGTCCGAACCTCAAATAAGTCGTTTCGCTGGGTAACGTGACGAGAGACTTCCTAACTTCCATTTCACCGGGTCTTACCGTACCACAACGCGGGATAAAACATCTGTCAGAGTCGTTCGCCACTGAATAAAATACAGGTAACGACATTTCCTACATGTGCTAAAGCAATCAGAACGCGCAGTATGGGAACTTTCATACAACTCATACCAGTTTCTTCCCCTTTTAGGATCACGCTCAAATAAAATAAGTCAGTATCTCCACTTCCCTTCTTCACGCTGTGTATGTTTGTTGCTTTTCAAGCTACATATATCACAAACAGCCCCCCCCTGCTTATGTTATTTATGTTCCTCCCTTTACATCCTAAAAAAAAAAAATGTTAACTCTCTCAGAAGTGCCGGCACTTGCCGATCGCTGTGTGATTACAGCAGTGCTTGACTGAGTGAGATACTAATACAAACACACACACACGCACGTACACACACCCACACACCCACACACCAATCTTGGCAGTGGAGAGTTGATGCTCAGAGTGATTAAAGTGGCGTGCTTCTGAGTGTGTCACCTGGGTGCTGCTGTATCTTAAATCAGGACAGTGGGGCTCAGATTGGGTATTGACTGGCCCGCAGAAGTCTCCATCCATCACACTGAGAAACGATAGCACAGAGGCCGCCCTGATGTAGCCATATACCACTGATGTTGCTCACTGGCTGGCTGAGGTGACGTAAGGTTAGGGTTATGGCATAAACTGTTATTTATACTGCACGGTAAGCAGGCAGCGGGAGAGAGAGAGAGAGAGAAAGAGAGAGGCACGTCTCGCACAGGCAGCTGTGGACTGACAGGCGAGCGTGTCTGCCTCCGAGATACGGATAAACACATGTTTCGGGAGCGAACGCAAAAGGCAGGGCGCACCTGTGACAAACGCGGGCGGACAGACACATATGCTCGCCCGCTAATCGGAAGAGATAAGGCTTCCTCTTCCGTCCCGTTGTCTCACTCTCTGTGACGCGCGCGCACAGAGGAGCGCACATACCCACAGACGTACCACTCTGTCTTGAGGGCCCGAGCAGCATCTTTTGACTGTGTGCCTAATGATAATAAATGAGCCATCATGGGTGGGGAGGGAGGCAGTAAGTCATCCCCTTCATCGACAGGAGGAAGACTGGGAGCCCCAAGGTCACCCCACTGTCAGCATCACTCTCCCTAACGACTCCTCTCGCTCTCACGGGCACGCACGCACACACACGCATGTGCACATACGTTACTGTAAGCACAGAAAAAAGGGGCCGCAGGGTTCACACACTCCCGCGACGATCATGCACAGGCAGGCTTTTCGTGAGCAGTTCAACCAAAGAGTGAATTTCACCTCCCGGATTGTTTCATAGAGTTTTAGAGGACTCAAGAGTATATATAAAAGTATATAAGAGTATATGTATATATATATACTTATATATATATATATATATATATATATAAGAGTATATATATATACATATACTCTGCTTTTTCCCCCCTTTATACAAACATCACCAGATGAGATTATCTTAGGAAGACAAGCATTATATAAACTCCACCCCCCCAACCCGACCCTCCTGATTTCCATCCCTCTCCCTAATGAGCTGCCATGCACTGTCATCATGAGGCACAGATCAGAATTCAAATCCACTGAGGGGGGCCGGGCGAGTTCCTCCAGCCAAGAGCCACAAAACTAAAACGGAGCTGAAAAAACCTAAGCGAATGTTATTAACGCAGTACTAAAAATGTACATTTGCGGGAGCGAGGAGGCACAGAAGACGCATCGCAGGAACGAACAGGAAGATAGCGCCTTCACTTTCACCAGTGGGAAAACACACACATGCACGCTTGCACACACACACACGCCCAAGTAGATGACATGTGCACACATACATGCATAGGCACACAAACACACACACAGGTTGCAAGTTTAGACTGAAGCTGTAGAAAGCTAATTTGCACCACATTGAAATGCATCTCAATTAAAGAGAAACACATCGAGGTGCCAGGGGAGGAGAGAAGAGAGAGATGTGAGAGAACGGGAGGGAGGAACTGGGTGTGAAACAGATAGTGTATGAGAGTATGAGAGTAACAGAGAGGAGGGGGTGTGGTGGTGGTGGTGGGGGGGGTTGAGCTCAACTGTATTTGGCAAGAGAAGAAGGGAGGGAGAGAGAAAGGGAGAGTTTTTTTTCATCTCCTCTTGGAAAAACATCTCATTTTGGGATGAATCAGATTTAGAAAGGGTGTTAGGAGGTTGAGGCACAGCTAAAATCCTAACTAACTTCAACCTCGTTATCAACCGGCTCTTTGGTTCAGCGCCAGCACACCAGGGCTGTCCCTGCTAAAACCGTGCGTGTACATGCGTGTGTGTGTATGTGTATATGTTTGTACTTTGTACTATTTTTAAGCACAAGGCCATGTACTGTATGACAGAATGGGCAGATGCATGCAAGACACGGTACGTTTAAGTGAGTAGGCAAGTGTGAGTGCAAGCCTGCACTAATGTGCTCTCACTATTTTATTTTTTGGGGGGAGATGTGTTGTGAATGATTGTCATGTACGCCCGTGCTTAATTTTTTAAATTATTTTATTATTTTTTTTAATTAGACAATGTGCATGAGTACACTCAAGTGTGTATGCGCCTGTTAATGTGTGATTTAGTGTGCGTCAGAGAGAACAAACAACAACCAGAGGAAAGAGGAAAAAAAGAAGACACGCACGCAATCTGTCACATGGGAAAAAAAAAGAATCAGGATTGGCTTTGTGTGCCTCTACCATTTTGCACCGACTGTCATGTTCTTAAGACTGCGATGATGTTTCCAGTCCACCATCTTAACAACAATACCAAATACAAGTAAGCCTAGGTACATCCTTTACTGACAGAAGATACTTAACCTGCCTGCATCTCGCAAGAACACTTTAACCCAGTGTTTGCTGCAGCTCCGATACACAGCTCTTGGAGCTGGATATTCTGGGCAAATGAAGTCCCTTCTTGAGCTCATTCTGGTGTAAGATGTAGGGAAACTACTCGCCGTAACGCCATTATCAAGGCGATGTAATGCAGCGACCTGCCTACTTCATTACCAGTATCGGTGATAATCAGACGAGTATCATTACAATCATTAAGAGGAGCCGGAGTAACGCTGATTTCCTTATCTGCACCGCCGTCGGCGACGCTGTGTCAGCACCTCATCTGAGAATACATCATCTCATTTTCACCTGACAGGAAAAAAAACTGATGGAGGTCGTCGAGGCTAAGTGATTGGTTGATTGCCAGCTCATGTCTACGGCGGCTGAAAATCTCTGCTCAAACATCTGCATGAATCCCAGAACGAAAGTCATCTGATCAGAGGACAAGGAGCTAAATTGTGGAGGGATGACGGGAGATACTCTCCCATTGAAATGTTTTTTTTTTCCATATTATTGAAAGAGGCTGTTTTAATATAAGAAAGCCTCGGTTTTTATATGAATATTTTTTTTTCAAAATGCTCAATCCACAGAGAAATGCATGCAGCCCATGCAGAAACCGTGCCTTAAAATGAGACATCAGGACTTCAGTGAAGTCACAACTATAGTCAGTACCCCCCCCCCCCCCCCAATTCACAGGCATTCAACTCAGCCAATCAGATTAGAGGTTTAATATTAACGAGAAAGACAGGTAAAGGTAAAAACCTGTTCTTTCTAGAGTAGAGAGGAACTTGTAAAACTATACCAAGAGGACTTTCGGTTCTTAAGAGTGCAAATAGATCTTTGTTATAGGATATCAACACTTTGAATAAAATACAGGGGAAACGTACTAAATGTAGCTGGAAACATGAAGTTAATTATGATTATTAAATATCCCCAGTTTACACTGCTGATGAATAATTCCTCCCCAGCACTTTCACCCCGGTTGTTGGCCCCCGCTGCCGACACAGTGGACCCTCAACCGCTTCCAGCCTTTTCCTGTTATGTTACCAGAGTAATAAGGCAACTTAATTTGTGTGTGTTTTGTTTTTTTTTTAATTTAAGTTCATTTAAAGTTCCTCTCCCCTGCTTGACTCTGTGTTCATATAGCTAAGGTAAAACAAACAGTGGCCTCCTTCTTGTAAAACTCAAGCTGGCGACAAGGCATGTCAAAGGCAGGAGAAGCCCCCGTGTATCAGTGAAGGCCCTGACAGCTAAATCTATAAAAATATAAGCCACAAAGAAAACTGCTTACATGGGTTTTCCTCTTCCACCAGTACTTCCAGTTTGCATAATCTCTCCCTCGCTCTCTCTCCCTCGCTCTCTCTCTCTCCTCTCCTTTCTTTTTGCACACTTATTCTTTTCTTGCATACACACACTCGACATACTCACACAGACACAAGCACACACTCACAGGTACATGCTTCACAATGACAGTTCCCCACTGCACTTGGGCGATAAAACACATCAGCAAACTACACAAGACAGCCTCCACAGGCACTTTGTCATGCCCTCTGTGTCTTTACGGCCCCTCAATCTGCCCTTGATGACACCGCTGATGAGCCTTTAAGCAGCCCTCTGTTGTGCGGAGTTGGGGTGGGGGGTGTGGGGGGTGCTGACGGATCGAGCTGTCATTACATTAAGTAGGGACCTCTCTATTAGTGCAAACGGGTGGCACACAACCAGATAATCAGATCTGGACAGCGAGCGTGGCGAGTGTGGCTATGTGGGAGGTGAGATGCTAACGGATGGCGTGTGGGAGAATAATGTTTTTATATTGGAGTAAGTGTGATATCTTCCATTATAGACAGGCTTAATTGATAAACAGGACAATAAAAAAAGCGGCAAATGGGCCGATTCCTGCGGCAGTACAGTAGGATGTCACTGTATATATATATATATATATATATATATATATATATATATATATATATATATATATATATATATATATATATATATATATATATATATATATATATATATATATATATATATATATATATATATATATATATATATATTGGATGGGGATAGCAATGGCAATAGTGGAATATTAAGTAGAGGCTTTAGAACAATATCAGACAATGTCATCATTGTGGAGAAATAAAAGACTAATAAAATTCCTCTCATAAAAAAAAGGAGGGAAGCTTCCCTCAGGGATCCCTCAAATGTTCCTTTCTTCTCACACTCCTCTCACCTAATCCACCCCCTACTCCCTCACCCGGAGTGTAGCCTATTTAACTCCCCACCACCACTCCACCTCCGTGATAGGAATACTGACTGATAATTGTCACAAAAAGGCCACGTTTAATTCCCACGCATATGGCCAATGAGAGAGAACTTTCGCTGCTGGACGTTTCTAAAGATTCGGAAAGAGGCGATCAGCAACAATCGATGCTGCTACACCGGGTTTAGTCTTGTTTTTTTTTTCTTTTTTTCTTATAAAGAAAAGAAGTGATCGGGTGATTTTAAACGCGCGTTTACGAGTCAGTGCGATGTTAATTTAAAAAATCACAAGCAAGCACTTTGTTTGTGATGTTTGCATCACCCCGACCGATTAAATAAGAAATAATTAAAAGAAAATGTCAAATGAAGAGAGGATAGTGGCCGGAGTGTGCTCACCAGAGTATCCGGATCAGTGCTCGGTGTACGGAGAATCCCGAGGAGTTTCCCGTGTCTTTCTTCACTCCAAGTTGAAGGCAGCGATCGGTCGCGCTCCCACAGTCCCGAATCAACTGCGAACAGAGGAAACAAGGAGAAGGAGAGGAGAGTGAGAGGAGCTCGGCAGCCTGGGAGACTCATCGCATCCCGGGCGGCAATCGAGGTCAATCCCCCCCCCCCAACGCCACCACCACACACACTCTCACACACGCGCGCTCTCACACCCCCAGCCCTCCAGCCAGCCAGACACCCCCCCCCCTCCCTTAAAAAAGAAAAAGTGCCTCGATAATTACACACGTTTAGCTCACTAATCCGGGACTGTATCTCACATAACGAGACGGGATGACCACCGGTGAGTGGAGGAGATGGCTTTTAAAAATAAAAATAATAATAAGGGACCGGGCAAGGCAGCGGCTGTCAGAATTGACTTCAAACTGATGCTGACGATGCGCACCGAGATAAGCTATGCACAGGAGGGGGAGAGAGAGAGAGAGAAGGAGAGAGAGAGAGGGAGAGAGAGAGGGAGGGAGAGAGAGAGATCAGAGGTGCAGCAGCGAGAGACAGATTTAACTGAAATGAAAAAAAGAAGAAGCTGCCACTTAAAAGTTATTCAAGTAGGTCAAAATAGGAATCACAAACCTCCAAAACCCTCCTATAGTAACATCTGAGGATCAGACAGTCTTCATGAATATTCTCCACTTCCATACAGGCACCTGTAGGTGACTGGTGGGGCTTATAATAAAATACTATCATGCTGTAAGAGAACATGCTGTGGCCTGAGGCTAATTAATATCCACAGTCTGAAAGGCTCTGTGGGTCCGGCCACACGCACATACACACACACATATGAAGATTATCTAATTGTTGTAGCCTACATCTTAGTTTTGTAAGTATGAAAATAATACTGCAATGATATATAGTTCTTCTGTTCATTTTGTGTGTTTATGCATAGACACACACGCGCACACACACACACACACACACACACACACACACACACACACACACACACACACACACACACACACACATATATATATAGTCTTGTATCTTCCTAGATTAGTTCGTTAAGTTTTAGCTTTTCTTCTTTTTTTAATCATCTAGATTTTATGCATTTCTTATGTGTGAAATAAAAATCAGGCCAATTAAGACCATTTGAATTTGAAGAAGAAGATAAAAATGGAGATGATGATGAAGAAGAAGAACACTTCAGTCACACTCAAAGATGCTTTCAAGACGAACCCATTCATTTGGAGAAAACCACCAACTCGTCCAATATACTGAACAACTAAATGAATCAGATTTGTTTCTGCTGCACTGAGCACCGATCAATTTTAAAGCCACACTGAACTGTGCTATAAAACAGAGCCATGAACCAACCTTCACTAACCCACATGGAAGACAATGTGTAACATATTGGTTTATAGCCAAGTTGGGTCACGTTGTGTTAAAGGACGTCACAAACATCAATTTATCTTGATCTGTACAGAAAGAGTAAAGGCAACGTTTCGTAAAGTACTCGACATACTTAAATTACCCCATGAATAATTAATCAATTACCTCCATACAAAGTGTGTTCAACAGAAATGAAAGAAAAGGCTTAAAAAATAAACATCGATAACCTTCAATCAGTATTTATGGTGAAGACACTTTGCTTTTTAAAGCACTAAATCTCCTTGGTTCAGTTTTTCAAGGAGGATGATGAAGGTTGTTTCAAGAATCGTGGATAATTTGCCGCAATTCTTCTGAAGACTCAGACTGTCGCAGTTGTTTCTGTCTTTTCATGTCATGTTTGGGGGTCGTTGTCATGCTGCACAATGAATTTTGGGATCAGACATGATGCATCACGAAAAACCTTCATGCAGCGAATGAACATGGCAGTATTGTTTTATGCCATCAATCAATATTCAATATTAATAAAACATGTTTATTGGTATGGATATTAGGTGAATAATATTGCTATAAGGCATCAAAAAATAGCAATAACACAGTTCAATAATGCAATTACAACACAATTCATTCAATAATATTAATAAATAAATTAGAAAATAATGAGAAAATGGTAGAATACAAAATACATATTGTGTATATAGTAATTAAGTAAAAATGTATTAAGGTAGCAACTTTTTTAACCAATCAGCAGCAACATAGGAGAAAAAGAATAAAGACACCTGATGGGCAGATGGCGCAGTGTATGAACATGTGTGATTGTGTGAATGAAAACTTGTAGTGTGAAGTGCTTTGAATGGACAAAAACACTAAGAAGGCGCTATACCTGTTAGCATTTAGGTAGCAACTTTTTTAACCAATCAGCAGCAACATAGGAGAAAAAGAATAAAGACACATCACACGCATATACCACAGAGACAAAGAGTGATCAGTCACCACCTAAACCTACAGCCAATTACTCTAAACTAAACAAAAACTACATGTGTTTTGTAAACAGTCAACATGACCTGCTGATCTAAATGGGGGGAGTCTGTTCCTGAGTCTGGGTGCCATGCTGAAAAAAAGTGATAAAAGTGGAAGTGATTTAGGATCAAAAAAAGAAGCAATTAACAACAATACGTTCATCCACAGTAAGAATAAAATGTCAAATGCAAAAAACACATAAAGCAGAGAGAAGCAAATGAAAAGGCAGAACGAGTTGTGAGGAGAGGAACTCCAGCTGTCATGTGTTGTTGTGCTGCTTGTCTCTCAGGCTGTGACATGCACTGAAATATTTTTGCTGCTTCTGTGGCTCTGACACCGATTCCTACGTGTACATGTTGCGTTTTTGCCTGCTCGGTGTGAATTCAAATCCTAGGAACTTACAATTACATATAAAAAAGAAGAAGAAGGAGAAGAAGAAGAAAAAAAACATCATTTGCAAACCAAATTGATTATGAGAGGAGATGCGCCAACAGCTGGGTGGCTTCCCACCTCAGCTGGGTGGTTTCCACAGGGGAAACCCTACAGGACGTGCATGTTAGAGACAAGAGAAAACAAAAAGGACTGCGAGCAAACATATGGCGCTATATATAAAATCAGTATATAATTGCAACAAATTAAACTCACGGCGAGGCTTTTCATGCATTGATGGCGAGCCTCTTCCAGCAAATCAACTTGTGCTGGAGGCTATGTTCCTATTCAGCGATAACAGGGATGGCAGACATTTCCATGAAACATAAAGTCAAACATCATTATAGAATGGACAGTGGATATGATTAATTCAGGCCACCCATCCGAATCCCACTGGTGACACTTCATGTCCCTGTGTGGGACTGAATGGAGGCGGCAGATCCCACAACTAAAGGCCACATGCCAGATCTTCACTGAACCTTCACCTTTGTGCTCAGGTCATATAATAAAACATCATTATGTTAATATAATTGGATATGGATGGGTGTAAGAAATAGTGGCGACCACTGTATTGCCCATCTTATGTTTTTTTTTCCCTCTTATTTGGTCATTGTTTGGATGTACATTGGCGTGTGAATGTGTATGAATGATTATCTCCACCTGATGGGCAGATGGCGCAGTGTATGAACATGTGTGATTGTGTGAATGAAAACTTGTAGTGTGAAGTGCTTTGAATGGACAAAAACACTAAGAAGGCAGGACAGACGCTATACATATAGCATTTATTCTTAGCTTTATTTTGAATTTCTAAATTTCAAAATGTTTCCAAAGGAAAGGTTTTTTTTTTCCTTCCATCTTCTAAATATCCTCCCCATTATTTGCAGCAATCCTAGTGCTTGGTCACGAAGGGAAGAGTGGCAGAAGAACACGGGAAAAAAAAGAGCGAATGAGAGGGACGAGAGAAGATGGATGGAGTCGGTAGAGAAAGGGCTAAGTTCAGGGTGAAATCCATGCCTGTCTATAGAGTGAATGAGAGACGAGAAAAGTAGAGAATCGTTTCAAACGCTGAATCTTTTCTTTTCATATCTCATTCCTGAGGCAGCATTTCATCTGTCCACCTACCCCTCACTCTCCTTTCCTGCTTTTCTTTCTCTTTCTCTCTCCAACTCCATCCTCTCTCCTCATATCCTTCCATTTTTACCGTGCTCTGTGTCTCTCTTTCAAGGAGCATCTCTTGTTTGTTCACGCACCCAAATGTCTGCAACATCCTGCTCTCTATTTACAGAGCATGTGGGATGAAATGTGTGTGTGTGTCTGTGTCTGCTTGTGTGTGTGTGTGAGTCAGCTTTGTACTTGTAAAACCCTGTGTATCTGTGTGTACATGTAAATGTATGTTGCTTCATTGGATCTATCATAGGAATTATGGATGGCAATGTACTGAATGTCTGTTTGTCTGTCATTTCACTAAAGAGGACAATGAACTAAAAAAAACAAACACAAATAGCACAGCCAACATGATACAGGACCACATAACCCAGCACCACAGTACAGAAGGCAATAATTCATCAGTTATATCAATAATATATCAGCTGATAAATTCCTTAAAAAAAGTGAATATGCTGATTTTTTTTAAATACACAGAAACAGAAAAGATAAGACAAAATATACTGTACATTGTAATTTTTTGGTCAATTCAAGTAAAGTCCTCATGCGTCTTCAATCTCATTTTTATTTGAAAATCGTATCATTAACCCAGTATCATGAGTGACATCATTTTATCTCTACTGCTTTTCATTGTGATATTAGCAATAATGGAGCAATAGGATGCTTATTGTGATTTTCTGTTATTTATACACATTTATTTGGAAACTTGAGGTGAACGTACATATAAATTCTGCACTAGAGTGACCAGACGTCCTGAAAAATTTGGGACAAATCTTGAAATCTAAACTGTTGTCTCAAAACCTGTCTCTTTTAAAGAATTTATGAGCTTGAGATAACTTCACATTGATACAAGATAAACAGACAATAGCTAATGATGCTAGCTAACATTATGTAACACATTAATAGCTTAAGTTAATTTGGTGTTGTTAATGTGAGTAAACTTATGGATAGCATTAAGCTAACATTTGTGTCTTTTTTGACATTTTATAACTAGTTGTGAATATTTTAATTTATTGAATCGATTTGAATCATTCATTTGAAGCGTGTTGAATCCTAACATGCTAAAAAGCAAAAATGTCAGTGCAGGTACCTTGAGGAGTGGGTTGAGAAGTACCTATGGATTGCCAAAGCTATAAATAATGACATGAAAGCCTTCTGTAAAGTGTCAAAAGTCGTGCTCTGAACGCTCTTCTGCAATGGTTAAGCTGACTTTGGCCTTTGTTGCTAAGGTTGTTGCTAATTGGTTTTTCAATGTGTTGATATGTTGTCCACTCTCCTATTTCAAATTGGATTTTGGTTCGAACATGTATGGATATGAAGTGGACATTTTAATAAAAGCTTATTAATGGGGATAGAATGTGTTGGGGGGCCTTAAAGAGACCTAAAAAAGCCTATTTCAGACAGAGGTCGAACTGAGGGACTGCGTAAATGGTCCAAATCAGAAATATAAATGTGCTTAAAAAGTCCCCTTTAGAGCAGCACAGCTCTCAAACTTGAGATATTTCCAGTATAACATGTTTGGATATTGATCCACTCATGCACTACAATGCTCTGTGTAGCTTTGTGTAATCAAATGTTTGTTAACCATACAAATCTGTTTACTAGGAGAGAAAGCAATGTTAAAGGATACTCCCCTATAAATCAATGAGTCAACTGGTCAGTAAGTAAATTGGTTAATCAATCAGCTTGTTTTCATTTGTCCTTGGAAAGGGCAGAGGAAATGATCAGCAAGGGCAGAAGTGCAAACAATAAAGCCTTTACTTTCTGGATTTAAAGTTTCTTTTGAAAGCTACGTTGGCTTCAGAGTGGTTTATTTGAGACTCTCTGGGAATCAACACAAGCTTTGGCTCTAAACCTGGATTTCGAGGTGATGAATCTTATTGCTATGCACCCTGCTGATATATCAGTATTCGTCTGCGGATCTGATTCACCCAAATAATACGAGTGAAGTCTTCGTCCATGTTTGTCATGCTGGCATTTTAATGCGCACCAGGCTGGGAGTTGGCATGGGCATGAGCATGTCCAAGCCTGTGCTGTCTGGACAAAACAGCTGCAGACCTTGAGAAAGAGCAGGATTCATTTTTTTTAAAAATGGCCAAAGCAGAGCTTTCATTTTTGAGGTTACATTTGCTGACATTCTTAATAAAGTACTTTTCATGCCATTCAGCTTTTTTTTTTCTAAAAACTTTCCTTTGATAAAAATAAAAGTAGAATAAACTCCCTTTATCTTAGTATCCTGTAGATGAGTATTTAATGACCCTGCACTGCACCTCAGGTCAGTTTCTGTGTCAATTGTTCCGCAAGCACATGAGCATGAGAACCATGTGCCTCCCTCTTCTCTGCATCTCTCTCCCTATTTTCTTTCTTCCTGCTCTTCTTCCTCTTAACTCTCAGGCATCAGAACCAATCGTAGAAGCGCTCTGCTTACAGGGCTGTCTGTGCCATTTCCTGAGCTTTTGGTTCTGGTTCCCCATCCTGCAGAAATTCAGCCTCACCTCCCTTCTCTCTCTCTCTCTCTCCCTCTTCCCTCTCTCTCTCACGCTCTCTCTCCTGTGCGAATAATGTCTTTTCCTTATTCCTCTCCTCCTGTGTATGTGAATGTTGTGGTGTGAGTCCCCCCCGTGTGCATATGTAGTGTGTCCTCCTGGGTCTCAAAGTCAATGGAGGTCACGTGGCTGTTCGATGCTTTATTCATTAAAGGCTCTTTCACAGAGTTTTACCTCATTCGATCCGAGGGTCTGAGGACAGAGGATGTTGTGCTACTGTACAGACTGTAAAGCCCCCTGAGGCAGATTTGTGATTTGTGATATTGGGCTATACAAATAAAATTGACTGGACTTGACTTGACATTGGAAAACTATTAAAGTTGTATAGAGGCAAACTCCTCATCCCTCTGTCTTAATTATCCATCCCCTGGGCTGTCATCATTAAGGCAAGCCAGACACTGGGACTATTTGGCATTATATTTTTAATGCTACAACAACCGGCTCAGCAAAAAACCACCACAGATTATTCACAGCGTGTGTCTTGGCTCTGCTCCATATACTGTGACACATTATTATACTTACAGCCCCCCCCATCTCCTCCCTCTCCTCTCCTCTCACCTCCTCCCCTCCCCGCCGTTCCGTACTTTCCCTCTTTTAGATGCATTTCTCGGCCTCTCTGGAAGGAGAAAGGGAAGAACAAAAGCACCTTCATGCGTGTTCCGCCGATTCGCTTTACAAGGTTTCGCGTTTGCGTGCATGCGTGCGCCGCGCGAGCGGGGCTGACGGTGCATTGTATATCTGCCAGTTGTTTGTGTGCCTCTCCGTGTGCAAGCAGGAAATTCAAAAACTAGGCCATATCGACCACCCAGGGGTTTGAAAGCTCAGGGGGTACCAAAGCAACATGGTTTAAATGCGAAAAAAAGCGTTTGAAGGGGATGGGGGGGGGGGGGGCAACAACGCATAGGCACATTTTTTAATGCGCAGACAAACATATATACACATACACACACCCTTCCAATCTAATAAACCCCTGGCTGACATTGTGTGGAATAACATCAAACACTTAATCACACACATATCTAAATAAATCTCACCCAGCTTGATAAACATCCATATTTCATTCGCACGTCCCTCCTCCAGCTTGTGCCATTTTCCTATAGATTAGGGCTTCCCCTGCTGACATCCCAGGAGTGATGAGCTGCAGACCCTGTCACTATTGATCCAGCCCCGACTATAATGGTTATGAATGGGATCGGCCCTGATTGTATTTTTAATTTCATCTCTGACGGTTAAACTCGCCCTACGACCACACAAACGGGTTAAAACCAAAGAAAAAAAACAGAGTTCTAGCTATGCGTTTCTGAGGTGTTTTGAAATTGGTTTACAACAAAGTCACTAAAATCACTTATAAAGAATAAGTGAGCATAAATCTGCAATGCAATTTCATTTCTGTAGACACAATTTTTTAAAGGCTAACTTAAATCCCATGGGACTATTAATCCCGGAAACCTGTCAGTGGGGCTCGTCTGTGTGCCAGAGGGTGAAGTGGGGGTGGGATTGAAGTGTTTCTCTTTCACCATGACTGGGAATATCAATAATGCCATTAATATTTGCTTACAGTATATCCTCTTCTGCCACGATAGGTCATCCCCTCCCGACTGCGTCTCCATTTAGACATTGATTATGTCGACTCACTGTTGACCTTAGCACCTTAAGCTCAGACAGAGTAGGAAATAGAAACCCGGAGTAACCTTACACCGTGAGGTCAAGTCACCCTGATGGATATGGGTGGGTTGTGGTTTAAGAACAATATTGATGATTTTAAGGGGGAGGCAGTAGCTAAGAGATAGAGTCATCTTGAGGCCTCTGATCTTTTCATGTGAAACACAGATAGTTATATACCACTTTTGATCTTGTTGTACTAGCTATTCCTCTACTGACACTGAGTTTTTAAAGATGGATTTTATTTCTTTTCAATTGTTTATTTAACCAGGACAAATGCATACGACCTTGCTTCATATGTGAAATGCAAAGCAGAAGCCATGTATACAGAGGGGTATTCCATCAGGCTGGATAAAAGAAAAGCCTGGCTTATTTCAATAAGTCTTTTGTTATATAAGTGACAGTCTCGTGCCATGAATGTGGCTTAAGTTAAGTCCCCGCTCAGTAACCATGGCAACGCACACCTCAGAACTAGCCTGGGCCGGGGCAGGCTAACAGTTGAGCTGTGTCTAGTCGCGTGTCAAAGAAAATCTGACATGTGCTCACATATTTGAATAAATACCCATTTTATTCCTCATCATTTCTCTTAACCTTTTTATTTAAAAACTCAGCATTTTTAATAAAAGGAATAAAAGTGTGCCAGGTATTTTTTGGAAGAATTAATTCATTCTTCCACTCACTCATTTTGTTCAAGCTGTGAAGGAAATAAAAAAGTGAAAAGAAAAAAAGAAAGAAAAGAAAAAATCCCAATCCACCTTCTGCTATGTTTAAACCATCTATTTATTAATTTCTCCAACTGCAGCTCCTTAGTGGGTTAAGCCTAGTTATGTTAGTTATTATAAAATTGTATGAATAGAGGTTAATTCTATATGAATGGGATGGAGTGGGGTAGCAGGAAATTTAAATGGGGTTGCATGAAAAAAAATTAAAAATGAATTAAATTAAACGTAAATAGAATCTTACCTTGGTTATCCTGTAACTGTCCACAACAAAATACATGAAATAACTTAAATGAGGTCTAATTAAATAAAGTTTTACTTGCAAGACAGTACAAAAAAATGATATAATTGAAAAAAACAACAAGCTGTCTGGGCTCACCATAATTTTGTGACATCAAAGTGGAGTCATGAGCCAAAAAAGTTTGGAACAAACACCATAGTTTAAATATGCATCTGCAAGAATACTTATAATATGTGTGGATTATATTTGGGTCACAGCCCTACATAGAAAAAAAACCCTGAGTTTATAATAAAGTGACAAGCAAAAAGAGTTATTATATATTTTAATAGGCCAGTATTTTTCCAGGCTTTCCATTTCCACTCTGGTTTTACACACTAAACACATGACAATGACCTTAGCTGCATTTTAATTGTGCAGTTTGTACTGAGAGCTGATGGTGGGGTTACTCTTACATTCTGATTCACTGCAGCTAGGAACAACATGAGAGAACTATGTGATGATAACTGGGAATACAAATGAAAGACTGTCTTACTCAAACAATAATCCACTGTTAATTGGCTTTCGAGGTCTATAAATGCAACTTCTGGGTCAAGTAGACTCATCAAGCCATTAACTACTTTTCCTTGCTTCAGTAGTTAACATTACTTCATTTTTATTACTTTTTTGTTTGTCATATTCAGACTAGTTTCTTTATCATCCAACTAAATAGTACAGAATACCCATTGTACACTTAAGTGATATAATTTAAAGCACCTACATCATATATTTTAAGTCTTAGCTTAGTTATAATATTTGGAAAATCCAGTGTTTTTTTTCTTCTGCTCTATATTACAGGTTATATATTTACATTTTACATAATTGAATGGGACTCTTTACTGCCCCAACAACAGATTCAGTTCAATTCAATTCAATTTTATTTATAGCCCAATATCACAACACAGTTGCCTCACTGGGCTTCACAAAATTCAGTCAGTGACCCAGACATCCCCCGTCCTTAGATCCTCCTTCGCGGCAAGGAAAAACTCCAAAACCCAGTGGGAAAAAGGAGAAACCTCGGGGAGAACCAGAGTGAAGGAGAGATCCACTTCCATGGATGGACAGGCTATAGATGAACCAGGACTGACAGACATGCATCTGATGATGATTTATCAGTATGTGAGATGTAAAAATGATTCTGTAGAGAATCAGTCTGTAGAGAATCAGGGGGGCCTTGATGAGTCGCATCAGGAGTCGTCATCATTGGGCCTCATGCGGCTGAACTGAAGCAGTAGCCACTCCCAGTAATAAATGTGTAGTGGACGTTGTGCAGGATCACAGCAGCAGCCACGATCCACGAGAACCTGCTGGACGATAGAGCACAGAAACTCTGGGGAGTTTCGTTAGTAACATCCATCTGTGGACATGTAAGTCCACAGATGGAGGTGGAGAGAAAGAGAGAGAGAGGGAGAGAGAGAGAAAGCGAGAGAGGGAGAGGGAGAGAGACAGAGAGGAGTCCCCCAGCAGTCTAATCCTATGGCAGCATAACTAAGGGATGACCAGAGCCAGCCCTAGCTATAAGCTTTATCAAAAAGGAAAGTCTTGAGTTTACTCTTAAAAGTGATAACCAGATGATCTCTGCAGTTGCTTCACC
This sequence comes from Lepturacanthus savala, assembly GCA_030544235.1. Taxonomy (NCBI): domain Eukaryota; kingdom Metazoa; phylum Chordata; class Actinopteri; order Scombriformes; family Trichiuridae; genus Lepturacanthus; species Lepturacanthus savala. Next base: position 23,585,852 of record CM060466.1, read on the forward strand.
TTCACCTTTTCATCTCATATCATATGGAGCAGTTCTTCATTCACAGTGTTGATGATGTCGCTCTTAATTAACAAGCCGCCTCTAGTCTTTTCCACGCTCAACACTTCCGGGCTGCTTATGTACTCCATGCACACACTGATTCAATCCTGGCTAGAGTTAGCGCTGATTAAACACGGCTGAATTGTGTTAGTGGAACAGCTTGAGGCCCAAATGAGAGTTGATGTTCATTTAAGCCAGGCTTTTTCAGGCAAGCACAGCTTTCTTTAGCTATTATTATTATTATTACCGGTATTATTATTACTATTAGCTATTGTGTTATTTTTATTTTAGTAATTGTTTATTTAACAGGGACAACACACCATACATTTATTGTACCAGATATAGATAAAGGCTCATTTCCATCTAGTCCCTAGGTGGAGGCAACTAATGATATGAATTATTGCATTTAAATCTACTATTTGTAGAAAATCTATATCTTACACCAAGATACAAAACAAAATTGAACCGGACAGTCCTCTCTTTTAGCCCTTGAGCCAGCTCTACAGATGATGACATACTGTTAATTAACAAACAGTAATAGTAATACATTTTATTTCAGGATGTCTTTCATGTAACTCAAAGAATTGGAAGCAATTAGAAACTATTTAAATGTCAATCATGAAAAAAAAATTCACAAAAAGAACAGTTTAAATGGTTTTGGTGCTAGATTCTTAATTATCCTAAATAATGCCATAAACACAACATTTTAATATATGACAAGATTATACATTCTAACTATATTGCAATAATAATGAGAGGTGTTTCTTTTTAATTCATGATTTCCAAAGCTTGCTCATACAGGCTATGAAGTAGTTGCATTCGTTTGCAAACCCCTGTCCCTAGGGTTGAAATCAGTAAAAATGTGCAAATACAAAAACATCAGAAGACGAAAAAAAACAGCGCGGCGGAAGACTCTCAAACGTCAGAAATGTTAAATGCATCTTACGGACACTTCACAGAAGTCTTGACGGCACAGTTACTAAATACGGGCTGTGTGCTTTTCTCTGTGGATTGACTGTTTTGAGTGTTTCGTGGGACAGAATTTATATAACACCTAGACCTTCCTTATAATCAAAAAGCAATTAAAATCTCATTTTCTAAGATATGGGACCTTTAACCCTTACTTTGGAAGCAATGCCTTATAGGGATAAGTAATTAAATTATTCTGGCAATGCATATTCAAAAATGTTGCCATGAAACAGGCTTTGCAGAACCATCCAATATCAACGGCCTGTTTGGCGAGCTTCATGTACACATGGTCCAAAACCTGTTTAGAAGTGATTTAGGCTTTAGCGTTACGATCAATGACACGATGACACAATGAACGTCTCTCATTCATCTCGTGAGTTTAAAATTTGTGTCATTTTCTGATCAAGTACAGATATCATATTTGTAGGGCTTACCACTATATTCTGACTTGGACCCGCCTTATATTTTTACACTGATGATTTTATTTTCTCTTAGTTCTCGCAGCAGATCAGTGTTAAGCAGACACACTCAATTTCCAAAATACAACAAACACTCTAGTCAGTTCAGTCATTTTCTCCAAAATCCAGTGCATAACTATTTTTCTAACTTGGACACAGTCCCTTGTATGACTGCAGCAGGAAGATTCCATATACATACATACATATATATATATATATATATATATATGCCTGAAGGTGTATGGCTGCCTGAAGGTGTATGGCTGTCCTATGCACCTTAAAATATAGTGGGTGACTACGGAAAGTAATCAGACCCCTTACATTTTTCACTCACATCACATTTCATTATATTGCAGTCAGTAAGTCAGTCATTTTCTATACCTGCTTATTCCTCATTAGGGTCGCAGCGGTCTGCTGGAGCCTATCCCAGCGCGTTACGGCGAGAGGCAGGGATACACCCCAGATGGTCGCCAGCCAATCGTGGGGCACACACACCATTCACTCACACCTACAGGCAATTTAGAGTCTCCAATTAACCTCAGCATGTTTTTGGACTGTGGGAGGAAGCCAGAGTACCCGGTGAAAACCCACGCAGACACGGGGAGAACATGCAAACTCCACACAGAAAAATCCCAGACCCAGGACATCTTGAACCTGCAACCTTCTTGCTGTGAGGCAACAGCGCTAACCCCTGCACCACTGTGTCACCCATATTGCAGTCAACGCTAAAATTATTTAAGTTAATTTTCCTCAGTAATGTACACACAGCACCCCATTACCTCAAAAGGATGCCTCTACTAAGCAAAGGGTTTGAATACTTATGGCCAAATGTGCAAAAAATTTTAACAATTTTGTGTATTTCTGTTAATATGGCGTGCTGTGTGTATATTAATGAGGGAAATCAGCTTAAATGATTTTAGCAAATGGCTGCAATTTAAAAATGAGGGACAAATTTAAAGGGGTCTGAATACTTTCTGTACCCACTGTAAAAGACTCCAACTCCATTATCTCTCTTACCGCTTGTTTAATACACAACACCTTTTCTTGTTTTCAGTTTCTTGGACATATTTCTGCTCAGGAGCAGAGTGAACGGCATATTGTCAGCCATCTGTCAAGAGCATCTTACTGATTGCTCCGCTCTAAATAGCAAAGCGTGAGGCGTCGTGCCTTGAAACCCACCTTCCAGCCGGTCTTAACCTGCCCTCAATATTACATTGCACTTTCTTTGTGCCTGACCATGCCTGGAGTGCTCCCGTTTACATTGCACATTTTACACAGAACTCAGTCGCTGGCTGTGACATTAACTCTTTCATAGGTGAGAAACTAGCAAATATAGGTGCAGTTTGGTGCTTCAAGGTGTTTTGGTGGTGTCTAACTAGGACTCATGGTGTCTGTCAAATTAAAAGGTAATTTTGCAAGTTAAGAAAGTCATACTTTGTTGTGAAACTGTTGAAGTATAAGAAAATAATTAGAAAGAGTACACTGAGCGGTATTGAGCAGTTTCACACATACTACTAAGAACTTCTATTTTCTGCTTATTTTTTTTAAAAACAGCAAACCTTTTGTAGTGGTAGAAGTTGAAACATATTATATATGTGAGTCCAGGCACAATTCAAACGGGATTATAATAAGATAAATTGTTTCTCACCACCATACATTATTTTTCCTGAAACAGGGTGGCCGGAAGGTGGAAGCAGTAAGGCTCAACGTTTTTCACAACGCCACACCTGCCATGTCCTCAAAACAGCCTGTATGTTTTCACAAAATGGGATAGGTGTTGTGCAGATGCGGCCCACCAACCCCTTTGCCTAATTATAAGAATGTATCATAAAAACTTTCCGCCACCGTAAAGCAAGTGACTCAAACACAAGAAGACGCTTCAGAGAAAATGAATCATTCCCTCTGTGCAGAAGGAGAACACTACAGAAGAAAAAAAATGGAAGGGAAAGATGAAAGTGCAGGAAAGGGAGCAAGATGAGCACATTGGAGCTTGTCTCTATGGCTTAAGATGTTGTGCATTAATTCTCTAAGGGCCTTGGGATCCCAGTTTCCCATGTTAATCGATATCTCCATTAAAGAGATAAGTAGGCTCCAGGAGGAAGAGAGGGACCAGAGAGCAGAGAAGTTACTGCACAGTGTAGACAAAAAAGAGAGGAGAGGAGGAGGAAGATGAGGAGGAAGATGACAATACGGGATGAGGAAGGACAACCCGAGACGAGAGGGCAGAGAAAACAATGCACTGGTCGGCCGCTAGTAGATGACCCCGAATGTTTTAGGGTTGATTTTGCATATGGGTGTGCAAGTGGCTCAGTAAATGTCTGTCTAAATAAAGTACGTCTCCCTCTGAATACCCTTGGTGTGTGTGTGTGTGTGTCAGAGAGAGACAGAGAGAGCAGAGAGTGTGTGCTTATTGGCTGACAGAGCTGCTCTCACCTAGTTCGGGATGAATCACAGTTCGCGGAGCCGTTAATTACACCGGCGGCTGAATCAAAACTCAGAGAACGAGAGCAGCTGTCTGCACATTTACATATTACAGCCTACATGGAGAGGAAGGGAGAGAGGGACGAGAGACAGAGAGAGCACAACGGCGGGGGGAGGGGGAGAGGGTAAAAGGGGAATTGATAAAGAAAAGAAAAGTGAAGACGGACTAAAAGGCTTCAAAGTGAAAAGCCGAGGAGAAAATTAGGGGAAAAGGAACCGAGGCAGGGTTGAAGGCAGGCTGAAGGGAGTGTGAGGTGCAAAGAAAGAGTGACAGAACTGAAGTGATTAGATAAATAATGCAGCGATGATCACTTCATCTGCGGTACCAGTTGTGGGATTCTGCTTGTGTTTTGCTGTTCGAGTCTTTCCCTGAACCCCAGTTTATGAATGATGAAATGTCACAGTTGAGATTTCAAGACCTTGGACGATATTAATTCATTCATGGGTACAAATGAAGTAACCTAAACACCTTTTTAATTTGATGATTATTTATACAAACCATTTACATGAGTTAAATTGCTCAGAAAAAATATTCACTGCCTATTGTTTCTAATAATGCGGGAAACAAACTGTGTGGTCCCTGGTTTGTCCAGCCACCGTCTGTCTAAATTGACCATCACTATACTATCATATTTGGGTAACACTATTTGAATGGAGGGTTCATAAGACTGTCATAACACACACATAATCATGATGTGACACTGGTCATAAACATTAATGAATGCTTATGAAAGTTGTTGTTAAGTGTCATTTGGTAAATGATGTGATTTTTGATGCAAAGTTTATATTTTTGGAAATGTCTTTGTTATGACAAATAATACAATTGAAGTGGCATATATGGTTTTGACATTAGCATTGTCATTTCAAACAATGTTAACTTTGCATCACTGTTCACTATAGTGTATCTCTCTTGTATAGTATATCTCTTGTATAGTTTATTATAGTGAATCTACCTTATATTATAGTGTATCATATTGTATTTATTTATATATAGGCTGTGTGCAATCTTATTTTTTTGCTTTTTCTTGCATGTCACTTGTACTGCCTTTACTGCTTTTGCAAATGCCATTTCCCCTCTCTGGGACAAATAAAGGTTTATAAAGGTAAAGGTGATATATTTTACTAAATGACAGTTAACAATAAATGTAATGATCATTCATTAATATTAATGACAGGTGTCATATCATGATTATGACAGTGTTATGACAGTCTTATGAACCCCTATTTAAAGTGTTTAAAGTGTTACCTATAATACTACTACCACTGCTACTACTAATAATATATTGGGGCAATATTCCACATTTCCACTAACTAGCTTAAAAAGCTAACATTAAATTAATTAATTTCAGTGAAAAAAATAAGTGAAAAATTGTGAAGGCTTCTTGTTTCCGACACCATTTAAGTAACGTAATATAAAACAAAAAGGACAGGTAAATATTAAAAATTAATTTTAAGGTAATTTTAGGCACAGACGCAAACCTCTGCTTGTTTCTCTGATAGTTCAAGCTGTTGTGTGGAACTTTTAAATCACTGTAACATCCAAGCACTTACGAAATCTGTTCCCAAAATGCTCATGACACTCCCTACTTGCCGATGAATGCAAACTGCGCATGTGCAGCAGAGACTTCCACTGGTTACTTTCTGTTAGCCCTCATCGGATAAAATAATGGAAAGTTATGGTTCTTCTAGAATCTCCAACTGTTATTAGACCAATTGGGTCATATTTAGCTAGTGAAATGAGTCATTTCATGGGGATTGTGTGATGCACTAAATAGTTGCTCACTGTTCTACAGCAGCAAACAGCCACAACACAAAGCTGTTTTTCAAAATAAAATTCTCAGTCTCAGTGTAATATATGCTCACCACCAGCAGATGGAGACAGGACTCCCACACTGCAGCTTTAAGATCCAAACGTCCGATGACTAAAACAGATCCAGTTATAGTTAAAAAATAACCATGATCTAAAAAGTGTTAAATGTAGTTTTAAATTTGATAAATTATTAATTATTATTATTAATTTATGAGCTGGACAAACACAACACTGAGGTATGCAAACAAGCTTAGTTAAAGGGAGTATATTGACAGGCAAACAATTAAACAGACTCTGAGCTTCTCTTTATTTGTTCCGACTGTAACACTCGTGACACACTGACCATTTTTAAATCTCTTTTGTTCGCGGAGTCCTGTCCTGTGTTTTCTCATTCACAGAACATGCTGCAATGGATCATCCTCCACATATACCATGAATCAATATATTTCTCTTCTATTCTAATTCATGCCATACTCAACTTTTTTCCTGTTCTAAATGTACACAATATCTATTTGAATACCTGTCTGCCCTGGAAGAGGGATCCTCCTATGTTACTCTTCCTAAGGGTTTTCCTCTTTTTTCCCTGTTAAAGGTCTTTTTCAGGGAGTTTTTCCTTGTATGATGAGAGGGTCTAAGGACGGGGGTGTTGTGTTGCTGTTATATAAACCCGTGAAGCCCATTGAGGTGAATCTGTGATTTATGATTTTGGGCTATACAAATAAAATTGATTTGACTTGACTTGACTGTTACCTCGAATACAGTGAAGGATTTCTTTAGGGTTGACAGGTGTTGAAAATATTTGGCATAATGTAAGTACACAACTCAACAAAATATATAGCATCGATCCAGTCGTTTTGAGACATTTTAATGAATGCTAATATTGGGCCTTTAAGGCCAGCACTGACCAGAATAAGACTTGCTTTGATTTCAAAGTCACAAACAAGACAAGCCATTAGCATACAGCTGCCAACAGGCTAGCCTGCAGCTGCACTTAAAGCCTTTACTTTCCTTCCAAAAATAAAGAAGCAAAACAATACAAGAAGCACAACACTGAACCAAGTGGCTGCTTTGTATTGATTTACGATTTGAATACCAAATACATTTAATACAAGTGGCTGTTGTATAGTATCAGAAAGTCCATTACAACTACATTAAATTTAATCAGTTAATTAGTTTCAAAAGCACGATTCCCAATTACTCAGATACAAAAGAGCCATGAAAAGAATGTACAGCTGATGCTTGATTTGACATTAAGCTCATTGGTGGGATTACAAATCTTTATCCCAGAAATGATTCATTTACAACTCTAAACCACAGTTTTGAATTGAGCACAGAAATAGAGAACTTGCACATAAGGATGAGCGACAACTGGAGAAAATAGAAAAATCCCATTCTCGTATTTCACATGTATTGGAGGAGAGCCGTGAATCAGTGACGGCAGTTGCAGTTTCGCCACCGGGGACGCATTTCGGGTTGAATTCCAACTCAAATTTAAAATGCATCTCTAGTAACACTTTAAAATCCAGTGTATGATGTGCTATCGTCAAACAGACCAGGTCACTGCTTTTTGGCCTCAGTGTTTACTGGGCGTGAGGGGAAGGCAGATGAGCGAGTCGTGTCAATCACAAAGGCTTCGTTCATGGCAAGCAGGTGGCTGTGGTGGTGAAGGGGGAGTGTGTAGGATCTCCACTGAACAGTCTCTCAGTCTCACTCATGACAGAACCTGCACTCAGCTGAGTTAACAGACTCCATGTTAACAGATATGAGCCATTAAAGCCTAATTTATCATTTTCTTTTAAAAAATGTATAATGTAACATCTTGTAAAGATCATTCAACTAAAGTATTAACCAGCTTAATAATTACATGTATAATAATTTAAGCAAAAGAAAGGAACCAAATATAATAATATTGGAAGTGGAAAACATGTTTTCTTCTCGTTCTGAGATGTTTAAACTTTGCTTTATCTAAGTTTGGAACTAGAAGGCTGTTTTCACATTAATCTGTCGAAGGGGAAAGTTGTTTCTGCTTGTCCAAAATTTAACATTGGAAAAACTTTGTGACATCACACCTTATTTGGAACCTGGTTCAATATGCAATTTACACAAATGGAGATACTAAGAAGTAAAAGTAGGAGACAAACATTCTCTAGTTGTAATCTTGAGAATTATTCTAGGGTAAGGCAGCAATTGAGCTTTTCTTTTTTTTATGAAAAAACATTATACCCATTATTGGTTATAACTTCATTTGGTTACAGGGAGTTTTAAATGTAGGGTCTGGTATTTGCATATTCAAATGAGCAGTTGTGAAGTCAAAGAAGCTCAAAATGTTTCACTGTTTCAATATGATTCACTTAGTAACTCACAGATGCTGCAAAACTGTCCTTGAGTGAGTGAAAAGCCACTCTGAAGACCACAGAACACAATAGAGTGTCTAAGAACCATGGGAATTTATAGGAATAAAAATATGTACAGTGTATATGGTGTTTGTCGATTTGAAAGTAAATGTTGCAAGCCAGGAAAGTTTTCAGTTTGTCATAAAACTTTTTCACAAGGCTGTTAAAGTATATGTAATTAGAAAGATGTGAAAGTCACAGATGTGACACTCCCCACAGCTACTCACAGTCACTGAAGATAATGTTAACACAATGCCTGTGTTTTATAATACCCAGTCTGTTTGGTAGCCTGACATATATTTAGGCCGGACCATTCCCCTTTAATCCATATTAAAACCACCTCTATTTCAAAACAGTCTGGGCCAATGTGCAACGGAATGTTGTACTTGTCTGTGCATGCAGCTGAACTCCTGGTGGTTTTATGGTCACTCTAACTAACTTTATGTTTCTATGGCACCTACTGTATGTAAATGTTAAATTACTGGTGCTATTTCAGGAAGCGAACAATTCTTTAAATGACTATGATGTTCATCAAATCCTTATGCTTCGCAAATGTAAAGTTATGAGCATATGCCCGTCTAGAGAATGTGTTATCCAACGCTTCTGCAGGTTCACTTATCTTAATCTTCTCTCTGATGGGCCAAAAGAAAAAGGAAGTGAAACACTTTTTGCTAATATCATTCTTAATTACTCTGCACTGCACTGTAACTTGTTCTTTGTTTTAATTTCAAAGTTATACATTTTAATTCTTAATTTTTATAATCAACTGTTTTAAATTGTTTTAATCAACTGTCTTAAATTGTATCTTGATGCTTTTAATGTTTTATGTAAAGCACTTTGAATTACCTTGTTGTTGAAATGTGCTATACAAATAAACTTGCCTTGCCTAACTTGCCTTGCACGGACGTTTCACTGCTGCTGATCTTGTAGTGATTTTAGCAAATTTGTATGAAGAAAAACAAAAGCAACCACATCAATCCAGATTAAAAAACAAATTGTAATGCCATTACTGACATATGTACCAAGTAAGATTTACCATTTTTTTCCACTAACAGCATGTCACCCCACTATTCAAAACAATCCACTGGCTCCCAGTTCCCAACCCTGACACTCACTTACAAAAGAACAACTAAGATGGCACCTGCCTAAGCTCCCTCCCACTCATTAAACTCTGCCAATAAGAAACGTCTGGTACTCCCACCCCAACAAGACCCTAAGTCACTAGCTAGACTTTTCTTATCTGTAGTTCCCCAGTGATGGAACGAGTTTTCAAACCCCCCTTGATACACCGAGTCCCTCTCAATCTTTAAGAAAAGGCCTCTGTGCTCTCCACGATGGCACCTTGGTCCTATCTGATTCAATCTTAGCTTTGGGGCGGTTACGTATGTTAGTTTCTCTGGATCAGTTCCTTGCTTTTGTTGTATTACCTCTGATATGTTGCTTCAGATAAAATCATCTGCTAAGTAAAATTGTAAATTGTAAACAAAAAAAGTAATTCAATAAATACAAAAACACTGTCAGAGAACAAACAGAAATGCCATCATAGGTAATCAGGAGGATTTTAACCAGGCTTGATCTTTGATACTGAAAACCAGAAATAGATCTTGTAGGAATATCAAATTTTAAATAAAACGAATAAAGAAAAGTGTAAAACATGGGACCTGTTATGTCAGGGTTCGAATTATAAATTTGACCCTATGGGGGTCTCTATTTAAAAAAAAAATAAAAAATGCATACATGCACCAGGAAAAAAAAGAGCACTTTTGCACACTGCACAGCTTTCACACATGGGCGGGTGCACGCGTACACACACACAAGCATGGTGTTACATATGTATATACTAGTGCTGTCATTTTAACGCGTTCGATTAATTCATTACGCCGCAATTTAACTCGTTAAAATTGTATGCAATTAATTATGAGTATCAACGGTGGCGAGCTCAGGGGTGAAAGTGAACCAGAACTGTCCGGAACTACATTCCGTTAAAAGATTCACGACCGGAACGGCGTTCCATTAAAAAAAGGAGAAAAAGCTCCCTGTCAAACTCCCATGTTAAATAAAGAAAACAATGTACTAAAGTCACATTAGTTACACTAGTTACATTATCCGAGTGCTGGAACAATTCCAGTGTGCTGTTTCAGTGTAATCTACGCTGTTTCGGTGTCTGTCTGTGCCGTTTGGCACGGAGCGACAAGTCTGAGCGCGTCTCTGGTTGCTATGCAATGCGAGGCGAGCCAAGCTGAACAAATGCGTTTCTGATTGGCCGATGAACATGTGGTCACGTTATCAGCAATTGCTATATTGAGTTTAAGTGTCTATTTGAGACAGCCTTATTTCATTTCAGAATTTTCGCTGTATTTGTTTTACATTTTTGAATAATGTACCTGGCCTAACTGGTTTAATGTGCTTGACCATTACTTTTGGATTTCATTCATGAAGCACAGTTCACCAATAAAAAATTGGATTTCAAATCTACTATCCTTACTGTATTCAATTGATTAGTCATGCACTACAATTTTTTAATATCCTAGAATTCAAATTCTTTATCAGGAGACCTTTAGCAGATATGACATAAAATGCGATTAATTCGATTAATTAATTACAAAATCCTGTAATTAATTTGATTAATTTTTGTAATCGACTGACAGCACTAGTATATACACAATATATTTTATTAATTTACTTTTGAAAATGTGCCATTTGCTTAATTTGCATCTCGTTTCAACGCTGTGTTATAATGCAATTCCGAAATTATTTATAGCCAGATCAAACGTGCACTGACTTGTCCGAGTCTGAGTTTTACAACTTTATACAGTGGAAAAAAGTACTAAATCTCTCTTACCATTACAGAGACATAATGGACCACATTGCGGGGTTGTCAGTTGGTTGAGGCCTTGTGGAGGGGGCGTGGTGCATCAGCTGCGGGAGAGAGGTGTGGGGAGGGCTCAGGGGAGCGGCGCCAGGTGAGTGATTGAGCAGTCGAGTACAGGTGCGCTAATTACTATCACCATCTCTTTTAAAACAGTAGCAGGCTGGACCCGGGGGTGGAAAAAAGGAAGACAACGGACACGACAGAGGACCGAGCAGATGGCAGCGTATCGGCCTGCGATCGGCTGCAGACGGCCTCTGTGTGCACGCGTGTGTCTGAAAATAAAGCACGGAAAAGGACGTTTTGAACCGTAAACTGGACTTGTGTGGATCTGTTCGGGCCGGGGAACTCACGGGGGCAGGGAAACTGCCACAGGCCTTTTTCCAGGTACCCAGGATACTGATGCCCGATGTTCTTTCTACTCCATGATTTGACAAATGGTATTGGGTTAAATATCTCAATAGAGGGTCCATTCAAGTCTACGAAAAGCAAGGCTGTTAGACTCGGGGCACGCAGTCTTTTTCTAGTTGAGTCGCCTGTGTTGTTGCATGCTGAAAACCCTCTTTCGCACTTCGCAGATGTTGGGAGAACAGTCCTGCTGGCGATGAGAAGTCTTTTCAATGTTTGTCCACGAGAAGAACCCTGGGTGGCAGGTTACCTGATCAGTTTTGCAAATCTCTCCACCTAACGGTCACCAAACAGCACTAGGTCTGACCTGTCTGTGGGCCAGAAATGCGCATCCAAGGGCTTCAGCATGGGCACCAGCTTGCTGTCAGGAAGGCGCTTTCGGAGATTGTCAATGATTGACTGATAAAATTGGCCTTTGCTGATCTTGGGCTGCATTTCTCTGAGCACAACATTTTTCAGTTGACCAGTTGCTATGCCCACTTGTATGTTGGTCTCCATTTTACCACCAGCTTTTTTCATGGCAGTGAGCATTTCAATGGTTCGGTGAATTTGTCGTCCACCAGCAATGTGTCCTGTGTCCGTAGTCTCAGGAGGAGCCTTTGCAGTTCATGCAGTTCATGCAGAATGTCCTTCATTACTGCCAAATCGGAGAGGAAACCAGTGGATGTGAAGTACTTGAGTAAGCCCACATACTTGTTCCTCTTTGCGCCACTACAGGTGTCATCCTTGCTGGCTATTTTGAAGTGGCATGCCAGCACAGGGAAATCCTTGAGTACAGCTTTAATGATCTGGAAACTGTTGGCAACCCACCTTATCATAAAGATTTTCCCAATTTTTAGAATCTGCATGTTGAGATTCGCAGAGGCTTGCTCTAACTTCTTTGTATTTTTTGTAGATTGGTATTACAAACTATGCAGCTTGAAAATAAAATAATTAAAATGATTGCACCCTGCCACAATCAGCCAGTTCTAACCTTTGAGAAAGACAATGCACAGATTCAAGCCGGGGAAAGTCTTGTTTGAGTCTCGCAATCAGTCCTATATGTCTCCCGGTAAGTACAGCAGCTCCATCGGTGGCTATGGCTTAAGTTTCTTTTCCGAAATTCTGCATTCAGTCCAGCACTGTAGAGACTGTTCTGCAACGCACTGTGAAGTGATTCTGCATCACCACAGTCCAACTCAACTAAATCAAAAAACACATTCTCCACATCCCCGTTACCAGTGGCATCTCACCTAAGGTAGATGATCATATACGAGCTCCCATGGACCGTGCTTTCATCCATTATACTGATGCGTGAATCAAGGGTCAGAATGTGTGAAATGTGTGTTTCTTCATTTCCTCTGCTATGTGTTCAACTATGGCTGTGCAAGAGTGGTCAGAGCAGGTCCCACTTTCGCACCATTGAGCTCATTTAGTTTCATAATAGGTGTCATTTTTGTATATGGCATCCTTTGTTTGGCGACAGCGTAAGGTGCTCTGAATGAACTTGCAGTAACATCAAAAGAAGCTGTGTTTTGTTCCGACACTTTTGTTGGCAGAGTATCTTTTTGTTTAAGTTCTGAAATTTCAATTGCACGTCTGTGTGCAAGACTGTCATGGTATATGTCAATTTGTATCCTTACCTGCTTCTGTACTGGGCTACTCACTGTGCCATTCCTCCAAGCATTGGAGATGTGAGCTCCAGTCATTTTGTCTGTTTTTGCCTCCTTGCAGACAGAGCACCCAAGGCCACTCTTGCCTGCAGTTAGCCAAGGGTTTTTTTCTGTCCATGAGCGCCACTGCTCCGCTGTCTAGTTAATTGGCCCCATATCCCTCCCAGACCCAGGCTTGTCTGCAACATCGTCATCTTTTCTTTCATTGCTGGCATGTCAGTTATCTCCGGTAAGTTATTCTTAATGTTCTTCTTGACTTATTGTAGTATTGCCCTCTGTGGAGCTAGTGGTAGTTGAACTAGCAAAGGCTACCAGTAGGTCAGTGTTCTCGGGTGTCACGTCTGCACTATCCTTTTTCATTTTTTTTTCACTGTGAAGCCAAACGACGCAAAGCCAGTCGCCACTTTTTTTTCGGTGGCATGGCAAAACGTTTAGGCAACCTCCGCAAGTTTCTTGTATGGCTAACAACGCATATGGAAAAATATGGTGGAAGGAAGATTGTTGTGAGATAGAGGAGAAGTCTTCCATCCTTTGCACTAAACTTCACATTTGCAGGCTGCAAATTTCAGTTTGCGCACATCATAGTGTGGTGGTGAAGTACAGCCATACATGTTGCGGTTTATCACACGTTCACAATAGCCTACAAAGTTATGGCTGCATGGTGATAGGAAATGAAACAAGTTTTATTTATATTTATATGGTGATATATTTATGCTTGATATGGTGATATATGACATATTTGAGAGACCTCCACAGAAAATAAAGTTTGCTTCTTTTATGGGAGCCTGAGGGAATGGGAGCTCAGCTCCCATTGGTTCCCATGTAATGTCCACCTTAAGCTGTACTAATAGAGTATGAGTCAAATTATAACTACAATGATATTTCACTCACATCTTTAACATCATTGATATTATTAGATTAGATGTCTTCCTATTAAATAAATAAATATGATACACAGATATGTCTTAACTTAAATAACAGATTTTTTTTCACTGCAGCCATATTGACACCAAACAGTATGTAAACACAGATGTTACCAATGATACTAATTAAGGTTCTGCTCCATTTAATATAGCAGAGTGTTTCCACTGAGACAAAATGCACACTAGCAGCAGCCTGGCTCTGTTTGACCTGAATTGAACAGAACCATAATTAGTTTGTATTCAAAGCGATAATAAAGCTCAGACATAGGTTGAACAATGTCATTATCTTCAACTCGTCATTACCCCATCATTGTGACTAACGACAAAATGATTGCATTGAATATCACATAAGGACTGTTTAAAATTAGTTTGGGTTCGTCACCCCTCATCCACAGCAGCATTAACATGGTGTTACATTATAGAAGCTGTGTGCTGAAGGTTGTACTCTGAGGCACGCCGCAGCTTGGAGTAAGAATTAGGTCAATTTTGGCAATTTGAAGGGAAAAATTGCATTTCATCAAAGGTTAAAGGAATAAAGCTGTGTTCTAAATCTCTGAACCACTTACTAACTTGTATGCATGCGCACAAGCCAGCATCTCAAAGATTTGTTTGCTTTTGGAAAATCCCCACTGCTTAGAGGCTCCCTGAACAGATGTAGCACAACTACAGTAGCCACAGGAGTCACTATCAGCCAAAAGATACCAATGAGGACAGAGGACTCAGATTTAATAAAGAGTAGTAAATGAACTGGTGTGTGGTGAATAAAGCATTCAGGCACATGGATTTAGTAGACAATAGGACACTCATTACTTATTATAGATGGAATATACTGTAAATCATTGTCTACCTTAACCAACACAGAAACTAAATTGAACATGAAATACTATCACTATTGTACATATACCAGGGTTCTTAAACAGAAATAAAAGGTATGGAATTGGTTGTTAATAATTTGACTCTTCATTGGATTCAATTTTTCCCTTATCTAGGGAGCCAGTCAGAGAATGCGGAAGGGGCAGCAAGACAATGATGAAACACTGTGAAGCAACTTTGTTGATAACTGTGGATCCAACATGGCATCATACAGTAATTTACCTTTTAATGCAGCCTCAGTTTGTCAGTCAGTCATTTTCAATACTTGCTTATTCCTCCTTAGGGTCGCATGGGTCAGTTGGAGCCAATCCAAACGCATTACAGGCAAGAGGCAGGGATACACCCCAG